>WFIW01000030.1:108638-159028 GCA_009756535.1 Metschnikowia sp. UFMG-CM-y6306 | reverse complement strand
TGCAATTACAAGCAGCAGTGCGCACACAGGATAGCTTAATGAACAAGTGCAAGAAGACGTTCTTAGCACAATTCAGTGTCCATGAGCGCATTGAAGCATACTTACTTACCCTCCTAGAGAGTGTTCGGGCTACTGGCAAAGACCTTGTGAAATTCTGTACTGATATCGCGGGCGATGAAAGTTCAGACAAAAACTTGGCCGATTATGAGCACACACTCTCTACCATGATGGAGGATATGGAGACCATGGAATACATGGACTACAGTGCAAAGGAGAGTATTGGAAAGATCGAAGCCGGCTTTGGTGTGAGCTTGGACAACGTGATCCAGGGTCACAATGACGCTTACGCCTTCAAAGAAAGGTACCTGCAACAGTTCCACAACGTGTGGATGCAAGCACTCCGCAGGCGTCCTTTATCTACCAAGGAGTTGGAAGAGTTGATTGGCTGCCTCAACCTGGAAAACCAGAACAGTTTCCTGGAGGAATGTCATCACTTGAAGGCGCACGAAGTATCGCTGCAAAAGTTGGAGCGCATCAAGGCTCTCCACCATTCAGTGAGTCGCGCGCGCGCTGACTTGCAACTGACTTTTGAGAAGGTAACACTGCGATTCGCAACCCATGTTTACGAATCCCATGGAGTGAAACGGAAGTGAATGAAGATTGAGGTGGAACGATGAAAGATAAGAAACCAAAAAAGAAAAAATAGAAAAAAAAAGAGAAAATGAAAAAAAGAGTCGCTTCAATGGTTTGTCACAGGCGAGTGAAACACTGTGGCTACTTACTAACTGGTATTGCAGAGAAAAAGTGTGGAAATTTGGAAATTGCATGACCGTCTTTGGTGGGGTCTGATGGTATTCCTGAGTTGCGTTGCGGTAATGAACTCCATTGCGAGCTGGATTGAGAATGCTGAAATGAACCCTTGGAGGTGGGATTATGGATGACATTCGGAGAATCGGCGACCATAACGGGATTGTGAAACATTGCAGCTCAGGAATATCTAGGACCAAACTAAAGGGGGAGTGGAATTGGCATGACCTTCTTTGGCGAGGTTTGATGGTATTCCTGCGTTGCTTTGCGGTAATGAACTCCATTGCGAGCTGGATTGAGAATGCTGAAATGAACCCTTAAAGGTGGGATTATGGATGACATTCGGGGATTCGGCGACCATAACGGGATTGTGAAACAAGGCAAGCCAGGAATACCGAGGACCAAACCGGAGCGGAAGTGCCTTTCCAGAGATCCATCACTTTGACTCTAAAACATCAGGGCGTATGGAGCCATCACTATGACCGGAGCGTGTGACTGACACTGAATGCTACTCGACCCAAAAAAATGTGTTTGTTTTTAATGTAAAGAAAGAAAATTGGTGTAGAGTGTAGCGCTCAGGGAGAGTTCCGAATATGCTTGTGAAGGCAGACACTGATATCTGGGACATCACCGACTCCTTTAAGCAAAGCAAGGACTCATAAGACCTCTGGCGATACAATAGCCGCTCATCTGGTCTAAACGTCTCCGTCTCATCTGGTCTAAACGTCTCATCAGGTCTAACCGTCTCATCTGGATCAAACAACTCATCTAGTGGTCTTTTGATGAATGTCCCTTGAAAGTCCATCTCGAGGCTGTCATAAACGCCAGTTTCTTGCATATAGAGGCAGAAGTCCGAATCTTGCACAAAGTGGTTTCGAATAGAATCTTCCTGTGCCGGTTTCAGCATCGAATGAAACGTTCCTCTTTTCAATTCATAGTGTTCAGTGAAGATACCTTCAATAACGAATCACGTCTCTTGTGTCTATTCAATTAATTGCAAGTGAGTGCAACTTGTTTTCCTCCAGCCAAAGAAGAGACCGCCTCTTGAAAGAATCGTTTCTGATCGGGACTATTCACGTGACATACCCCGTTTTCGCCGCCAATGTATCAAAGAAACGACTTTTTGCGTGGCCTTGGCTGTATCCGGGATATGCGCCTTTTCTGTGATACTTTTGACCCAGCAAAGTTTTCAGAGACTGCCCCGAAACGTAACAACTTCAAAGTGGTTGTGTGCAGTATCCTACTTACGACATGAGGTTGACTAGAGCCTGTTGAAGTTTCTCTGGCTGCCGTCAAAAATGACCGCGAGTTTCACTTTCAATTCTCCTACAAAGCCCACAGCGGTTTAATAACGCCGGAGGGGACAAAGACCAGTTTGCGTCCCAGAAGTCGGTGTTGATACGGTTTTTACCATGACTAACGGGGGTAGAATCGAGGGAAGAACTAGAAGCTTTGCATTTTGAGAATCCATTCCTTGGCAAGGCATGAATTCTTGGTAGTATTTTGAGAATTTTAGTCAGGTGGTAATTCCACGAAGGATTAGCCTTCTATTCGTATACTAGTTTCTATTGCTTTAGACTCTTGAAAGGACCACTTGTACTGAGAGCTTCGAGGCCACACTTGTCGCTGAACCGGCTGCAGGATCACTTCCTACTTCTTTTAAAAAGTGTAGAAGTCGTCCCGTTTCTCAAAGAAATTGAGAACAGTCCTTCTGGAGAACACACGTGTTGGATCCTGGCCCGTTTTCAACAGCTTAGCGTCAATTTTTGACAAAGACTTTGCGTAGACCATAGCCATGGCCTAAACTCTTTTATACTCGGACGGAATCCTGTTTACGTCTTGCCTCATGCCGTTACGGGGCTACACTTCTCACTAGGATCACCATGAACATCAAAAACATAGGAAATATAGGATGTATTTGATAATAGCTCCGGTGTAGATGGCCCTTGGGGGTAACCAGAAACCATACCGCCTAATATTTGCGGGCTAGGATTGGAAGTCAGAGTTTTTTCACAATGTTCGAAAGTCCTGGAGGCAATTACTGGCTAACGGCCCATTCAGTATTGATGTTATGATCTTCGAGGTATCTAAGTACGATGTGCCAGTTGTGTTTGAGACTGAGTGATTGAAGAAGCTATGGTAAGAGCGTTCCTTCCCTGATGACTTTTTCAAGATCTAACCAAGAGTAATCCCGTGTAACAATGTAAAATATTCTCCTTTCGGTTGCGGCCATACCAAGTAGACAACACTATTTCCCGTCCGATCAATGTTAGTTAAGCTGCTTAGGGCCACAGTGAGTAATGCAGTGGGAGACCATGTGTGAAATTGTGGTGCTGCAATCTTTTTGCTCTCGGAGCGCTCTTTTCCTTGGAACTTTTGGATGGCAGAATGCACGCCTTTGATACTTTTTAGTGTATTATGTTTACATATACATGGAACTTTGTGCTATGTTGGACCACCAAGAAAGTGTTCCTAGTTGGGGAGCTTTTAATTGTGGCCTCTGCCCCAAACCTGCACACGCTTGGATCGATGCATAGCTGAAACACCGTGAGCGGTATTCACCCATTTCAGGTATTTGGTGCAGCTGAAACTGCAGTGTATGCAGAAACGTGGCGTATCTAATCCCTTACGTGCCCTTGGAAGCAGACGCAGGAGCTCCGCCTAGGAATATTTAAGTGAGGGATGCCCGCTCAGGTTTGAGTGGCTTCGAGAATGAAAGTCTTTTACCGATATCCTAGTACCGAAGATTTATTAGCAGAATGCACATGACCGAGATGATGAAAAGGTCCCACACTATACCGGAATCGGAAAATATTGACACCACTGTACCAGATTACGCGGAAAAGAACTTTATGTTAACACTGACGGTCTCTTAAAGGAGCCCTCCGTGAACACGTGAGTCATCGTCGCCAATATGTTTTGCCCAAACTACATGCCAAGTAACGGTGGAGCTCCAGGTCAGGGACAGCAGTCTTTTGGATTTCGGCCCTGATCGACTCGCTCACACAGGAAACAACTAACGGGAATTCCTTGGCTTGAAAAATTGAATTCCTTTCCTCTATGATGACCGATCTGAAGTGAAACACCAACATAAAGTTGTAGGTGTAACAGGTAAGTATCATGGTGATTTGGAATGGCAACCTCACAGACTGTTTCTAGTGATCTGCAGTTAATCACCTTGCTTCTATATCCAAGCCTTCAAGGATCCCGGAGTGCCAATGTACTTCCCCGTTCAAAACTTCAATACCTACCGGAGACAAGCTGGTCAAGCCCAGGTCTGGACATTATCTTAGAGGCCAGGCCTCCATTCAGTTTGAATATTGTCAATACCGTGCGTACTAAACTGACCATCGCGGTAACCTCAGCGACTGGACTCCGACTTCGAAAGGCACGCTCTCTTCTCGCTCAAGGCTTTCAAGAGGATAAAAAGGAAATCTAAGGGGTGCTTTGTGATTTTCTTTTGTCTAACCCATGGGTGAGGACTGAGGAATTCAAAGTCACGTGGCAAACGTGGGCTAAGCCCGTGGCCGAGCTACTCGAGAGTGACCTCGTTCAATGCCAGTCAAAAAGTCATCAACTGCTTGGTCCGCGAATGATATGGTCATTAAATACAGCTGCATTCTTGTCCCATACTCATGTCCAGCTTTGCTCAAATATCGGAGAAAAAGGTGCTTTTCGAGAGACGGGCCTGCACAAGCTTCAAGCACCCTAGAACGCAAAATGGGACGCGTTGCCCTCATTGTTTGTGGCAAGAAAACTAGCCTTTGGAGCCTACCTGGACAAGTATAATTCTAGCATAAAGCCGTTGTTGCTGTCTTTAGGAGGGCTCAGGCCACAGGTGTCGGTAGAATTTCAATTGCCTCCAGATTTCAGAAATCCGCTCAACCTTTATAAGCTGGCTGTTTCAAAGAGGGCATTTTCTTTGGGATTGTCTCTTAGCAGCAGTACTTGGTCTTTGGGATTCTCTCAGCAACAGTACTCGGTCTTTAGGATTCTCAGTTCTCGAGCTTTTCAAGTCTTAAAACGCCATGCGGGTGGTTTTAATATCAATCCGTGTCTCTGGGTTAATGCCGTTCCAGAAGCTCCAATCTTTCTTCGGCCTTCCAGTGCTTTGATTAGCAGGAACAAACCTTTGGGCCATGCCACCCCACCGACTTCCTTACGAAGCATCAAGTGCTGTATGCATCATCGCGGTCAGCATTTGTTTTCTCTTCATTTACAGACTATGAATGTGTAACGTGGCTTGGAGAGAACCGCCTTTGCAGGTGCAATTTTGGTTCACACCAAGGGTGTTGGGTGCGCGTTGTTTGCAGCCGTGGCTGCGAAAGGAAATTGTCGCATCTTGGGTGCCGCGATGATCGAGAAGGTACGGATGCGAGGTGAAGTGTGCATGGCGGAATCTTGACCGAGAAACACCGAGATGCTCTACATAAGCGATGGGTGACTTACTTATATTGACTCGTTTATGTCTTACCTCTTTTATATAGTCTTATTATTGTCCCCTAAAATATCCCACTCTTTACATAAAAATGTACTGTTTTTCTCCCGCCTACCGCTCACCTCCAAATTATGCTTACATCCTGGATAACACTGTACACCATGAAACCCTAAAACGGCTAATTTCCACTCCATTCTTCTCTGCATCATTTCAGTACAATTTTTTTTACAATTATACTACTCTAAGGTTCCCTTTTGTAACTGCATGACGCAGTTCAATTGTGGATTTACGGTGGTTCCAGGATACTCTATAAACTAATTTAATGTTTTTCTTTCAATTTTATACTATCAATTCTGCTTTTGCTCTCTGTACAAAACCCTTTTGTAATTTAGCTGTGATACCACAAAAACGCTAAACCCACCTTAAAATATCCTTCTGTCTATCCAAAACAACTACCCTTTTGAAAAAGAAAAAAGCATGTAGAACGGCAAAGCGGGCATAAAAAGAAAAGGATCGGGTAATGAAAATAAATCCTAATGCAAAGCACCAGGTGAAATTGTATTCATGGAAATGTTTTAGTAGTAAGTGTAAGGTGTAGGCGTCGATGCGGTCCAGGGGCTGTGCTTCGGGTGACTGCACAAGACCGTGGTCAAAGTTCTGGAAGATCTTCGGCACTGTACACGCTAGAAAAGAAACGGGGAGGGGCTTAGGCTGTTGGAGAAGAGTAGACGGCCTGTTGATTTGGGTACCATTGTTCTATATTTATGAAAATATCCCTTCAGGGATTTCATCATGATGGTTAAAATTAATGATTTCGATATAAATATATATTCATATACGAGAGTATTTACCTCGCCCGGCGGCCGTTGACCGGCATTACTATGCATTAATATACTTAAGTAAATATGTATACTAAATATATTATAACTAATTATTTATATACCCCCTTGAATAGAAATATTTATCTTATTTATGGCTACCAGGAAATGTAGTTGGCCGTGGTGTCGTTTGCAAACTGGAGACCTTATAGTGGTGCGCCAAGGGGAAGAACACGGTGCCGGTGGAGTAGGTGCTGGTACGGTGGAGTAGGTGCACCCGCGCCACCATTGCGTTGTCTATCTTGATGGAATATTTGTCAAGCCACAACTCTATTGTCAAGGCACTCTATTTGATCCCGAATCGAAAACGAAAGCGGCCATAACTCGCCCGTTCACTTTAGCACGTTGTGGCCAAAGTCCCCTATAGTTCTTAAAGGGCCAGAATTGCATGGACTTTTAAAAATCGCCAATTCCTTCGGGCCAGACTGTATTTTGGGAATGCGTTCAAAGAGTTTATTGTTGGTCACTCGGGTATCAAGTCCTTCCAACAAGCTTCACAATGTCATCTTTCAGGCAAAAAGATTCACAAGTGCAGAACTGTTGACCGCCTTCCAGTGATTTACCGCTCTCCTATAAGCACAGTCTTCATAGCTCATGTGGCCTGGCCACTATATCAGATAATTTCCACAACTAATGATCCCTTTGGGTTAGGAGCAAAGATTACACTATTTCTTTAGCACAATAGTTCTCATGAAGTAGTCTTGAAATTCAGGCAAGAATTCGGGCAGTATGGAACATGACTCATCTTCGGAGCCTCTTGTGAATCCACATGCTTTAGACTCGTATAATGTTCAAAAACATGCACAGTGCTTCAGACAGTGCTTCTAGGATTGATTCCTGCATCTCATCATGAGAAGGAGTTTAATCACGAAGGCGCTGAACCAGGACCCATATCGAGTGTGCAGCAGGTGCTCAAGAAATGTGTGCTATGGGTGCTGAAATGTGTGCTATGGGTGCTGAAATGTGTGCTGAACTGGGTGCCATTGTGCAGATCAGGTCTCTTGGCAATGTTGCCCAGGCGAAGAACCTCGGGTTGCCAATGTGCCGAACAAATAGGTCGACCCGGACTCGAACCGGGGCTTCTCGGATCAAAGCTGAACTAGGTAACCACTACAACATACAACCGTTTACAAAAGCTGAAATTATACTCGGTGCATGGATCGCTAGCCACGTCACGTGCGTGGCGCACGTGATCATTCCTTGTACAAGACTGTATGTTTCACACACCGGACAGCATGAACCGGACCATGAGCCGGTAGCATGGAATGTGAATAGAAGTTTTTACTTGCTATTAGAGGCTCATTTAGCGGCAAACAAGTCATTATTCGTCTTAAAATTTTGGCGCAAACAATCTGTCTTCTTGAAGTTTGGCATTGAGGCAAATACACCAACGGTTGTGGATTTAAAAGATCATGCAAATCGATAGGTTAAAAGCCGCATGGGGTGTTGTGCACATTATGGCCAAGAGCTTTTGAAGACCATGGCTAAGAACCAACGAATGTCTGTAACCACCAGCAAGTCGCTATCCACAAAAAGCTACCAAATCTTGACAAATAGGCTGCGCAAAAGGAAGAGAACAACTTTTCCAGCATACTCCTCACACATAATTTCCACTCACCACTGATACTCTTGGCAATCCTACCTCTTGGCAATCCTATACCTCTTGGCCTGCGCACGACTCACCCAAATACTATCGCTGCCCCCATACGAACAGTAATATAGTGGACAATAGTGTGATTTCTGTGGAGGCATGTAGGTCGGGGCAGAGTACATAAACCCCCGACCTGGCCCGCGGGCCCTGAGACAACTCACCCATTCCTGTATAGTGAGCTCGACTAAACACAAGCTGAAACACATTCATGACCAAACCAGTGTGTACATTGTAATTAGTCGATGCAGCGAATTGCCAGGGACCCACCGCTTATAGAATGCCTTTTTGTGTCTGATTGAACAATACGTTGATCTTTGAGACTTTGTCCTGCATATACGAGTTCGACCTGACACGGGTTCATCCGTCAACTCCTTCAATATCGCCGTGAAGAAAGGGCGGGTTTTACTACATTTCTACGCTTGGACTGGAAAAGAATGTTTTTTGCGTCATCCAAGCCCTCTGTTCAATGCCCGGTGCGCAAAACGGCAATTTCGCAGCCATCACGTTTGCGACCTCTAAAATAGTCTTTGTGGCTTACTTTGGGAAATGAATTTGTCTCCCAAATGTGCCGCGCTTTGCCACATGCTACTTTTAGTCCAATTGTAACTTCTTTTTGAGAACCCCTACTACCACTTCATCCTGGATTCACCTCCCCGGAATCCCGATAAAATTCAACAGACCCAATACTCCAGCATTTCTCTGTGTTCCTACTCCCGTTCGTGACTGTGCCCTTATTCTCGCCATGAACAGCCTTGACCAAGTCTTGCGTGGACAGGAAACCCCAGACTTTGAATGCTCCAGTTCTGGATATGAAACCACCATCTTTACCCCCATGAACCGATCCACCTATTTCTACACCAATGAAATGAGTCTGGCCACTACACAGGTTCTTCCGAATCCTGTTGACCTCAGTAACCCCAAAAGTGCTTTAAGCCTCTCTGTGCTTTCACGAGAGCTTTGTGCTAAACTCTGGGGTCAACTCAAGATTAGGACCTACGAACGGTTGTCTCAATTTGATGAGGGAAGCCTTTGGGAAAAAACCAATGGCAGTCATGAAACCCATGAGCTTTGCATCCAAGCACAAAGACCATTGACTAGTTATTGCGAGGCGGAACTATGCCCCATGGTGATTTATCAGAACCTTATGTCTGAAGAACCTCCCATGGACTCGCACCTATTCTCGAAGGAACGTGTGGACACTACGCCCAAGTCCTTCGCTGTTAACGTCAAGTGGTCTTTGCCGGGCAAGCTTAGGTGTGCCCTCTCTAAGAGCCAGTTGAAGTTTAGTGCTCAGGAATCATGCGCAAAGAGACGCTACAAGAAGGTCCGTGAACTGATCAAAGAATACTACAAGTCGTGCATTCCCAATTACATGAGGAAGTTTCACACTAAGAGCAACTCTGATGACGGACTTTCCCAGCTTTGGCAGGAGTATAACCAGGCATACTTGGACGTTTTGAATGAAACTTACAAAAGTTTGGACGAGCTTCGGGCCAGTATCCACTAGACAGAGAAAAAAGAGAAAACATTTATAGTCATACATAACGAAGTAGGCACGTTTAAAGGAGTAAACTGAAAAAGTAGACTACTGATGGAGGGGAAATTCGGTTGGTAGCTTCGGAAGTTGCTGCTTCTACATGACAGACAATGTGAACCTTTAAAGCTGGCACGGCTGGTTTCCAGCTAGTGAGCCACTATAGCGATATATGAAGTATTGAAGTTCCCGAGAATATTCAACTTGAGTCTGAACATATCAGTCCTCGCTTCAGCTTTTTGAGTGGGGACAGAGTAGAAATTAGAGCCCACCACGTGAATCTGAAGTTTGTTCAAGCATCTTTCGCCAAAACACAAGGAGATTCAACTTGGTTTCTTCGTTCGAAGGAAATTCTGAAATCAACGCATCAAACGACGGCTTAGATTGTACAACTTGTTGAAGTGTGTGATATGATTCTGTACTTGTGACTGCTCTGGATGCAGTCCAGGCTTGTCCCGACTGTGTGGAAGATGCAAAGGTGAAACATGGCGAGCGACATTCACACATTTCAGGACACACAAGACATGTGGTGCTCGGGAACTGCGGTCAATTCAGGCGTGTGTATACGTGTTATGCAAGTTCATTACAAGCTCCCGTCGGCCGACATGGGAGTTCCTGGAAAAGATATGTAAGTGAGGATTGCCGCTCAGGTTTGAGGGAATCGATTATGAACGGTCACGTAGCGAGATCCTAGTATAGATAGATACAGATAGGAAGAGGTCTGAGATGTTGACCTAAGTTCCAAACACTACAATCATTAGGATACTGATGATAGCACTGTTCCAAATTATGTGCAGGTGAGCGTAAAGCTCAACAGATCTAACACATAATACATGAAGAATGAGCATGAGTTCTGGTTCAGATCCGTTTATCGGAGTCTCCATTTCTATTGGTGTTTTTGATTAATCTTGGTGCACCATTATTCAAGAACTAATTCATGATTTTTCACCTTTTGCAATGGCGTACACCGTCTGCTTCTGGAGTCACTCCAATTGCCATAATAGATACAATCAAAACAGCCAAAATAAACGAAAAACCACGGTAAACGACGCTGTGTACACACTTGCTTTTTGGCCGTCTTAGTTCCGATGCGGAGTCATTAATCCACCGGATCCGCTCACTTCTGGCCATTTGTCCATGGTAACCTGGGGCGCTCCGAGCGCACCTACTTTTGACGCGGACACGAAAATATCCTCTGCCCTAAAAGGCCAACTCTGAATCCAGCAACTTGAAGGGATTCTGGGTCTCGGTTTTACGGTTCGGGATTCACCGTGCCACGGCCGGCTGTTTCACTACACTGCCGAGCTGTCAACTTCCCAAACGGGATAACTTGACTGTAAGCCTCGCACCGTTGCCGGCCCACCGAAACTGGACGGCACCGAAGGACTTGCGCTTTGAGCCATGACTACCGGCCGGGCATATACGATACGTGGGGCCGTAGGCGCCTTTTTTATTGTATTCCCTCTATTACTTTTTTAATCAAGAATATATGATCTCATGATAATACTACACAGTATTTCTATGGTCCCATTGTGGTACATAGTAAAAGTGACAAGAAGTTCATTTGGTTAAACTCTGGTACTTCCAATACTCTTATACGTGTTCGAGTCATGTATATGTATTTCCGTTGAAAAATACCTAATTAGTCCATGTATAGGTGTCGGTAATAAATAATATGACTCTGCACGTGCATAACTTATAAGAAAGAACATTATTATTCATGGTTGAATAGACTTGCAAATTAGTTCTTTTAGGGGTCAGCTCAATGTTCTATTTGATTGCAAGTAAAATTAATACTCGCTTTATTTGATGATGTCGGCGTGAAAGCAAAGGGTAGCTGGTTCAAAGGTAGCTGGTTCACATCAAAAAACAAAATAAAACACTATGTATTTATTTGATCATATCGATACCTATGAATTACCCAAATCGTACTCTGGTTGGGATTTGAGTGGCCGTCAATGCCGTGCATTCATGTGTAGTCCTTTACAAATCGGGCAATTTGGTTACATTGTGGATCAGAAGCGAATTGACAAATCGGACCGCTACTATACAGATGGCGATCCCACCCTCCGGCTGGCGGCGGACCCGAATTGGCTCAGGGTGGCTTGATGCACTGTCTGGCTTGACTCTGCATTTGTAATTCCTATGTGTCGAACCTAACGAGGCCTACACCTCCTGGAACATGGTATTCAGTATAAGCAGGCACTTCTCGTCAAATCATGCTTAGCACTCGATGCAGCTGACTGGTTCAGTCCGCCTTTAGGTTTCAGCTCTCACTGTGTTGACCCAGGATCACAACTCCGCCCACAGAACATCATGAGTAGTTTGATCTAGTGTGGCATATTCCATGGCCGTCCTTGACTCATTCTGTCAACCTTTTCATGATACACCTGAAAGTATAGGTGCTCACCGCCCTGCCGCATGTGCCATGAATAGCACATACTGCTGCCGTGTCGGCGACATGAAAAGTGTTGATGTAGCTAGGCATTTGTCACACCGTGTTCGGCGAACCATGTGGCTGTAGGACTGTCACCAACTTCAGCATTCCACGGCTCATGCTGCTCAGTGCCACGTGCTAATGAAAGGTTTGATGCGAGGAAAAGCAACGAGATTGCTACCCAAAAAGCGCATAAGTCCCGTAGTTATAATCGTTCATTGACGGTCAGGCTCAAAAGATTCGTTCCCAACAAAAAGCACCAATTGCATTCATCTTCATGGGAAGCAAGCCAAAGAGCACGGTATCCTGAGCAATTTGTTGAGGAAACCCAAATCAGCCACTTATCCAACATGAATTTGAGTCCATCACAGTACCAAAATATCGAGCTCGCCGTTCATTAGCGCGGTAACATGCGAAAAAATTGTCACAGTGAGTGTGCCTGCCTGCCAATTCATCAGTACAGCAATAAACCAGAGGCAAGAGCCGCATCGAGACACCCAATCTCATTGGCGAAGCCACTAGCTAAGGATTTGAACCGAAGACAGCACTATCAACTAAGCCTCATGACATATGCACCATGTGGATCCGGAGCAAAAAAGCCAGAACAATGAGCAGACCTTTCAATCTCAACGCGACCGCATCATCATGATTTTAAATGGACAAAACCTTGGCGAAACCCAGAACTCGCAGTAATCTTTAGCCATAGTTGCTAATACACCATTCATATGACTTAGCTCACAACAGACTCCACATAAGGGACTATAGACTATCAGCACTTCAACAAACTCGACAGTAAGAATCCATTGTCATAACCTTAGCCAGCACAGCAACTAACCCAAAACTAACACACTGCTCCGATTTTTTAACCAAGCCAACACTCTGCTCCAAGTACTTTGACCAACGTGGAGATCCGACAGAACTCAATCGTCCTTAGAGCGAGGCACAGAGTCGTTCAAGGCGTCGTATGCATTCTGGACGCCCAGCAATTGCTTCTTCATGGCGGCAATGTCAAGAACGCGCTGGTCGATTTGCAGCTTCAAGTCCGCCACCTCCAGCGAGTCAGCGTCCACCACGCGTGTTCTGTACAGCTCCTCCTTGGCCACCAATTTCTCGAGAATCGACAACACCGTGTGTAAAGACATGCCAAAATAGAGCACGGCACCACTGATGTACAAGTTCCGCTGTGCATAGAACTTGGATGCTAATTGCTCCGACAGCAAGCCGCCCGGGATGCGGCCAGCCACGGTGGGGTTTTCGCCGGGGTCCGAGAACCGCTGGAGCTTGATCAAACAGTCGTAGAACTGAAGCACCATCATGATCAGAGTGAAGACTAGTCCCACGATGAAGTTGTTCTGACCCCGGAGAAACTGCCAGGCGTGAACAATACGCAAGCGCACCACGTGTGGCAATGGAACGAGGAGGATTGCAAGAAGGGTCATTTGCACAACGAGCAACCCGAAGATAAGGGTCATCTGAAGACTCATGGCTGAAGGAGTAGTTGAAGGTGAGTACGTTTTTCGCGACCGGTGGCACGAAGAAATACGCGCGGTGTACGGGTCTTGCGCAAGATCTGCTTTATGTTACGGCTGATGCAGCTCACGTGAAGCGCCATTCTATTCCTCCGAAGGGGGAGCTAGGTTCTTTCAGGCAAGACTTCGGGTAATGTCTTCGCAATTTTCCATCGGACGTTAAATACCTCGTTCTCTACATCATAATCAAGTCCTTTGTGAGCAACTCTATTTCTAGCGGCCATTCCTCGTTTTGGTGGTCACCTGATAACAACCCATTGATCACCGCCAGGATAGCCTAATTATCCTGCAAGCTCATAAGCCCGTGACCTTTCGTGCGTAGATGTAGGAGCTGACGGAGAACATGGTGATGGCCACCAAGATGCCATAAAACCACACCAAGCCCTCGTGGTCTTGGCCAGGAACTATGCAGTTCATTCCCCACAATCCAGTCACCACATTGATAGGAAGCACAATTGTTCCTAGAATGGTCACCTTGCCCAAAATATCATTGGTGTCGTTATTCACCTTGGTCATGTCAATATTCAACTGCGCCAAGTAGTTGGAGTGGCTTCGGGCCAAAAGTTTCTCGTAATGGTTCAAAGACTGCACCATGGTCACAATGTGGTCCTGGATGTCGCCCAAGTACATTACAATCTCCATGCGCGATGCCAGCCTGTGATTGCGGTTTTTGTAGTGATCCTTTGGCAACACACTGGACTCGTTTTCGTTGAATCGCTTGCTGAAGCCTTTTATGACATCGGCCTTGGATCCGAGCAACCGCATCACCGACATGACACGTTTTCGACACTCTCCAATGCGCCGCAACATGTCACCCTTTCGCTTCCATGCCACAATCTTCGACAGAGTGGACTTTGTGCTTGCCGTTTTTGTGCTTTTGGTGTGGGCGCTACCAAGCGAGATGAAATCGCCATGAGAACCTCGTTTGCGCCTGTTGCGGAGAAACTGCAGGCCGGAAGGAATTTCCACCACCGACTTCGATCTCTGGCGCCGGTAGAATACATCGTTCTGTTCAGGAAAAGCCGGGCCAAGCCCAGTTGTGCCTTCATCATCTTCATCGTCCAGGTCTGATTCCGACGAGTCACCGGAATGCATGCGCATGATTTCATCCTCAATGTGGTACACCTCCAGCTCGATGCTATCGATCATGGGCGCAAAGGAGTCAGTGATATCGTCAATTAATGCATAGCAGATCCAGTCGGTGGAAACTGTCAAATGATCCTTAAGCATGCGAGCCCGTCTGCGCACATTGACTGGATGAGGCGTGGCATTGAAATGGAAAGTCAACACTCCATGCTTAAAGATAATCATGTACATGTTCAAAGGCGACAATTCACCACTGCGGATCTTCTTGTCGCGGGAAATATTGGAGCTGGAGCTCAGCACTTTGGAGGTGCTTTTTTGGCTGACGGCGGGGGGCTTCTTCTGGAATGCCAGCTTGATGAAATTCCAGAGGCCGTTCTGGCGGATATCTGTGAAGCTGAATTCATCTTCACTGGCGTATTCCAGCATCTTGCTCATTTTCTTCTCGTTCTCCTTGGCCCGTTGCTTGCGCCGCTCGTAGACAATGTCAAAGGAAGTGAAGCAGATGAAGTAGTACTGGCGAAACAACTCCACCTTTTCGCGGGTCTCGCCCAAGAAGATATCCTCGGTGGTGAGCGGATGAAGGCCGAATGTTTTGGAAAGCACCTTCATTTCCTCCTCGGAGGGGTCAAGCACATCTAGCCAGAAAGGGGCGTGGTGGGCATGCTCGTGCGAGCCATGGACCAGGCCGTCCAAAACCTTGTCCGTGGGTTTTGTGAGCTCAGTGAGCTTGGTAAGCTCCGGGAGTCTGGTGTCTTTGTCGGAGTCCATCTGGCTAGAACCCCCGGTAGGAGCGTCACTTGTGTGGATTGAGATGTCCTCGGCGGAGTCACGGGGCGAGAAGAGGTGGGCGAGTTTCTCGTGTATTTGCTCCTCCTTCATGTCACGGGGCTCATTGTCAGAAATGAGCCCGGAGAGCGTTGGGGAATGGATGGTGCCGTCGATGTTCTCGCGGAAGTAGGTGAAGCGGTACACAGCATCGGATTTCTTGTTGTTCAGGTTGTTCAAGATGGTTGCCATTTGCTGGGAATTCTTCTCCCAAGGCTGGATCGGCTTGGGCCGGACCCGGAGCGACAGCCCACTCAGCCGCACAGACGTAGTCTCGTCCACTTGCACTGAGTTGAGGAGCGGAGTATCTTCCGTGTGAGGCAGGATATTGTCGAACTGCGAAACCGGGATCATTCCCAACGTGCTGCGGTTCATCTTGTCAGTGGTGGATACACGGCGGGCCACCGGGTCGTGGAAGTTGACACCACCCGGTACATCCTGCATGTCGTCCTTGAGGTCGTCGAACTCCTCCAAGATGTAATCCTGGAGAACAGACAACTCGGGCCACTCATGACGGCTCTGTTCACGCGAGCCCTCGTAGTAGTCGGGGAAGCACACGTCATCCAAGGAGGTCAGGTCGCTGGAGTGATCCAGAGACGGGTTCAGCTGGCCAAACTCCATGGAGTGGGAGTCGCCGCTGTGCAAGCTAAAGTCGGCATTTTCCTGGTCGAAGGTACTATGGCGCCGCTTGTCGTGGTCGTGCGTGTAGTTGTCCATATCGAGAGCTATGGGCGTGTAACGAGCAGCCAAGTCGTTCTGCTCCAAGAGGGTCTGGAGGTTTCGGTCGGTGAGGGGAGGCCCGTGCTCAGGCACCTGCGCCGCCGCGTCATGCAGAGGACGGCGGTCCTGCTTGGCTGGAAACGGACGAGACGTTCTTCTCGAGCGGTTGCGCTTGTCCTTGCTCTTCTTGCCCATGGTGGTAGATAGCAAACTCGGCCGGCCGCGAGTCTTCACCTGCGGGTCACGTGCGCGGCTTTATGCGGACCTCCGTCCACCACAGCACGGCGCGACTTGCTCGGCTGTCGGTATCTGACAGTTGGTGATGTGGGAGGGATAGGTTGCAGGGTCAGTGGCTGCGCCGTATAATGCTTAAGGATTAGTATTACTGGATAAATTAAGTTGTCGTCAGTCAGTCAGTCGTCAGTCAGTCACTCGTCAGTCAGTCAGTCGTTAGTCAGTCACTCGTCAGTCACTCGTCAGTCAGTCTGTCGTCTGTCGTCTGTCTACATGATCGGAATAAGCAGTACCGGTTATGGCCAAATCATAACCAAGAGGCTTCTCAAAACTTTACAGAGTTTGTGAATATCCCTCGTTAAATTCACAGAGCTTGGCTCTACAGAGATTGGTAGAATTGAGCAGGGCACTCACGACTCAGACTTCACTGTATGACTACGGTAAAGGGTGATAATGAGCGGTGAGAAGTAGTTAGAAGTAAAGAGCTCCCTCAGATGCCCTGTTCTGGTTTTCTTCTGGTCCTGCTCTAGTACCCTTAGCCCTGTTGATGTCCCACTCTAGTCTAAGACTATGATTCGGCGGGTGAGAGGTCGAAGAATGACAACAGTCAGAGATCCCCTGGTAACACGTGATTTGTGATGTGCCATGAGTCTCGATGATCAACATCTGCTCCCATGTCTGCAGAAACTTGTCCCCCCTCTTTCTGAAATGATCCAACGGTATTTTCCAAAGTCTTGGATATCTCAAAAATAACTCCAATAGGGAATCACGCCCAGTTTATGAACGGTAAAGAGAATTTAGATGTATATGCTGGATATTGCACGCAATGTAAAACAATGTATGGTAAATTACAGAAGCAAAAAAGCAGTATGCCGTAAAATGAAGGTGTCTAGGATTATTTTGCGTGTAGCTGGTGGATCTCTCTCATATTTCTGCTTTTGGATAAGCTGTGGATATTTCTGAGTTGGCAGAATGATGGTAAGCAAACCGGCGAAGTATCACCATTTAGCATTTGCTAAGGACTATATGAAGCTATGGGCAGTTTCATTCGACCTCATTATAGAAATACTGTCATAAAACATGGGCCACAAACGCATGATGCTGTATCATCACTTAGACATGTTTCCACTAGAGCAACGAAGTATCCAAAGAACACTTTTTTGTATCAGATCTTCACATGTTTCGCATACTAAACTCCAGTCAAATTATTTTCTTTTTTACACTAGTTTCAGTTTGGACAGTGCTGCTTGTATTTCTAGGTCCATGTTTTGCAGCGATGATTATGGGTTGAAGGCACCAGACCGCCCAGACAGATCGAGCAGAATCGATCGCGAAGGAGGGCTACCACAGAGGACATTGAAGTTGTCCAGCAGGATCACCACCTAAAAAGACCTGTAGTTCGCCTCAGCCTGAAGACTCAGAAGAAGGTCGATTTTTGGTAGACAGAGCCAACGCAAGAACCTGTATGATACAACACACAGTATTTCCATATACTGAAGCATGGGCTGGAAATTAACAGATCAAGACTCGTCATGTTCATAACTGAAAAAGTATCATTTACTTCTGCAAGAGGTAACGAATTCCTTGTGCATTTTAGACCATACATGAGTAACCCATCATAACTGCAAATTGTACAATTAGACTAATCGTTAGCATGGGATTTACTTCATGAGCCACGCTAAAAATTCATGGAACGTATCAGTACCAGGAGGTTTTAGAACAAATACAATTATAAGGAAAAGTAGTTGAAGGGGTTCAAGTGACTGCACATTTCGAATCTTAACTAGAACACTAGAGATTCAGACAAAGTTAATTTTAACGCCACCTGCAGAGTGTCACACAGTGAATTACCAGTTTTAATAGCACCAGTAAAAATATCTTTGCTGGTGTATTTATAATTCTATTACATTTTTGCTTGAAATAGCTTATAATAGAAAAAGAATACCGAATAATACTCAATCCAAGGATAAGTACTAAAGGCAATAGACTCCCCATGGGTAATATATAGAAGATAACTTTAAATAAAAAGGGTGATCCATCAGTAATTTTTAATACTTTATGATTTCATCATAAAGTTGGACTTTCAACTCGGCGTATAGGTAGATTCTGGTACTGACTTCACCGCAATTGCTACTTTAATGGGTATACTTTAGATACGCATCGTAGATTCAATCACAGAAGACGTCAATTATACTATTCGTTTGCATATTCTAAGCTATACCCCCAGCATTCATCTACTCTTTTGAGGCACATCTCCAGAAGTTTCGGCAGACCTACCATTTATCATCCCCTCATTATCTGACATTGATCAATATCATGATGTGGTTTATAAACATCATAATTTAGGGGTGTTCTCTAGGCCCGTTCCGCATGAGGACCGCTGGATACTAGTCTCGCCACCACAGACGAACCCAACTTTCGGCCTCGGCATTGTTGCTAGGGAGCGATAAGACGGTTCAAAATTCCGGAGCGAGCCATTGTGGTGACCCAAAAGGGCAAGTGCCTAAAACTTGAGACGCTCACCGGGCCACACTTTGCATGCAAGGCGTGCGGCTCCTGCATCAAGCCACGCCTAGAGACGGGTTGTGAAGTGTACTTAAGGACCCCCAGCGGCCCTTGAAGTTCATCACTACACAACACATCATCGGAAATGGCTGCCCCTCAACAATCATCAAACAAACCCACTGCTGCTCCCAAGGACAACTTCTGGACACTCAAGACCAAGTACGGCTGGTCGCCAGCGTGCGTGATTGCTTAGAGGCTCGCGCTGTCTCACGAGCTTTGCACCAGTCCCAGCCGCTGGAGCGTTGCTTTGGCCGTTTCATATAGTGTCTAATACATTGCTTGTTGCAACACATCACGATAGTGTAGAGCATGCATCTTGTAAGTAGGGCCTGCTGGCTCAATGCAGCCATCCAGGGAATGATGGCGCTGCCAGTTTTGCTCTGAAGATTCATCAACACCCAAATTCCACCTTTAAAAAGCCGAAGAGCCTTTAAAGAAGCCGGCCTCCCCGCTAGATTGTCATAACAGCACTGGCGGGTTCTTTGTGCTTGGTGCGTATATTCCTTAAGTCGGCAGCCTCGTCCATGAAAGCTCAAGACGTATACCATGGTGGCTCGTGCCAGAAAGCGTGGGCGACGCCAAGGAAAAAGATGCGACCTTCCATTGAAAACTTCCCAAAGGCACAGCCCGGTTCCCTCGGAATATATTCATTTCTGGCATCGAGACAGATAGCATGCCTTGAACTCACCATAAACCCGTTTTTGGAGACGTAATTTGTCACTTAAGTTTGAAACGAGCGCTCCAGCGGAGGGAGTAAAAGCATGATATGATGGAGGTCAGACAGATATACTACTCTTGACTTGGCCTGGCATTCGACGGCTCCACAGGGGCCAATATGAGCCGTGTCTGACTTGGACCAAGAGATTGCTTTTGAACCACCACCGTATGCACATCTTAGCAGGGGTCGCATTCAACGCTGACTGTAGAATGCTGGATCCGGCCTGCTTTACTAACCTGTATGTGCAGATTGCTGGTGGCACGAGTGCGTGTGAAGCAGCAAAGGTCTCATTGGGACTGAGAAAGAATCATCGCTGAAAAAGATTGAAATAGAATGCAGGGGGAACCTTAACATTTGAGTTGGAATGGAACGGCTTGGTGACTGAGATGGAATTATTGAACGATTGCGATGAGATCGTTTGGATGGATCGGACCCTAAAGAATGCCTTTCAAGGGTCACCACATTGAAGACGGACTGAACAACAACTTTACACCTTGCTTCTAATTCAGGCCGATATCCGTATTGCCCTCTTTCAAACACGTCACAAAATTGCTCTCATCACCGCCTAGTGTCGAGACTCGAGGCCATAAGTAAGGCTTCTTCCCCAGCTCGAATCCCCCATCAGCTTCTCAGCTACCCAAAATTTAAGCGCAGACGCGTTTTTATGGAAGGGTTCTGGAAAAAATCGCATAGGGCACATAAGCAGTTTCCTGTGATTCTCTCGGACATTCTATTCTTCGAGTCTTGAGCCTCTCCTGATGAACACAACTTGACAAGTCTCTGCTAAGCGTCTTTTTTGGCCCTTTAATCATGTGATGTCTAAGCCAATATGCGGCTTCTCTTGACCGCGGTAGTAATCTGCCGCTACCATCCTCCAATCCCAGGCAATTCTTGGCAATGAGATTTGATGGCCATCTGCAGACAATTAAGACATTTATGCTCTTGGTCGAGATGAGACATTTCTGCAGAAGTCAGTCTCTTATAATGATCTCCAGTCGAAACGGAGCTCAGCCTTTTGTCAGTCAGCTGTCTCTAAGAGCTGCAGAATACAAAATCCTTAATGAGATAGGCACCAGCTCAATGCGGCGCCTCCCTTGTAGGCTTGGGTCTGAAAGCGACAAAGGTGGCAATCTTGGTAGCCCAATAAGCAAACAAACATTCGTGCTTGCCCTAATGAAAAGTAGCCATATCTTGACTTCCTTCACTTTCATTACTCTCCTCGATCAATTCGTAGTTTCGCAGCCGTTTCAGCACTTCTTGAAGATTTCATGAGTATTCTCGCCGTTCCTGAAACCAGTTCGCCAAAGTTGGCCATCCTATCGTTCCTCCTGGACATTTTTCGGATTCGTGATGTCTATCAAGGTCATTCTCCATCTTTGCTTAGCCACTCGGAACATTCACAACTCAATTCCCGCCTTTCCTTAATCAGTCGACTTCTGCTAAACAATACGGGTTCCACAGCAGTTTTCGTCACTCAAGCCCATTTTCCTGGCCAGTTTCTTGTCCGTTTTCCGTCGTTTCATGGCCAGCTTCCTGTGTATCTGCCGCCTTTTCCTGGCCGTCCACAGCCTTCTTCACATCTGAATGAGGACGCTTCCCGCCCAACTCCTGAAGCGCCGCTGTGACTTCATCCCGAGAATCTATTAAAGCCCGCCACGCGTCCTCAGAAAGGGCAATTCCCTTTTTACCGGGCTTTTTCTCGCCCGTGGCCTTGTCCGTGTAGAATTCCCGGATGTCCACCAAATTGATGCCATTGAACTGCTTCACCAGCACTTGCTTTTTCTTGTCCAAATCCTTGGAGAAGGCGGCCTCGCTTGCTCTTTTGGACATGGTTGAGGAGGTGAGAAGAAGGGACACCGACGTATCTAAGCACTTGTCCTGCACAATGCCGTGCACGTGACCCGGTATGCGCCGTGGCCCCGCTTCCGCTAGTGCTTCTTCTTCCCCCGGCTCTTGCTCACTTCCCTGTTCCTCGCCCAGTTCCTTATGTCCCTCACGATTCTGTTTCCGGGTGCTTCTTCTCTGCTTCTTCTACTTCCCCTACACCTTCGTACTGGCACGTGCACATATTCTACGCAGGCAAGTCCTCCATATAGCCTAAAGCTTCGGTTTGTAGTAACATGAGAGCCTTCGACCTTCATCCCACTGCGCCACTTGACGTTATTGCTCCCCACAAACACCTTGCCAAACCTGGCGCTTTTGGTGTGCCTGGTCTCCAGAATGTAACCGTGTGCCTCCGGACGTCACTTGCTTAATGTGAAGTTGGACATTTGCTTAATGTGGAGTTGGACATTTGCTTAATGCGGAGTTGGACATTTTGGTGGGGCCCGAAAAAGCTGATAGTCGGATGATTGAGGCATTGGCAGGAATTGTAGTGCACGCAAGTGAGTGGCACTTTGACCACCAACACTTGAGAACTCTGTGCGACGAAATCACATTGTCCCGCGGACAGCCATCTCTGAAGGTAGCATAAAAGCATCACTCATGCTCATTTCGTCAACAATTTCCTCTTTGCGCCCTCCAATCGTATTCCACATATCGTCCTTTTTCATACCCTTATTCCGCCCCTCTTTCTTATTCCGTCTTCCCTTCTCCTCCCTTTGCACAGCAGTTTCTTCACCTCCTCAACTTTCATTCTGAAGTTAGGGACGTACAGCGCAATTGACAAGGCATTGCTGATGTTTCACACAAAGTCATGGATGCTTGCGGTCTTCAGCATCCACGTGGTAACGCACTGGCAAACGGCTTTCCTTCCTGTGTTTGCGACCGATGATCAAGGTTCATCACAGCTATAATGCAAAAAAATGCATTCACCGCCGCTGAGAATGGATGAACCTATTCTTGAGAAAAAGGCGCAGGATGTCAAAGCATCAACAAGCCAGGCGCCGCATTGACTGGTGAATACATCTTCTCTGTTCATCTTATCTCGGTCATGTACATCCATTCCATTTAGTTCAGTGCCATGTCAAGGCCAGTCATCTCCATGTGGTGCTACTGAGGCTCCCAGCACGATCAAGTAAAAGCTTCTCTTCAGCCTCGGGCGAAGCTTCTCATCGCTCGGCTCTGATCATATCGCTAATTATTGCGAATTCTCCGGAAGACCACTTGACCAGGTCTCGTTAAAATGGTGGCCCAATTGGGCCTGGAACTCCGCATACAAGGGCTCTTCGTGGTCATCGACCTTCACGTCGGAATAGTCTTTCAATGCAGAGTTCAACTCGTCCACGCTGGAAACGCCCAACACCACCGAGTACCGTCTATCCCATTTCAAGAATCCGGTCTCGTCCTTTTCGTTGGTGAACAAGGAGCGGCGGAAGGCATACCGGGTGGCCAAATTAGCAAGCTCCACGCCATTGTTCTTGAAGGCCCGCGCCACGGAATCCACCTTTGCCCGAAGCTCCTCACCAGCAGGATGGAAGTCATGGGTCTTTTCCGACCGGAGCAACGACATGCTAAGAATGGAGCCGTTCATGAGCTTGCGCACGCCCGCATCGCGGAAGAAACCCTCCTCCACATCGAACAACTTGGTATTCTGAAGGCATCCGTGGCAGTAGGATAAAACCGCGTCCAAGGGCCCGATATCCGCAAAGTACTGGTCGTTGCAGTTTTGAGCCACGCGCAAGAGATACTGAACGGGGTAGCCGGAGATGCCAAAGTTGCGGATAATCCCTTCATCTTTCAACTGGCGCAACTCCTTCAAGGCCTCGTACACGTGCTCTTCCTCGACAAACTCCACGTCGTGCATGTAGACCAAGTCCAAGTACGAGGCGTGGAGCCGTTGGATGGACCGCACCACCGATTTGCGCACCCACGGCCGCGAGTAGTCAAATTGGTCCTCCGCAATGCGCCCAGCCTTGGTGCAGATGAAGTACCGCTCACGCGGCCAGTCCTTGTGGAGCTCCTGGAGCGCCTGGCCAATCAAAGCCTCCGACTGCCCGTAGTAAGGTGACGTGTCCAACGCAACGACGCCTTTGTCGAAAGCGAGGCGAAGAATATCCTTAATGGGAAGCGACTCGGGGTTTTCCGAGTACTGGGTGTTGAACACCGCCCCACCTATAATTAGCGGCGGAAGTTGCTCGATAGAGTAAGGCGGTGGACTGGGCTGGAGAAAGTCTTGGTCCGCCATGGTTGGGGTTATGGAGCCGGATGTTGTGATGGTCAAAAGAGGCGGTGGCGGAAAAGGCGGCGGTGGCGGTGGCGGTAGCGGAAACTGCAGGCCAGGGTGCTTGAATTGATTTAGATCCCAATACACAAGGTGGTTCCCCAACGTTCTGCTTGAACAAATTTGGTGTCCGAACTAGTGGCTGGTTCCGCAACTCTTTATATGGTGGCAGCATGCGAAGCAATCCTGCACAATGGGGCATCACAAAGGTACGGCATGGGGACGGCACAAACGACACAAACACGACACAGGGACAGACTATGGCGGCCACAGCTAGCATAAAGCGGAGCAGCTTGTATTGCCAAGAATCCAAGTGATTTCCCAGCCTAGTACGGTGCTCGGAGCTCTGGATGTGGCAAGTACTGCGGCGCACACCCGTGCCTCCCTAGACTCCGAGACCTTATCATTTGTCCAGCACTTTTGATACATTTAAGTGCACATAGGTAGGGGTATCTCCTGTTTATATACATTTTACTGAATGCAACGCGTCACCTGACGCCTCCTTTCTCTTTTGCTAATTATAGACTACTCACGTCACCGAGAGACTCTACCATTGTTCAAGCTGTCCACTGGTCACCTGGACAAAACGCCTCGAGAGATGACTCTTTCCAACCTGCTGCTGTCCTGCATTCCGGGCCCCCAGAATAGTTGTCTTGAAGTTCAGCCAGCGGTTCCCGAACAACCTATGGAAACACTGCTTACAACCGAGCTTTATACCTGTCCCATCTGCGTCCTGCACACAGATACGTGTGTTCCCATCTGCACTTGCACTGGGGTGTGGGAAGCTCTGAAGTGCCAATGATAGCATTGATTTTCCATAATGAGACCTGCCGTCGGTCAGGGCCGTCGTTCTGGACCGTAATGAGATAACTTGTGTGCAGTCCCGTCAGCGTACTGCATGTGGCCCGGGTTCCCGTTGAATGGCTTGTTCAGGCAACCATCTAGTGACATGGCAGCCCAGAAGTATGATCAACTGCAATTTCTAGGAGCCAAGATGCAGGATGTTTGTAATAAGGCCCCAGTAGCCGCCCTATACAGCTCGGCCAACTTCCCTGCAAATGGGCCTTGACATCACCAATGGAGTAGATGCCAGGTCTCGATGGCCCAGGTCACCAAACACAGCCACCAATGATTCGTGCCAGCCAATGAAACGTGCCAACCAATGATTCGTGCCAGCCAATGATTCGAACCAAGGATTCGTGCCAACCAAGGATTCGATTCAAAACCACAATTCACCATCAGTCCGAATGGATGTCCCCATGCTTTCTTTCCGTTCTCTGCGCCATCTAAAAGACCGCATCACCTTCAACAATATAGTTATAAGGAACCAAGCCGACCGAGCCACGGCTTGTGCCACAGTTTTCGCCAAGCTCGCACACATACCAGTTATCCTCTTGTTTGTGGATAATGTACATGTGCCAGCCCTTCAGGAACGTGAGTTCCCCGGCTTCTCTGCACCTATAGCTGTGCTTGGCCACAGCCTTGGAAACGTACTTGCGGCGCGTGACTGGCGTGACGCGGTCCACAATCGCCTGGAGATTCAAGTATGATTTGGTCGGCGACTGCAGAAGAGCCCGGGGCCGGCCGTTGTGGTCGTCTGTGCGTTTACGCACCACCGTCTCCATCAGGCCGGCCGCTAGCAGCTCCATGGTGCGCCCGCTCTCGATGCCCAGTCGCTCAGCTTTGGTGTTTCCACTAGGAAAAGACATGCGCACTCCATGCCTGCGGTCCACATTCTTCACTCTCATGTGGTGGCCTGCCGGGTCTTCTCCGCCCCTTGCTTGGCGCAAATCATTGCCGTCGTTCATGTCCATTGCTTCTGTCGCATCCATTGTTTGCACTTGAGGACGTGGAGGCTCCATTGTATGGCGGCGGGCGCGGGTCTCAAAATTGATGGAATCATACCTGGTGGCAGTCTCATGCATGTCATCCACATAGTCGGACGCGGGAACTTGGAATGGCCGGTCTTCAGGGGCCTCGGCCGCCTGGCTGCCTCGTACAGACCGGCGGAACCGGTCGATATCGCCATCACCACCTGCGTTCAAGTCCTGCAACGCCTGCGCAATGAAATCAATGGAGAAGTCCTTGGTAATGGGCACCGAGGGCTTGCCCGGGCTCTCCTTGGGCATCTGTGACATGTACATTTCCAGCATTTCCTTCAGCCGGCGGTTGATTTCCTTTTGAACGTCCGTGGGGACATTGGCTCGCGGAGTAGCCCAGCTGCGGCCGCTAGGGGCATTTGCTTTGGATCCATAGTTTGGAAAGTTTCCAAAGTTGGGAACGGGCTTCTGCGAGTACTGATTCGTGGCAGTGTAATTGTTAGGCCTGGAATTTGGATTGGTGTAATTCGTGGCATTGGAGTACTCCGACAGACCATTGGAGTTCTTCATGTGCTGGGGGTCAAAGACATCGTTCTCGGTTCCCGAGGTGTAGTTACTGATGTGAGAGGGCATTTTGTGGAGTTGCTTTGCGCCCTGGCCATTATTTTCATTTGTTGGTGAGGCGTACTTCCCTGTTGGAGAAGTCTCAGGATGCATTCGGCCGTCATCTTTCGGCAAAAGGAAGTTCGTCTCCAACTTATGCGTGGTGATTGGCGGAAGCTGCTTATTGGTGTTAGCAGACAGCACGTCGCCATTGTGGCGAGCAGTTGGCATTGGATGTTGGGGCAACTTCTGAGGTGATTGGTGGGGCACTAGGGTCGGCTTTGGAGGCGACTGACGAGTGAGCTGGTTTGGTTTGGGAGGCGACACAGGCGACACATTTGTTGGAGTGGCACCATCAAATGGACGGGTCTTCAAGCCCGAGGGCGTGGAGAAGGTCCGCGACAAAATGGTTGAGTAGTCGGGGTCCTTGAACTGCGCCGGGTGGGAGTTGGTGGCGCTCTCTTCATCGTCATCAATACCATCCATGAATTCCACAAAGACTGGGGGCTCGTATATCTGGTCTCCCGTGCCGTAAGAGTCGGCAAAGTCGTATGCATCGACCGGAGCTGCCACGCGAGCAAAACACGAGCGGGCATTGTCAATGGCCAGGTCCCAGTCAACACAGAGAGTGGCCACATGATTGCAGTAAGAGAACATATTCAACTTGCAGATTTGGATGCGCTCGATTTCCAATTGATATATGTTCAGGAGTGCAATGGACCAGTCAGTGATCCAGATGTCGCAAATTTCGCCGTATGTCTTGACGGCCGTGTAGTACGCCGAGCGTAGAGCTTCGTGCTCCGAGCGTAACTTGGACAACTTGGCAGAGCTCTTTTCCATCTCCTTGCCACACGTGGTCTGGCACACAAGCGTCAAGGTCTTGATCAGGCTACAGTTGAGCCGGTATTTCTCCTTGCACAGCGCAAAGCGCCGCTCATGGTCCTTGCGCCGCGAGTTCAACTTCAGCATGTGCGACTCGATCTTGGCCACGTTCTTCGAGTACATCAGATGGAAGTTGCGGAGCTTCTCGTAATTTTGTTGCGTGGTCTGGGCCACGAGTTTCTCCTGATGTGCCACCATGTGGCGGCCCTCCACCAAGAGCGTGTCTAGCGCCACCTTTAACGTTCCGTTTTCGGCCAGCCCGAGCTGCTGATGCGCATAGAACTTGTCCATGCGTTTCGTGAATTCCGCCTCGAGGTGTGCTTTTTCTCGAAGAAAGCCCATGATTTCTTCGAGTGTCTGGAGGGAGTTTTTTATGCGGAGCTGGATGGCAAAGTATCCATGGTCGCCTTTGCCCCAGAATGAATTGACGAATGCTTTTTCCGCTTGTGTCATGAGTGCAGGTTTGCCGACTGTTCTCTAGTGTTATTAGGTGCGTGATCTGCCAGGTGTCGTAGTAAAGTCACTAATTGTGGCCCTGGTCTGATGAGTCTGGTCTGTTCCGCCTGGTCTATTGAAGCTGATAATGTAACTGATCTATTGTATCTGATCTTTTGAAATGTCTGATCGTAGCTGTCTGATTGTAACTGTCTGATTGTAACCGTCCGATTGTATCTGTCTGGTTGTAACTGTCCGATGTGTATGGTCCGTAACAACTGCCAGTAATGAAGTTGATCCTCGATGATGGGGAAGCAGAGCAATTGCAACAAATGGAATTGCAGAGAGGAGACAGGTTTGGAGATGTAGGGACCGAAAATGCGACAAAAAGCTGGTAGCGTAGCAACGGTGGTAGTGGGCGGCTGGAAAAAACAGGAGTGATGGAGCAATGGCGGAGGATTTGAGAAGCGGCAGTGGAGTCCGCGTAGCCTGCTGAATAAATAGGGACTGAAGTGCCGGGGCGCGTGGGGTTTAAGGATTGTGGAGGCAATGGGGGGTGAAGGCCGTTGAGGGGTGAATGCAGAAGGTGTAGTCCGGTGTGGGCGTGTAGGCAGTCAAGTCGAGTAGATGGTATAATTTCTGATGTTGTTTACATCTTACCGCTTTGGGGTCTGCGCGGCAACGTAGAAAGCGCAGCCGCGGGTGGTGTGCAGGCGGCGCGCTTCACTTCCGTGCACCACCACCCAGCGGTACATCGCCTCCGCGTGTTCCACCGACCGGTACATGGCCTCCGCGTGTTCCACGGTACATGGCCTTCGCGTCGCGGCGCCACCAGTGCACCCACTGCGAAACTTCCCACCACGACCTTCCTTCCATGTTCCCTCAAACAGAGCTGCCATTATGGGTAGTGCCTCTAGCCAGTTAACTGGGATCCCAGGAGTCTAATGGGGTGAGCCATTGGGATGAGCCATTGGGATGAGCCATTGGGATGAGCCGAAAGTGGGCTCGCGCAGCTTTGAGAAATCACTCCCTGCTCAGCAGACTCCACATCCCCCGCCACCGCCGCCACCCCGACGGACAGCACCAAGGTATTGCGAGAAGAGGCAATTCTGCAGTCAGCCCCTACTGGCTCCCGCTAGCGTGCCTTGGTGGGCCTTTGCTCCGTGCCTCCGTGGCCTCTGATACTTGCCTGCACATTCGATAGATGCCCTGAAAATCAGCGGCGCCAAGAGCGGACCCTGGCGCTCTTCTTCATGCAATTAGATGGGCTC
Source organism: Metschnikowia sp. UFMG-CM-y6306 (assembly GCA_009756535.1). Taxonomy (NCBI): domain Eukaryota; kingdom Fungi; phylum Ascomycota; class Pichiomycetes; order Serinales; family Metschnikowiaceae; genus Metschnikowia; species Metschnikowia sp. UFMG-CM-y6306. The sequence goes on along the minus strand of WFIW01000030.1, from coordinate 130,433 downwards.
TGGATCCCGGACAATAACTTGCCACCCTGTACGCCTTGTGGATGTGAGAGTTGTCCCCGGTTGCGAAGGCCTTGTTGCTGAGCGTGGCAGACTCCTCAGGTTTATCCCTCACACTAGGGACTTTGAGACCTCGCCAACCAAAAGTTCCCCCAGACCTGGTCGTCAGAATGATAGTGCCTTTGTCCATGAACGCTGTTATCGGAGAAATACGCCCTATAGCTTGCGCACGCCACCCTAGGAACGTGGCGGTCGCCCGTTTTCAGGCGTCAATCCTGGAAACCGACGGCGAATGTGTTTTAGGCTTGTTTCATGGTTGCTTCAACTGCTGCCCCTTTGGCCAACCCATTGGCACCTTGGCGGGGCTCGGAGGGTTCGAGTGGGGGTAGTGAAGTGCAAGCTGGCTATGAACAACATGCTACTACTTAGCGGTCTTTTGCAGTGGACTTTTTTCAACCGGGATGCGCATTGGCGGGCGGTCCCACTGCGGAATGGCCACACTGCGAAATAGTTCCAGACCAACGATCGTGGTCATAGCTCTCTATGGGCCATTCTCCTGGCATGGTGGCGAAGGCGGGTGCACGGAAACGGATTGCGGTGTTTTCAGTGATGATACGGGTCGAGCAGAGAATAAGGAAGAGCTCCAGTTCGACTCTGGGCACCTCCAAGCCCACGATTCACCTTGACTGGATGTCTTAATTCACCCTTGACGGGATGTCTTAATTCATCATTGACGGGATATTTTACGTCAGCACTGCTACCGATCCATGAAACCGTGACTATTCTCTCCAAGACCGCGGCTTTGGCGCAACGGCACACCCAAGCATTATCATGGGCTTTCTGCTCCTTAAGCTTGGATCTTTGAGCTTTCCAATAAGAATATCCGCGAAAATCGGGCTGTGAGACCTATATCAGTTTTTTCGTCCCCCTCGAGTGATTTTGAGGCTTCCCTATGGCAGAGACGGGTAGAGAGATGCGCCGGTTGGTTGCTCGCGGTTGGCAGTCCATGTCCTAAGTTGGCCCATAACCCAAACCTCGTGACCCCAATACTAAGACGGATACGCAACGCGATGTTTTGCTTGGGCGGCCAGCTGCTCGTTGCCCCTTTGACCAACTTTTCTTTGCCGCCCTCTAGAGGCCTCCCTCTAGTGGCCTTGTTCTTGTGGACATACTATTAAGAATGATCCATGCAACTGGCCCAACATGGGCTACAATGGCGGACTTACGCGGCATATGATTACATGCTGTCAGCTCGAGAAGCTAGCGCTATTACTGCTGATGGTCCGGGAGCCAGCGCTCAATGCCCCGAATTTGGCGAGAGAATTCTGGCGCCGTCATCTCGCTGGCTCTAGTCAGTGTCTAGCTCTGAGTCCGCTCTCGCACTAGAACTGCGAGGTTGATGACCGCCTAAATGGAGTATCACGATTCCTGATGCCGATTTCTGATGCCGATTCCTGATGCCGATTACTGATGCAGTTTTTGATTCGGCGATGAGTCTTCCGAAAGTCTCGCTGGCCTGCTTTTGGGTAACATCGGATTGTCGTACCCCATCTCGCTTATGGAAATGCTGCTGGATATGCCAGTGCGCATCGGGGACTCATGTATTAAGAAGACATTGTTGGCTTTCGAGTCGCCCGGCTTATGAAAGTCTGAATTTGCAGCTGGCTTTCAAAATTGCACCTGGCCTTCATGGATCGTTCCTTTCTCACGGCATGAGATTGGCCATTCATGGGATTGCTATGTATGTAGCAATATCCATGACGATCAACGATGTCGGTAGTGCGGCTATTGCCAGCTTGAGCAGCCCGGTGACCGATTGGGCAGAGGACCTAGTCGCCAACTACGGATACCAGCTATAGATGACTCTGCAGTGTGGCGCATCTAGTTTCGTGCGGCCGGTACCACCGGTCACGTGATATGCGACCATCGCGCCGCCTACTCCGTGCTCCGATGGCAGCCCGCGGTAGTACGCACACCAGCCTTTTCCTAGAGTCGCCTGCCTTTCGAGCAAGCTTTTGTCCCATTCGTTCTCTTGATTTGCGAGCGTCCGCTGCGTTGCTTTGAGGCCCTGTTCCTCATCCATTCGTCATTGAACGTCCCCTTCTTCCCACTCCATGCCGGTATCCCTTGCTGCTTCCACACTGACGCTGGAGGACTCTCCCCGACTCTCCGGAAAGCTAGTCAAGTGGTCCAAAGCCATCCTCCAATATCTCATCGACCAATGGTTTTTTGTTCTCTTGGCCGTGTTCATAGCGCTTGCTCACCTGTACCCCGAGTTTGCCAAACTGGGGGGAACATTAAAGGCCGAGTATGTGATCAGTTACGGTGCGGTTGCGGTGATTTTCCTCATTCTGGGCCTCCTGATGTCCACTCGGGACTTGCTACATAACGTGGCTCACTGGAGAGCGCACTTCACCGTCCTCACGTCGTCCTTCTTGATCACTTCGGCCATCATTTACGGCATAGCAACGGGCATCAAGGCCGCGCACGACGGGGAGATTGACCTGTGGCTCTTGGTCGGCCTCATAGTGACTCATGCGTGTCCGACCACGGTGTCGTCGAATGTGGTGATGACCAAAGCGGCAGATGGCAACCATATCCTCACAATCTGTGAGGTTGTGATTGGCAACTTGCTTGGGGCTTTCATCACCCCGGCCATGGTGCAGTTGTACCTTTCAGGCACATGGGAGTTTGGAAACCCGGTGCACCAGGCGGCCGATACTACGGTGCGGCAGCTCTACGCCAACGTGATGAAGCAGATCGGACTCTCGGTGTTTGTGCCTCTTTTCGTGGGCCAGGTGGTGCAGAATGTATTTCCGCTGCAGACCAAATGGTGCATGACCACATTGCGGTTGTCCAAGGTGGGGCTGTTCATGTTGCTCCTTATCATGTTTCAGTCGTTCTCCACTGCGTTTGCGCAAAACGCCTTCACATCCGTGTCCCATGCATCTGTTATCTTCTTGGTGTTCTTCAACATCGGCATCTACCTCTTCTTCACCGTTTTGGTGTACTTGTACCTGAGGCCGTACTTTTTGGTGGTGCTCCTCCCGACGGTCCCCAACCTGCAGTCATCCAAAACTTATAGGTGGTGCTACAAGATCTTCCGGCCGTTTTACTATAATCGCAAGGATACCGTGTCGATGATGTTGTGTGGGCCGGCCAAGACCGCCGCGTTGGGCGTTTCGCTTGTGCTGTCGCAGTACGGCGCTCATAACCCGAAACTAGGCATTCTCCTTGTGCCTTTGGTCTTGTACCAGGCCGAGCAGGTGTTCACGGCGCAGATTCTCGTGAAGTTCATGAAGAAGTGGGTGCACGCAGAAGAGCCCAAGGAGGATACCGAGACGGGCCCGTTGGTAAAGTCGAGCACCGACGAGTGATGCGCCCACGGTGCATTTTATATGGCCCTCGGCCATGCCCGAGAATGATGCCACATTCCCGGGCGGCGAATCCCGAACCTGCCGCATGTGCCACTATTCTTGAAGCGATTGTGCAAGAAAATGAAGTGGTTGGAACCCTGGACTATTGCGAGCCTTGGACTGCGAACCATGGCCCGCCGCGAACCTTGGACTATGGGAACCTTGGACCGCCGCGAACTTTGGACCGCCATGAGCGTTGGACTGGCGAGATGCGCGTGGTCCGTGCCACAGTGGGTGGTGTGCAGTCACCGGTTCGCACTGGTCTGGCAGTGGCAGTGAACATGCAACTGTCATTCCAGATCGCCGGCCTGCACACAGCCCCAGCCTCGGGGCGGCCGCGGGCAGCCCGCTTCCCCCTGAATTCATATCTAATGACAGTCTGTCCCCCCTGAGTGCTGGGCCGGCCCCGGTCTGCAGCGTAGCTCCTGAGATGCTCCCCCGTGGGCCCACTCGTCCCCATGCACCGGGCTTATCACTGCGACCTGCACACAGGCCGTCCTGCACCCCGCGCCGCACTAATTGACTCTTATCACCTTCCACAACTACACCTAGCTCTTCCCATCTCGCCATGAGCTTCCACCCCTCGTCTGGTTTCGACTACTTTTCCTTCGACCCGCCGCTCGGGCCTTTGCTGCTGCACTCGCTGCAAAACCTCGCTCAAAACGCCCTCAACCCCGACCGAATCCCCCCGCCCGCGTCGGTCGCCACAATTAATGGTGACGCCATCGACCTAAACAACGAGGTCTTCTTCCAAACAGCGCAATCTGCTGCATCGCCGATGCCGCTCAACTCCAACTACCTCGTGGACCTGTACCCCGTGGACTCCGGGTCGTTCCCGCTCGAATCCCCGAAACCGGCGTCTTTGGAGGCGCTGGAAATGGCCCCAATCCAAGATCTGCTAGAGGGCTCGCCCCCAAACCAATTGCCGCTGAAGCCGCGCGAGCTTCTGGCTCCGGAGATCCAATCGGCGGCCGCAGGGGCCCATTTATCGCTTCTGGGGCCTCGTGCGCTGGAGCCTGAAGATGCGTCGTTGGCTGCCAAAGACCTGTCGATGTTTCTAGATGATTCCGGCGAGTCGCAGTATGTGGACTCCGAGATGCCTCCGGGCGTGAAGCTGGCTCTAAGCACTCCTGACTTGGCGTCTGCGGAGGCCTTGTGCTACAACGTGCACTACCTGCACCAAAACCGCTTTTCGACTGCCGTGGAGCAGATGCACCGCATGTCACTCCACGGAAGGCTGTCTTCTACCGATCACGTGGAAAAGACCATCAATCCCAAGCAGTTACTTGACTTTTCCGCGTCGTCCATATCTCCCCTACAGAATTACTCGTTGGCACTGCCGGACAAAGATCTCGACCTATTTATGCGGGGCAATGGCGCCCCGGAACTTGCTGGAGCATTGAAGCCAGCAAAGTCTTATTCTTCCCCATCCTCCACGCAGGCGCTCGGCCTCAACCGCTACCTCTCGACGCTGGTACTGTCGCCGCAGCTTCTGAAGTTTTTCTCACTGCAGATTCCCGACCTCATGGATCACGCGGACCACAGACCGGCCTCTCCTGCTTTGAACAATCCTTTGAATCCGTATGTGATGAACGATGAGTGTGTGAGTGCAATCACCTACTGGCTCAATAATACCGCTGACGTCATACAGGACAAGCCAAAGGACTCAGTTGTTTTGGGCAAGCTTGCACCGGTGAAGCATCCGCTCCGAGGGCATGGAGTGTCCAAGTCCTTTTGCAACCGGCGCAATCTGATCCAGATAATCTCGGGGCTGGCCGACGCTTCCAGCTCCAACAAGCTCGCAGCGCAAAAGCGCAAACGCCGGAAGTCGGACCATCTATCAGCAAAAGAAAACAAAAGCGCAGTTTCCGAAATCAAATTCACCGCGCGCTCCACGGAGCTGGTGGCGGAGCTGGGCTTTGCGGTGATTTCCGAATCGGATCCCTCCATATCTTGTGCAATTGCCATGGCTTCTGATCTCCCTGAGAGGTTGGCAGATACGAAAGAGCATTCGCTAGATACTGTCGATGGGCAAAGCACGGAAGTGGCCAGAGGAAGTGCAGAAAACGCGGCCGGTCCGCCTGCGGAGGGAGAAGATGATGGCCCCAAGCCGTTTCCTTGCAATGACTGTGAGAAGCAGTTCAAGCGACTGGAGCACTTGAAGCGACACATCCGGTCAGTGCACTCCAAGATCCGGCCTTTCCACTGCAAATACTGTGAGAAGAAGTTTTCCAGGTCCGATAACTTGGCGCAGCACCTGAAGACGCATTTCAAAATCAACGCAAACGGCACCACGAGCGTGATATATGGGAACCCCAATCCATACAGCCGCGGTGGCCGAAAACAGAGTGTGTCTGAAATGGAGCTACACTAGATCCTAGATGAATGTGAATATGGTTCACGAGCATTGGAATGCTGGAAGCAGAGGCCGCTCTGTTTAGACGAGCATTTTACAGAGTTTATGGTTTGGTATTGAGTGACTGTGCAAGAGTTGAATGACGATAAACTGGGCCAGTAACGAAAGTGAGGATCAGGGTGGACGAGTGCTGGTTACTATCAAATCCAAACCCGAAGAATTAGTGCCGAATTACTTGCCAGATGTCGGAGATCAACCGATGATTCCAAACTGCTTGACAGAAGGGCCACGTGGTCCGTCAAAATCACCAATGAATGGAATGGATTCGGTTAGAGCGGTACCATGTGAATTATAGACGGAAGGAAGCTGAATTCGATTGCAGTTTGATTGCCGTTTGATTGCCGTTTGATTGCCGTTTGATTGCCGTTTGATTGCTGTTTGATTGACTGGGGCTCATCAATTTGGCTTGGTTGACTCGCTTGACTCGACTCTGGCTTTCAGCACTGATGTGTTTTGATAATGAGTTGAACCACTGGGCATGGGCGAACTTGAATGGTGGCAAGCTACAGCTTTTGGTGGTTTGCAGCGTCCTCTGAATCACCCTGCTTACTTCCGAGAAACAGCTCCTCTCGTGGAATTTACTTCACCAGCTCGCCACAGACGAGCCAGGTTGCCGCTAGGCACTATTCTTTTACTATTACAAGCTTTATCCCTACACACTGCAACCAGTATAGGCAATGTGCATAAGCTACGTGGGCACCACCCAGGGCCCAGTATTGAGGCTGGGTATACAGTGACGAGCCAAGGAGACGTCTGCGGAAGTCAGTGGGAGTGTTGGTTGGGACGTTTTTTACGAAAACGGTGACTGGATCACAGGCCACCAAGTCTATCAATTGAAGAGAGCAGCCAATGCAAGAAGCCAGTCAGCACCTGAGCACTGCTTTCCATCCGCAAGCCACATCCGCAAGCCACATCAGCTATGCCCACATCAGCTGTACTCTGTGGCCCGTCACCATTTCCTTTTTGTCGGACCAGTCGATCCACCCTTCAAAGCGGAGCTTGGCGGGAATGGATTCATACTTAGATGCTCATGGTGCGTACTGGGAAGGAACGTCTGGCGATATAAGTAATAGGAGTGGAATCACCAGTAATCAAAGACCCTGTAAACCCCAAGTCCAAGGCTGGATTATTCTTCTGCGCTCTGGTTCCTTTGTCGATGGCTTTAGGCATGTCGCCAGATTGGCATTCATTCTGGTGTCATGTCAGAACCACCCGGTCGTGCGCCACCCATAAATCCACAAGAGAGCCGCTTCGAAAAGTCAAGTGATTTAACGGGAGCTTATTCAGGGAGTTTGAAAGGTGACGTTGTGATTGGTTCCTCAGTAATACTTTTGGATCCACCATAAGTAGCGTGCCCCACGTGGATACACAATTGGCCAGCGACGTGCGGTTGCAAGGCGATACCGTCAGGGACCCGCATGGAGAGGGGCGTGTTTCGACCGCCTGTCTCCAAGGCTAGACGAGGCGGCACCAGTTGCATCCATGCAGCGCCGTGGTTCCACCCGAAATGCATGTGGTGTTCTGAGATACAGGAACAATCCCCCTTGACACCACTTTGGCCAAAATAAGCCAGATTGAGAATTTCAGATTGGGAATTTCAGATTGGGAATTTCAGATAGGAAATTCAGATAGGAAATTCAGATAGGAAATTCAGATTGGGACTTGTTGGGCGTCTGGGCGTGTCCCAACCCTCCTTTTCGACCCAAGATGGTCATTGTGCCCTCACGCCGACTGACGATTGTGCATTCAGGCCCCTCACCTCGGTATAAGGCCTGGGCCCAGACTAGTGTTTCTATACAACTTGGACGATCGCCTTGATTTAGCACCAGCGAATACTTCTGTAATTCCTCACTTTCCCTATCTGGTCATGGCGTGGATGATCCGGTTTGCCATAGAGTTTCCAAGGGGACTGACGCTGACTCAAGTCAAGGAGCGACTTCATGCTATCCTCTAATTATGTGTGAACATCTCCAGTGGGGTCTGAGGATACAAGTGAAGATAAAAACCATAAAAAATAAAAAGGACTATATCTTCACATAAAAAAACATACCGGGCTATGGCCGGGCATTATTAGTTATGAAGTTCACGTATAGTGTCTAAGGATCCCACTTAGAAACATAAAATATAAGCCCGCAGCTATATTATATTATCTGTTGGTTTCCTGCTGATTGTTCTTATTATATATTTTTTATTAACTGACCAAAAGCCGACATATATATAACATAATATGATCACCTATGATTATAGAATTTCCCAGCATATAGTGATCTTTTTATGGTGAACTAACAGGTTAATAATATATATATGGCCCCGCTTCGCGGGGCGATACTTATTGAGAATATGCCCCGCCACGCGGGGGGTTATAATAATCATGATAACCCCGCCCACGGCATATATCTCGCACCTTAGGGAATTTGAAGTATATGGGGATGTACGGTTGATGATGATGATGCGTCGATTACAGACTATGGAATCTATCCTCTTAGGGATGTACGGTTTCATATGTGGGCGGGGCATCAATTTTGGGGTTATAAAACTTAAAACCATTACTGGTTATTGGATTAAACCTTAAATAATCGTATTATATTACATAATAATGACATACAACTTAGATTATCAAAGAGCGTCTAGTCTCTACACTTTTACATATAAAATTTCTATACATATGATTTAGCTCGTCGATTGACCTATAATTATTACTTATTCAAATTCTAGGTTTTCCCACGAATTTGCCCATTTCTATGATATATATTTTCATAGTTTGTTGAACAGCTTAAATAAAATCTTGCTAAAGGATTTAATTTATTCAACTAAATAGAGTAGAATCTCTATAATAGTAAAATATATAATTTAGTACTAAAATATCAAAGCTCTCTCCGAACCCAGCGAGATAGTTACCTATCACTAGGCACTCCAACACCATGTGGTTTCATTGATGAAATTTTACAATCATTACCTTTTAATATATCCCCCCGAAGGGGGGGATATAATCACTTGAATCTACACCCGAAGTATTTCTTGTGGGTCTGGAATTGGTGGACATTCTAGGCGTGTCTCATAATCGACTGGCAGAACATGTTGGAGGCAAGTGTGCAGAGTTTGAGAGGACGAAAAGCAAATGCACATGGATGACCAAGTCGAGTGCCATCCCTCGACAATTGGAGGGTAACTCCCTCGATTTAATAGACGATGACTCCTTAGACGATGACTCCTTAGACGATGACTCCTTAGACGATGACTCCTTAGACGATGACTCCTTCATAGACGATGACTCCCCGTTTCCATTGAGGACGAGGCCTCAGAGACAGGTGGCACAGTACAGCGTCCACCACTGGTTTGGAAGAATGTGGTTGGTGGAGACGATGGGAGAGCCATATTTGACCTTCCTACAAACAAAGGAAACAACAGTCGGAGAGGAAGTTGGGGAACCTGCAGTGTGCATTACATATGGTTTTCGGTGGCCGTCCTGAGTCTTGCTATAGTAAACAGTGAGCTCATGGATGAAATGGGCAGCAAGAATACTGCAATGAGCATCCGGAGCAAAATAGACCAGAGTCGAAATTTCGGGCTCTAAATTTATTATGAGAGACCCAAAACCCTGAGTCTTGAACGTGGTATTTTGGCAGCGCTTCTCTTGAGTACTTGACGTTAACAACGGAAGAACCTAACAAGTACATTTTTTTGTAGACTTTGAGTGTTTCGGCGTTATATGGCAATGAATTACGATTTTTAGATCCGATAATCAAGAAAGATTACGATTAATCTACATAAACGATTAATCAAGAAGCACGTTTTTAGATGAAATCCGATCATCCAGATAGATACGATCATCCAGATAAATACGATCTTCCAGTTAAAGGCTCGTTGAGTCCCGAAATATCGATATAAATCATAAAGTTTAGTTATTAACCTCTTGAATCGGCCCGGACAGGCCCTCGGCGCACCGTTCTGATTCGATGATCAAGTCGTCTTGTCTCTGGGAGACGACTGACTTTCATCGTGGCATGCCACTCGAGATGTTCTTGCATGCGAACCACGATCTGGCACTTGGTCAGAGATTGGAACAAGTCAGGTGGACTACATCAATCACATCGCCTAGCGAACCTCGCCGCACGACTACCCAGGTCGGTGTCACTGGGAGACGTACCGACCCTCTCAAACCCCACCGCATATTCACAGGCCCAGATGGACGATTGATCTTCTGGAACGAAGCTTGCATTGCCCACATGAATGCGCATGACGAGAAGCATACCTTCCATCCAGCCGTGTGTCCTAGAGTCAGACCTATCGGGAGCCGCTGGGTTTCACCAGAAGATAAACCCACTCAAAGCGGGACCGGCTGCAAATCCCCAGGTCGAAGGGACGGTTAGGACGAGGCCTTTACTCCATTGCCTAGTCTGACAATTTCATCAACCCACAATACTATGTTTATCCATGTGAAACCGTTTTAGAAGCGAGCTGCGGTCTCCCAAAGACACCTAAGAAAGAAGGATCGTGTTGATCAGCAAATGCTTATATGTTTAAAGCAAGGTAGACTCGCGAGATACTTACAGGACACAAGACACAAGATACTTAGCGTACAGGGCTCATAACTCAGTATGCAACTTCATATAGAAGTAAATTCACTCGCAGTAGAACATTCTTCGCACGCTTCATATCCTTCATAACACGAGAGATGAATCCTTCTCTTTCATAACCTCACTTTCTTCTCGTGTCACACTCGGCCTCTTTAGAGAGTTTCCAACCATGTCCCCGCAGCCTTCGAAGGACCCAGCTCAGTTTCACTGGCTGACGCTGCTATGACCTTTGCACCATTGACGGCCATGATTTTCAGTCACTTTAAAATTTTGAAGTACCGATGCTAGATCATCATCAGCACACTGATTGATCATATCCATTATTCCTTTGTTCACGAGTATTCATCCTGCGTTTGTAGTAAGTAGGTGACTCCTTCACTCTTCCTTGTATATTGCGAGACAATTCATGTCCCACTGCCGTTTCTTGTAAGTTTAGCTCCACTATACGTCATGCTTTCCAACATTCAGAACACAATCATTCTCTGTCATCAAGGCTTTGCCTGCAGATCTCAATTTCACTCAGCACAAACTCTTCAGAGTCTAGCCACTCCTTACTTATCAAGCATCACAGGAACTTCATTGTCTAGCCACTCCTTACTTATCAGGCATCACAGGAACTTCATTGTCTAGCCACTCCTTACTTGTCAGGCATCACAGGAACTTCACTGTCTCAGTTCACGCAATATTATCGTATCACCAAGTTCGCTTATCAGCACCTTGCTTAACAGCAATGTTTAAATCATTCTCAGCTCCAATATTCCATTTCCTGAAAGTCAATACTTCCTTCTGGAAGTCCCACAAGTCCTCAAGTCTTGCTTTGTTAAGCCACTATCCTCTAGTGCAAACACCCAATTGGCACCTATTGGCCACCTCTTGGTAATGTCACTGATCCAAATGTTCCGTTCTTATCATGAGCACCCATCTCCTTATCACATGCTTTCCGAAGCATCTCACCGACGCATAGCTTCCTGACAAGTCTTTGGTACCTTCTCGTCATCCTCAGCTTGTGCCTGTAGAGTGTGAATCCAATCAACCTTCGACACAACGAACGATGATACATCACTTTCACCATCCAACTGTAAACGCTCCACCGGTTCGAATTTTCTTATCCTCGATGTCGCTTTCACCATGCGGTACATCCAAATCGAGATCCACTCCCCCTCTGGCGAATTGTTTGATACCATCACGGGAAGGTAATCCAAAACCCTTCATCCTGTGGTGTACAGCCGTCCAGATACATGATTCCAATCTAACGTCACCTTCTGGATTTGAGAGACTCCCATTTTTGTTTCGCCGTCCGAGCTGTTGCACGCTTAGGTTTCCTCTAATTACACACCCTGCTGGACATGATGTACAATGCAGTACCAGTATCGTATAACTGTAGCCACCGATATCCGACTATTACTGCTCTCAGTGCATCTACTCAATTCAGCACCCCAGGCACAGCTCTTGGTTGCGTCAGCTGCTCATGGTTGTCGGGAAGACGAACGCGTCATCAGCTGCTTCGGTCTTCAACACCATCAACACCATGGTATCCGTGATTCTCCCGCGAAGATGCGAGAAACCTCCGCCGTCTGCTCTGGAACGAAAACGCACTTGCTTTACGCAAGGAGGTTACACTTGCACTAGAAAGAAAATTGCCGGGGCATGAAAGTACCACGAGCCCAGACGGAATCGATTTAGCAAATCACGGAATGCCTGGCATACTATGTGCATGGAAGCCCGACCATTGATGCAATGAGACCATAAAGAAAATGGGCCAAGTAGAAATGAAAGGTGTCTTTGGTAACAAGCCGGGCATTTACCCGAGACTCATTGCTTTCCAGTACATTTCGCCAGTGCGCAGTGCCCGCTCTCCCAGTGCCCGTTATGCGCATGGCACTGGTGGGGAAACACACGAATCCAAATTGACCCAGATGCACCCAGAGTGCAGCATCAAAAGGTCATCTGGCCCGTGTGGGATGCTGGATCTCGGAAGACTCAATCGGGAATGCCGATGCCGATCTTGGGAACCTTGACCGGTTGTTTTATCCGGGTGCTTCTTGCCCCACTAGGCGACGCAATAAAGCGAAATCCCCAAGAGGGTTACCCCCGCTCACGCCACCGTGCTGCTGAAGGTGTCGGTTTTCGGCGCAAAGTGTCGGCGGCGGGTCGGAGACTTCTCTGACGCGAACGCTTCGGTGGTGCGGAGTCGGCTCTTGACCCCCTCTTTCTGGGCCCGCCCGTGCCGGCCTTTGGCTGCGCCCAGCAATGGATCCATCCTGCCCGAGGGCGGTGGGGCCGATCCCCGCAGGACGGGTTTATGAGGCCGGCACTAATGGATGGGATTTTCTGTGTGCAGTGGCTCCCCACGTGAAGCATTCTGCGGCTGCTCAGCGCATGTGTCTTGATGGCATCGGTGGTATCTGCTGAGCGGTAGCGATGTCGCCGTTGCACATCAGGAAAAGCGTGATAGGCGTGGGGCACGTGACCTCCAGGTGGGCCGTGCCGGTTGCCGTGACCCATTGGGATATCTCCGCGTGGGTGGAGGCTCGCTCGCGCCTCATGCTTCTCCGCAGCCCCTGGCTTCTCCGCAGCCCCTGGCCGCAAACGCTTCGTAGGAGCCTCCAGGTGCAGATATCTCCGTCTCTGTATTTAAGGCTGCCAAAGAGACCTGGGATTTTCCCGACCCTTTCATCTACCTTCCCCAATCACCAATCACCACTAAATCACCAATCACCACTAAATCACCACCCAAACATGTATCCCGAAACGTTTCAAGGTATTGGCATCACCGAATCCGGCGACTGGACAAACCCCCAAAAGTTCGAGTTCACCCCCAAACATTTCAGAGATTACGACGTCGACGTGGAAATCGACGCCTGTGCAATTTGTGGGTCCGACATCCATCAAGTGTCAGGGGTCTGGCCTATTCCCTTTAAGCCCATAGTCGTGGGCCACGAGATCGTGGGAACCATCGTCAAGATCGGCCCCAAAGCCAAAAAGGGCTTGAAGTTGGGCGACCGTGTGGGAATCGGCGCTCAGGCCGATTGCGACGAGACTTGCCTGGCTTGTCACCGGAAACTCGAGAACAACTGCAAGAACCTTGTGTTTAGCATTTCCGCGACGTACCCTGATACTGGCGAGAGGTCTCAGGGCGGCAACGCCTCGCACATCCGGCTCAACTCCAAGTTTGCCTTCAAGATTCCCGACTCGTTGGACACCAAGCACGCCGCGCCGCTTCTTTGCGGAGGCATCACGGCCTTCTCCCCTCTCTTGGCTGCCAAAGTCGGAAAAGGCACCCGCGTGGGCGTCTCCGGAATAGGAGGCATCGGACACATGGCCATTCTTTTCGCCAAAGCGCTCGGCGCAGAGGTCACGGCCATTTCGCGGACTTCCGCAAAGGAGCAAGTGGCTTCCGAGTTGGGCGCAGACCACTACGCCGCCACCGACGACCCCGACTTCGACGCGAAGTGGGCCGACTCGCTCGATATGCTTCTCTATACTGGCTCGGCGTTCTCGGGGTCTGCGTTCGAGAAGACCATGAACATGCTTGTTGCTAGAGGCCGAATGACCTTCATCACCGTGCCCCCAATAGGCGAGAACATCAACCTTGTGCCCTTCTCCTTGCTCTCCAAGAACCTTTCCGTATCTGGGTCTGCGATCGGCACCCCAGACGAAATCCAATACATGTTGGATTTTGCGGCTGAGCACAACATCAAGCCATGGGTAGAGTGTCTCGACATGAACGAGGAGAACTTGGCCGCGGCCTGGCAAAGAACCTACAAGGGGGACGCGAAATTCAGGTGCAACATGATAAACTACAAGAAGTGTTTCCAATGATTCGTGTGCGGTTACCTGCGCTGACCAGGGATCAAGCCAAGTGAGGCAGCAGATGCAGGTGCCTGAACAAGAAACATCACTGCTTTCGATTGCTTTTCGGGGCCCTTTAGGGTTTATAAGTACAATACATGTTTAACTGAAGCTGGCACTCCGCTGACCCTCTTAAAATCGGTCCTTCCGTCCTGAGAAGACCCGTTTCTTTCACGGTAAAGAAGAAAATCATCTGAAGCACCAGAGCTTCTGAACAGAGCTTCTAAACAGAGCAGCAACAGAGCTTCTATGGCTCAGAATAAAGCTCAGCATGCACTTCTCCATGGTGTGTGATCCATAGCCGAAAATGGCGTTGGCAGTGTCCCCGAGATGTCTGACTGGATTGGGAACCCAAGCAGAAAAATGTGAAGACCAAGTTCACCAAAGTTGGCCAAGAGCTCGTTGTGCAGATAAGTTCAAAGCATTGGAATCGGGCAGCGGCAGTGTGGAGCCCACAACTCCTGGAAGTTGTTAGATCCACCCAAGAAACCTGCGACATGCGGTCACACGGGGAAACCGTCGGTAACCAGCATGGAGAGAAGGCGTGTGCAAACCCGAGCGCCTTTCCCCGAGGCTTAGGGATCTCCGCCCAGACATCACCTTTGCTTGAAGATAAGCGATTGGGACTTATTGGCGACTAGGGGACGTGACCCCAACACCGGCCAAAGGTGGTGCCATCAGGCCCCCACGCCGGCTAAAAGTTACCGGCTGGAAGTGGTGCCATCAGGCGGGCGTGGTTTCATCTGATGATCTCGTTGTGTAGGGTTCATCAACGACTAAACCTTTGCTCGGTACTTCACAGTGCCAAATGACCCAAGACCAGGACAAAGTGGTGTGTTGTCCAATAGTACATGGAGGACTTCTGCAACTCACTGTGTTCACTCGTGGGTGTGCACGTGGCCCTAGCACCAGGTGCGGCGGTGGCCAGAGGTCCGAGCCAGTTCTGGCGGAGTGGCATCGGAGGTAATCTTGGGCCTGAAAGCGTCGCCAGAAGCGACCAAGGTCTTCAACATCACACCAGACAAAGGCTCGGAGAGGTACGGGTGCTCAGGGTGAAACCCCGGGTGGGAACCGGAGCTCGGGACCGACACAACAGCCCCAGACCCACTGTTTTCTAGCACCGGCGAAAACTGAGTGTTCAGAGTAGCAACGGGCCCAAGAAGAAGTCCAACAACGAGCAAAGCGAGTTATCTGCCCCGCCAAAACAGGAAGAGGTTGACACCTCCAAGGAGCTCTCGGTGGGCTGATGGGGGCACGCATCACCAAAGAGTCAATGGAGGGTACTTTTAGGATTTGGCCAGCGGCGCAGCTTGAAGATTCGGGGCATCAGTTTGCTGACAAGGTGGAACAAAGGTGGCCCCCCACCGTATTCCTGCATGCCATCACAACAAAAGGGCATTCGAGTTGAAAACATACTTGACCGTGCTGTTCAGGATAAAGCCCGGAGCCGATATTGAGCCGTTGCCATGGGAATAGAAGCGTGTTACGCCAACTAGCACCTGTTTGGAGCGCCTCCTGTCCCTAGTCTATGTTCTGGGACACCGTGGGTCCGGGCACAGGGCTGGCGACGGAGCAGGCCGCACCCTTTGCTTGGTTTCGTTTGGTTTCGTTTGGTTTCGGTTGGTTTGGTTAGTTTCGGTTGGTTTCATTTGGTTTCGTTTCGTTTCGTTTCGTTTTGTTTTGTTTCGTTTCGTTTCGTTTCGTTTGGTTTCGGTTGGTTTAGATTGGTTTCGTTTCGTTTTATTTTGTTTCGTTTGGTTTCGTTTGGTTTCGGTTGGTTTCGTTTGGTTTCGTTTGGTTTCGTTTGGTTTCCTTTGGTTTCCTTTGGTTTCCTTTGGTTTCCTTTGGTTTCCTTTGGTTTCCTTTGGTTTCCTTTGGTTTCCTTTGGTTTCCTTTGGTTTCCTTTGGTTTCTTTTGGTTTCCTTTGGTTTCGTTCTGGCCTCTGGCAAACCACTTCGATCCTTACCATTTCAACCCAGAGTTACATGCAGAATACTTAATCCGAATTCTGTTTGAACCTTCGATGCCACTTCGTTCATGTACCGCTTGAGGTAAATCCGACTGCATGCCTGATTGGAGCGGGGCACGTGGATCACTCCAATCAACGGCCAGGCTCAATGATATTCTTTTGACCCCCAGATTTTGGTTGCCTAGGGCTCTCTTCGTGATTCCCCAAGCAATCCAAGCCTTGGTAGCGGCGACGAAGAAAGTCGATTGAATTCTGCGGGGGTCCGGAGGAAGAAGCTGACGTTCCCGCGGTGCTGGCTCCAGTAGTGGACCCAAAGACTTGCCTGGCTCTGCCAAAGAGGAAGCGGTTCTCAGGCCGCCGGAGCCGTTTTCTCGCCGCCATGTTTGCAGGACTCGACCAGTTAAATTAGATAATTCCTGCTCTGCGTTATACATGGGTGTGTTTGGAGGACCATAGAGTACCATGGACTAATGTCCAGTGGTGATCCAAGCTCGAATAACACAGCCATGGTATCGTGAAGATAGTTGTGGACTTCCTTGTCATTAGCAGATACATTTGTATAGGTGGGTCTGGTTCTAGGAGGCATCTAATACTCCAACCTGGGTTCGTATAATTATTCTCTGATGTAATCAGCAGACAGCTAGGCTTTTATATTTGGGGATCGACATTCACCCATTAACCGCCTGACGTATTGTTGTCCTGGCAACCAAGATATGCGCAGTGGCTAAGCATAGCGCGCTCAGTCTTTGGTCTTCAACATGTGGGCATAGGTAAACCATGGTGAGCGACATCCATACATTTCAGGGCATCCATACATTTCAGGGCATCCATACATTTCAGGGCATCTGGTGCAGCCCAACCAACGGCAGGTGCAACCAACGGCAGGTGCAACCAACGGCAGGTGCAGCTCAAAATCGGCAGGTGCAGCTCAAATAACGATAGATGCAGGCATGTGGTATCCGTCTTATGCAAGTTCACTTACGAGCCCCGTCAGCCGAATGGGAGTCCCGGGAAAGATATATAAGTGCAGATTGCCCGCTCAGGTTTGAGGGGTGTTGATGATTCTAATAGTGTGGTTCTAGATTATGTGCAGGTGAGCTTCCTGAATTTCTTGTCGCGTTAAAACTAGGTCTTGGAGCGCCATGAATCAACATGGAAGTGTGTCCAAAGGAGATTCTAATGGACCAGTTATAGATTATACTATCAAAGAGGTAAGTATGTACTTCCGCATCGGGCCCAGTAACTTGAATCATTTGTAGTGGGTCGGGTTCCAGGCGCCATCTTTAATGGTCTCTTTCCTTGGTTGTATCGATTACTGTTACAAGGTAGGCGAACGGTGCGGCTTATATAAGTTCTCCCTCGATATTTCGGGAAGACCAACCCACTTGCCGGCTATGCTTTCCCGGGTCCCGTCTCGTGACGATGTTGCACGTGACGGTGTTGCACGTGCGCGGTCTGGGACACTTGCTGCTCCCACTGGTTGGGTTCCGCGGGGAAACACCGGTACATCCCCGGCCATGCGGTTACGGACGCATAGTTTGGAAAAGAAATGTGGCAATGAAATACTGGTGCATTGAGGAGAGCGATTGCTTGTAGCTGATTCACATAGTTGATTTTCGTCTCTAACCAAAACACATACCAGGACGCGTGTGGTATGGTTCGTGAACGCGTGAACACGTCGTTGGTGAGGGTTTGGCAAGGTGAACGCGATCAGGTATAGCGTATTTTGGTTGCTTTCGTGCATCAGTGGTACTGACTGATTTATTCGTGCCCAACCAACGGTTTTTCTCGGGCTATACCGAAAGCTGGCCAAGACACCACAGCACTGCGTCTTGATGTGCGATGAATCAAACAAGAAGAAGGTTAATCGCCTTGGCCTGGCCCTTCCAAACATGAGCCCGTCAAATTGGTGGGCCCAAAGCGTTACCGCCGGCTTGTGATGTTGTGACGTGACGGTTCCGCTCCGGGGAAGATCAGCGACGCCTTGACGGTGGAATCGGCAACTTGCACAATCAACAGGAGGACAGGCCGAACTCACCTTCGACGTGGTTAGAGGCGGCTCCATCAGTGCATGCCTCAGGATTATCCCACGCCACTAAAATATCTTGACCACCCACAAGCGGATGTCTACTTCGTCTTGAACCGTAGCTGACACCAGATAAATCTCTTGGGGTGCACTGGTTCAATACCACAACTTCACGGTATGGACACCGGATGTGTGGATGTGCACATGACTGGCATATCAGCGGGGATCTTCGCTGCTCCAAGGACTCGAGTCGTGGAAAAGGTTCAATTGTGGCCATTGGCCAAGTCCGTGGTTCCGAGTAAAGTCAGTAAAGTCAGTAAAGCCAGTAAAGTCAGTAAAGCCAGTAAAGTCAGTAAAGTCAGTAAAGCCAGTAAAGTCAGTAAAGCCAGTAAAGCCAGTAAAGCCAGTAAAGCCAGTAAAGTCGAGTGCTTATGTGTTCACGTGTGGTCCTGTGTGATCATGGGTGATTTTGAGGCTCCTATGCAGCACCTACAAAAAGGAACCTTGCTGACTGGAAAATGCCACTTTCTCACAGCTGTACTGCTTTCGTGTGTCTATCTTGTCTCCATTGAGCATCGTGCTAGCATCAAGTCTAAGCTGGGGATTTCAGGTGGGACTGGCGGAGGAATGCTGCTTTAATGTTTTGCAGCCTTGCATGCAGCTCGAAAGGGGTTCCCAAAGTTAGCGGCGCCAGACTATCAGAACCAACACGGGGGTGGTACTCAGTGAAGGCATTTTGGTGCCCCCTATTTGCATCAGCCATATCAGCGGACTTGGCCTCTTCAATCCCACAGTCTGAAAGCAACGTGAACAGCCGGCGCGTATCATGAAGCGTGTCTGACTATGCATATCCGACGTTGTCTGTTGCATAAATGGACGAATGTCGTGGCTACCACTTTGGTGATTCAATGCCTGGCGCTGATTGGCTAGCTACTTTAAGGGTGGTAGTCATTTGGCGCTTGAGCGCATCTCTTGCTTGGCACGGCCCGCGTCAGCCTTTGGCAACAATACATCCCCGCCCGAGGATTGTGGGTGAGCTGATCCCTGCAGGATGGGTATAGTGAGCCGGCTCAAATCGATGGGATATTCTTGTGCAGTGGTTCGTCACATGAAAGCAGTTATTCGGGGGGTTGCTTAGCGCATGTCTCGATGGCTCGGTGGTACCTGTCACTTGCTGAGGGGTAGCGGTGTCGGAGATGCGCACATTAGGCGACGCGTGATCGGCGCCGGACACGTGATACATGGGACTTATCTCCGCAGTTTGCCGGGGAATCGCACCCATTGGGATATCTCCGCGTAGCAACCGCAAATGACGATCGCATGGCGGCTCTCTCGCGCCTGATCTTGGCTTTCTCCGCAGCCCCGTGGCCGCATTCGTTTCGCGGCAACTGCCAATACTTCTCCGAGTATGCATATCTCTACGTCATCTCCGAGTATGCATATCTCTGCGTGCGTCTTCTCCGAGTATACATTCGCCGACTCTATTTAAGGCTGCCAAATAGACCCTTCACTTTTCTCGACACTTTTTCCTTTCATCAGCCTTCTTCCAATCAAATCACCACCACTCAATCATCACCCTCAATCATCACCCTCAATCATCACCACTCTATCATGTATCCCGAAACGTTTCAAGGCATTGGCATCACCGAATCCGGCGACTGGACAAACCCCCAAAAGTTCGAGTTCACCCCCAAACATTTCAGAGATTACGACATCGACGTGGAAGTCGAAGCTTGTGCAATTTGTGGGTCAGACATCCATCAAGTGACCGGGGCCTGGCCGATTCCCTTTAAGCCCATTGTTGTCGGCCACGAGATCGTGGGAAAGATCGTCAAGATTGGCCCCAATGCCAAAAAAGGCTTGAAGTTGGGCGACCGCGTGGGAATCGGTGCTCAGGCCGATTGCGACGAGACTTGCCCGGCCTGCCTCAGGAAATACGAGAATAACTGCAAGAACCTTGTGACTACCATTTCCGCAACGTACCCTGATACTGGCGAAAGAACACAGGGCGGCAACGCCTCGCACGTCAGGCTCAACTCCAAGTTTGCCTTCAAGATTCCCGACTCGTTGGACACCAAGTACGCCGCGCCGCTTCTTTGCGGAGGCATCACGGCATTCACTCCTCTTTTGACCGCCAAGGTCGGAAAAGGAACCCGCGTGGGCGTCTCCGGAGTAGGAGGCATTGGACACATGGGCATTCTTTTCGCCAAAGCCCTCGGTGCAGAGGTGACGGCCATTTCCAGGAACTCCGCAAAAGAACAATTGGCCTACGAGCTAGGCGCAGACCACTACGCCGCCACCGACGACCCCGACTTCGACGCGAAGTGGGCCGATTCGCTCGATATGCTTCTCCTCACTGGCTCGGCTTTCTCTGGGTCTGCATTCGAGAAGACCATGGGCATGCTTGTTGCTAGAGGCCAAATGATCTACATTACCGCCCCCCCCAGCGGGCGAGAACATCAGCCTTGTGCCGTTCTCCTTGATCTCCAAGAATCTTTCAGTGTCTGGCTCAGCCATCGGCTCCGCAGAAGAAATCCAATACATGTTGGATTTTGCGGCTGAGCACAACATCAAGCCATGGGTAGAGTGTCTCGACATGAACGAGGAGAACTTGGCCGCGGCTTGGCAAAGGGCCTACAAGGGGGACGTGAAATTCAGGTTCAACATGATAAATTACAAAAAATGCTTCCAATGATTCATACGCGCACTGACCAGAGGTCAAGCTAAGTGAATCTACATCTGATTCCCGAACAACAAACATCCGGTTTTGTTTGTTATGGGGACCTTTTAGCATTTTCAAATAAAATACATATTTCAATTCACGCTCACAAAACTCTGCATCTCAGTACTCTTTTAAGCGGTCATACCGTCCTCAGAAGGACTTGTTCTTTTCACGGCAAAATAGAAAAAAACTGACCTTTAACATAGCCCCGCGGACCTGAAGCAAAACTTCGCCGACCCAAAAGAGAGGCCCTATGACCTAAAAAGAGCTTCGATTGAACCCATCATGGCCCTCCATTGTGTCTGGACAGTTTGACTGGCATCCAAGTATGTTCTGAACTCCTTATGTGCACCACCGCAGTCAGAATACCAGCTCAAAGAAATCTCTTCATCCCACACCTTATATTCACAGCTCCAATTCGACAAGCCCGCCTAAGATGCGGGGTTGGCATACAAGACCAACAGGCCAACATCCATGGCTTATGAGACAAAATATCAAGATACACGTCTGATATCATCGCCAAAAATGGCGTTGTTGGGAGTGTACCAGAGACGCCTGACATTGGGGTAGTCACAAGCAGCGACCAATGTGAAGTGGACCAAGCGTACAATGCTGCCCAAGAAGAAGCTGCTGGTGCGGAATATTCCAAAGTATTCGAATCGGGCAGCGGCATTTTGTGATACATATTTCCTGAATGGGGTGTTTTGGTCTATACTCTACAGGACGATTGCCTCCGCAACTTACTCTTCTTTCGTGGGTGTTTGTCCGGGTCCTTAGCACTGGCTGCGGCGGTGGCCAAAGCCTAGAGCCAGTTCGTAGC
>WFIW01000030.1:74522-108514 GCA_009756535.1 Metschnikowia sp. UFMG-CM-y6306 | reverse complement strand
ATAAGGTGCTATTCATTGACCGAAGTCCCCAAGTATTCGAGAAGATATACATGCATCTTCAAGGGTATCACATCATTATTGAGACCGACAGTGAGTTTGTACATACCTGGCAAGACTCCCACTACTTCTGCTTGAAACGGCTTCAAAAAGTCCTCAATGACGGGCCCATGATTGCCAATGTTGGCGGCAAGATGTTCAAAATCCCCCGCCACCTAGTGTCTCTCCCGGGACATTACCCCAATTTCTTCCTGGTGATGTGGGAGAACATGACTAACGATATCAAACTACTCAAGTCGAAGATGCCCCTGGCAAGGCCGCCTCCTCAGCGGGCAACTTTTCAAGCCAACCGCTCCCCGATCCTATTTTCAGATGTTTTAGAGCTCTTATGGGGCAACCATTTGGTGATAAGAGACACGGAGCACAGGCAGTTATTGACGAAAGAGTGTCGGTATTATAGGTTTTTGCAGCTCGAGCAAATCATCATGAGTCATAAAATTCTCCGAGACCCGTCCATGCAAAAGGAGGAAATATTATTGGGCTTGAACAGCATTGTCCAGGGGGGGGCTTGACAAACTTGTCTACGGGGTTCACGGACCAGCAGCCCATTCTCTATGCACGGCCTTACATAAGTAACGAACCGCAGTGACCCTTGTTGGTGCAAATAGATTCTCGCCCTGATTCGGACATGAAGCTTATCATCAATAGGAGACTCTCCGAAAACTTTGCGGTATTTACGAATAGGGTTGCTTCCAAATTAAGCCAGATCTTTCAAAAAAGACTATGAAGATAAAGAAAGCAGGAAATTGTGCATTCCCTGTAAATTAGAGGACGCACATGTCACCATAAATTCCATAATTCTCAAGCGGGATTGGTGAAACCGTATTTCCTTGGGTCTACAAGCGTCTCCAGAATTGACCAATGTCTTTAAGATCAAATGAGACAGACTCTTCGAGAGTTCCAGTCCGCATGGTGAAACAGTGTGAAGCAAAGCTCGGCAACGCAGAATGATATTAATCCAAATGATATAGCTAGAGTTAATTTTATTACTAACCATTTATGATTATATTGGGATATTTCAATAAATACAAAATTAACTCGTACTTTTGCATCTTGTTATATGCTCAGGCCTTCACAATGTTCTGAACTTAGCATACTTTAAAATGCGAGTTGTTAAATCCTTTGTAGTTTTAACGTCAAGTACTTAGAGATGTATTCGTTGATGAGCCCTAAAATAAGGGGACCACCACCAATATAGAAAACTGTCCAGCCCGGTCGCGCTGGCTTCGGGCTCTTTTAAGAAATAAGCCAGTCTCCTTTAGCCGGCTGCTAGCTTTATAAGAGTGACCAGCCAGCGGGGTGGCTGGTGCCGTTGAGAGACCTGATGGGGTTGGTATGACCCGGAAAGGGTTCTGCGGCGAGACTGTCGGGGAACGCACGTTTTAAAGATAGTGGGCGGTCGGAGTCGGACACGCCTCTATCGACGTGGTGGTTTCCCATTCTTATGTACATTGACTTAGGCTAGGGCATAAAAACTAAGAAATACGAACATTGATGATCTGTGAAATAAAGGGAACCATCCGAACTTTTATGGAAAGGTCGGCACGACTGGGCCGTTATCGTGATATGAGGGCTAGTCGGGCTCGTCATGCCGAATGGTAGACCGATCAGCCCTCTAGGCGGGGTCTATGGATAGCGCACGACGCAGAGGTAGTCTAACGCAAATCTATGTATTTATCACAATTAGCAAATTATCAAATCCATAGCATTCAACTGGGAAATCACAAAAGTTTCAGGGTATGAGACATTTATGGGTGTTTTATGTACAAAACTTGAGGTACTAGAATATTATAACCAAAATTGTTAAACTTTTGGATAAATTAAGAATAGACAAACCGTATGTGGAAATTAAAGTAAATGAAATGCTAGGATCGTTGGAGTTTAGGTTATGATAATACACGAGTGAGCCAAAACCCTGTTTTTGTGCCCCGCAATAGGCCTCTTGCAACCACACGTGGCACGTCTGTATCTATGGGTAGTGTATCTATGGGTAGTGCGCTACCCATGTTGGATGTAACATCCAGGGGCGATAATATCACCCACCTTAGAGATATTGATGTTCTAATTACCCCCGCCAAGCGGGTTTATATTCCCCTTCGGCATAAATTTTAGATAATATAAATTAATAAAGTCTATCATGTATAAATTTCCAGAAGGATTCATTTGATAAATATATAAACACAACATTTTAACTGAATCAAGATAATTTAATCTTACTATCCTAGAGGCAACAGATCAAACAATTCCAGGCATGATAAAAACATTCCTGGCTGACGTCGTAATTAACCCATCTCAAGTAACTCCTTAGAGGACACCCAGTTGTACCCTACGTAGTTGCGACCAGGAGGACGGGTCTAGACACCAGGATGTTCTCGTGATACTTTCTATTTCAACTCCCATAATTTTCATTCTTGTTCAGTCTACTTATTATGAATTTTACAGATTTATACGCGCTATTCTATATAATACTATAATTAAGCCGCCATATTCTTTTACCTGCTTATTATTTTAGGTATTTCTTGGAAGGATATGGTTACAGTCCCGGATACACGGCATTTTTAGCCTCGTGGAAAACAGCGTGTTTAAAGTAGCGGTACGCCAAAGCGTGAGTCCAGATTGAAACAAAGAGATTATCCACTTAGCCAAAACCGGAAGAGGGTTGGGACCAAAAAGCCACTCTTAATCTCTTAATTTTCAGCCCATGTTTCCGTATATCAGATATACAGGAATGCAAGTTGAAAATTAACAGATTAACAGATTAACAGATTAACAGATTGGTTCTTTTGGAGCAAATTCGACCAACGAGGCAGCTTCAAATTTGGAGGATCCGCTCGCTGACTATGTGGAGCAAGAGACAAGCGGAAGTCTTTCCGCATGATAGAGAAAAGACTAGACCTTCAAAATCGTGCTGTTCAGGATAAAGCCTGGATTGGCCGTTGCCATGAGATAAAATATAAGATGTCTGGCGTGGCACCTGGTACGCCTTTGGGGCCCCCACCTTTGTCTCATAGTCTATGTTCCGGAAGATCATTGGTCCGGGCACACGGCTGGCGACGGAGCAAAATTCGGGCCGAAATCTCGTTCTGGGCTACCCATCTCTTGATCCTCGCTTTTTACCCGAAGACACACGCAGCCGCATGCGCTCCAATAAGCGTTAGCTGTTCCGTTTGGTTCCTTTTGATGTTTTAGTACATGCACCAACTTGGAAGGATCACCATTCACTACCTTACTATCTCTTGGATACGGCAAATTGGCACCGCGCCGCATGCCTTGATAAATTGGAGCGGCGTACGTGGATCATATCTACAAAAGGTCAGGTTCAAAGTAATCTTTGGCCCACAGATTTACACTTTGCCAAGGGCGCTCTTCACTAGATCCCCGAGCAATCTAAAGCCTTGATGACGACGATGGGGCATGGGAGGATAGTCTAGCTATTCTGGGGTACCGGCTTTAGCGGACGGGTTCTAACAGGTTTCCAAATCCACATGCGGCTCCAATTAGGCGAAGAGCTTCTCACCGCTTTTGATTAACGGTTCGCCGCCTTTTCAGCGTTCAACCGAAAGCTGCTTATTTACAAAGACAGTTAATGGAGCGACAGAAAGGCCTTTTTTGGACGGCACAAACCGTGCCAGATCATGGCTCTCCTCCGGAAGGTTCCTAGAACCTCCTGGGCCCTTTTCTCCGCGGGCCGTTTGCAGGGACTCAAGAAGCTACAACACATGACAATGGAACCCGAAGAAGATCACAAGTCCGTACTAGAATTGGTTCATTCGCTCGCCATACGTACTTGCATAAAAATAGTAGCAAACATCATGATTAACGTTTATTTAGAAAATCAAATCACATTGTTATAAGACTTTGAAATTGGCTTACTTCAATCTCTATTTGGCTTTTTTGAGACCTGTTGAATTGTAGATAAAAATCATCCCATTAATCTATACGCACATTTATATTATACCCCTAATTACCTGGTTTGAAGCAAAAGTATTCAGCTGCTGAAAATGTTTTGAACTTCTACGATCCCGAATATCTGCTTTGAAAACAAATGATTACTTACTCAAAATCTTCCGAAAAAACCCAACTTATACCGACTGTGTTTTAGCAATTTGAACAAAATTCGAATTTACCTACTTTTACTAACTTATCAATTAACCTTTTTTGTATCATACATGACCCTGTATATCTGATATACTGAGACATGGGCTGAAGATTAAGAGACTAAGAGTCAAATTTCTACCGTTTGGGAGAAAGGTATCGTCAAGACAACTAGCTCATACAACACGTTCTCATCACCAATCAACCCTGAGAGATTATAGAAGGGTTTTCGTGACAGATGTCACCACCTCATTGAGGAAATACGGGAGCTGCCACGCATGAGAACACCAATGGTGGATGGCGACGTGAGCCATGACCACTGTCGAGGAGAAGGAATAATCACTTGAGGGCGATCACACTCAAGTGCCGCTGGGCTCCGTCGCTTGCAGTTAGCGTAACTATTAAGGTCACTAATGCCCGGGGTGTCAGTGTTGTAAGGGAGCATGAAGCCACGGAAGGCATCAAGTCAGCTCAGCCAGATTCAAGCCTGCAGTCCGGCTCAGCCACGAAGGCTCAGAATAAGGCTGATTCTCTGCAAATGGAGCCAACGCAAGGTCATGTACGATACAAAATTACATGACCCTGTATATCTGCATACTGAAACATGGGCTGAAAATTTAGGGGTCAAGAGTCAAGTGCTCTACCGATTGAGCTCCTTCTCATTACCGGAATTCATACTTTTCATAACAACTACTAGAATCAGGATTCCAAAATCCGAAGATTAATGAGGGAATCCGGAGATTAATGAGGGAATCCGGAGATTAATGAGGGAATCCGAAGATTAATGAGGGAATCCGGAGATTAATGAGGGAGTCCGAAGAGTAATGAGGGAATCCGAGGAGTAATGAGGGAGTCCGAAGAGTAATGAGGGAATCCAAATTTCAGTGAGGAATTGTCTGATTGCTCCTACACAGGCTTTTCTATTCGTCTCAAAAGCGCCTTGCACTCACACACGGACTGCATGGACCCTGCGCTGGTTTGTATGTAATGGTGTCCGGCGTGTGGTAAATACGTGTTCTTGGGGATGTGATAATGTAATCAGATTTTTGAATAGGGGTTTTCAACTCCTATGAATAATCGGTTATTTGCGGCCGGCGTGGTCTTCTTCAAGCGGCTTTGTCCGGTTCTGTGAAAACCTGCTTCTAAGAGCTCGGGCCAATGTTGCAACGTCCAAAATATGTTTCTACCGGAATGGGGTAGCCAATGGACTAAAGTATGTAGCGCACACTGACTCTTTTATGAAGCATTTCAAATCGAAAACCTCCAAAACAAAAAGGGGAAGCTTGAAACGTATCTACTTTTCAAATCATTTCAAAACTACGTGACTTTTAGGCCATAATGGGCACCCTGGAAAGCAATTCCTTTCTTTGCATGCGCCAGGTTAGCCAGGATACTCCTTTGTCCATGAATCCAGAATTGGGCTTCGAAGTGCCGTTAAAAGGCGGACTTTTGGCACGCCTTAGTTGCCATTCTCGTTAAAAATCTTGAAAAATATCTTGTTTAATCTGCCGGTTACGCCACCCATATTTGATTTCAAGGAGACTCATCTACTTTGAAAACACATAGATAAACCTATCCAAAGAAATGTAAACTATACTGATTATTTCATTCCATATTATTCCCTACATCGTATAATAATTGAACGGGGCGTAATTCCTTCAATTTATATAATGAAAGGAAAACATGGACGAAAGGGGAATATATTTAAGAGTTATAGCGGGGAGACAGGTTCAGAGGTTACAAATTTACGTTATAATTTCAGGATCGGGATTGCCCCAGCGGCCAGTTTTCCTATACAAGTGTAGAGGCTCTCAGCGCCCCTTCTTTTACGAATCATGAACAAAATTTCTCCTTGGAGCAGAATCTAACCGAAATCTCTGCACAATTTGAAAAAGCTTTACTTCCACTTCGTATACATCACTACAATGAAGTAGATATAAAAACGATGGAGGTGTTATTTCCTTTGTAGTTGTTTTAACGTCAAGCACTTAAGGGAGTATGTATTCGTTGATGATTCCTAAAATAAGGGGGATCTTCCAAACTTGTATAGGTAAAAACTGGTCCGGGCCGCAAGAGGCGGGGGACTAATTGCACAAAATGCAGCCGGCATGGGGGCACGATGGCGCCATCTATGGTAGGAGTGGGGTGTTGAGACACGGCAGCGACACCCTAATGGCCGAACGAGCCCCAATTCGGCTTATCAGTAGGCCAAATGGCGCCTGTGGCGGCACTTGTCCTGCAGGTGAGGAAACCACGACGTTGCATTTGGGTAAAACCACGGCACTGAACCTAGTAGCGTACAGCTACGCCTCGGAGATAGCCGGTCGGGACTGGACATGCCACTCTCCAGTTGGGTATCGACGGGCCCCCACTGACCCACGTTGCAGGTTAATTGCGTGGGAAGGGCGCTACCCATGGTGGATCTAACAGGATGAAAAACATTATAGCTCAAACTGAATCCTTGTTTGTCTTTGCCTTTACTTGGAATCTTGATATTCTCAATAGCCTTGCTGTTAAATTCTTCATGGGTAGTGTGCTGCCCTTGGGCATTCAATTGGTCTGCGATGCGGGGCTAGACGCGGAAAGATGTCTAGCTTTCCCCATGCACGGTCCGACGCTCTCCTCTCCCCTTCCTCCGAGATCAAGACCGATGAGCCCTCATGTCACGAAGACCGTTCATCCGGTGGACCATTCGGGGCGACTAGCCCGATTCGTCCTCACTCACAATAGGCCGAATGGCCCAGTCGTGGTCCACCCTTTGCTATACATTCGGAGTCTTTCCCGCTTTACGGATCGTCCATGATTGCCTTTCTCATAAGCCTTGCAACATACAGAGCCTGACGCTTCCACTTACCCTCGTGTGCTATTTCTATTGCCCGCCGGGTCTTGTCCTTTCCCTCTATTTCTCTGTTGTGTTTGATCATGTCCACTTATCCTTACTTTCTCTTCCTTAATCTCTCCCCCATTAATCTCTTTTTTACCTTGAGCTTCTCACTCGAAATACTTTGTTTCCGGAAAAACCTTCCTTCGCCATCGGTTCAAATCATGATCAAAAGTTTTGCTGGTTTTTGGACCACTCTTTGCCCAAATCCACATATTTGGTGTGTTCGTGCGGCACTGAGATATTTGTCACCGCTGGGTGCTTAGAGAAGATGTGTTTGTTGAGGCACCTAGACAGGGGATCTTCTAGACCAATAGGTGGAAACCTGGCCAGAGCCACGTGAGGAGTCTGACACCAAAAGACGGGATCCCCCGAATGCACCACTTTTTGACGGGATGGGCGACTGGTCGCGTCCATGTCTCCACTACGCTTTAAAAGAAAGGGGGCCTTAGATAAGAGAGGAAATGGGTGGGTGCTGCATCCGAGAAAACACGGCGTTGCACCCGATTACGTGGTGGCACCTCGCCTAAGCCTCGGAGATAGGCGGTCGGAATGGACGCCCCCTCTCCATGTGGGTGAGCGACGGCTTCATCTTGTAGCCGCATGTTGCTGGCCATTGTGTATCCATGGGCAGCTCACTAACTTTGGTGGAGCTGACGCGGGATGACTTCCCACTGTCTACGTAAACGATTACATCCTGACAAGAGTTCTATCGCGTTGTTTCCTGATTGGGACCACTATGCAACATTTGCCACTCTCATTCGTACCCTTTCACCCAATCACCGCCGGGAACCTTTCCCGATAGTCAATACCCTCTTGTTTTCCCCGAGACAGAAAAAAGACCACATTCAATTAGGCGAGGCGCGAAATGCGCGTTCACTGGCGAACCGCAGGAATTTGCACCCAAGGACGCAGCTGACGGCAGCATCACGGCATCATGGCCCTTTGCCTCATCGGGCGCTTCACAACCAGATTGCATTCTTGTGTTGGCGCATTGCTGTATATTTTCCCGAAGAGGTGACTAAACCTGGAACAGTACGGTAGTCCCACGCGGCTGGGTAGCCATGCCCATGGGTGCAAAATCCGTGTAGTGCGCGACAACACCGGTACATCCCGGGCCATGGGTCTATTCATCATCCGTAAAGCATACTCCACGAATGTGTTGATAAATACTGGGATTGAACAGCACTGTTTGTAGTTTATTCTGATAGCTGATAGTCTCTACAATTGGGAATACAGGCAGCGTGTTTTATAGTTTGTCAAAGCATGGACACACCTACGGTGCAGGTTTCGCAAGTCGAAAGCGACCAGTTATAGGCTTATGTTCCTTTCGTGCGTCAGGCTTATTGGAAAAAAGCATTATCCCCCAAATCAACGCGTTTATCCGGAGCTGTACAGCGAGTCGGCCAACACGCCCCAGTAAGGCGTCTTTTTCGAACTGTGCAGGCTCCACCGGGCGTCACACCTTTCAACTTGAGAAATTGTGATGTGACAGTTGATGCGTTTGGGAAGCTATGAACGACACTATGAAGACGGGTTTGGCAGCGTGTACAAAAAACGGATTCCAAAATTCACTACTTCACTGCCATGTACGGTTAAAGACGACTTCATCAGTTCCCCGTATGCACCTAGGTGTTAGTCGGTCTCGTTTGACCAGTCATAATACCTAAGACGAGTTCTAGCGCGGGTGTTCAATATGTTAGCCCTAATGTCTCACGCAAAGCCCCACGTGACACTGGTGGGACTTTTGGTGACTGCGTGTGCAGGTTTGGGACGATGCCACATAGAAAAGCTCCGCACTGCAGAAAGCCATGCTCGGCGGTCTTGTTGTTACAAGGTTACAATTCCCTGTGCATCCAGCATACTGAGACATGGGCTGCAGACTAAGACGATCGCACGGCGGCTCTCTCGCCTCATCCTTGGCTTCTCCGCGGCTCCCGTGGCTGCAAATGCCTCGCGCCAACTCTCAATTCTTGTCCGAGTATGCATCTATCTGATTAGGTATACCTCCGAGTATGCAAACCTACGAGGATGCATACCTTTGAGTACGTGTATCTCCGAGGATGCATATCTCCGAGGATGCATCTCTCTGAGTACGTGCATCTCCGAGTATGCATACCTCCGCGTATGCACACCTCTGCGTGCATCATCTCCGAGTACACATATCTCCGGCTCTCTATTTAAGGCTGCCAAACAGACCCTATATCTTTCTCGATCCTTTTTTTATCACCACTCTATCATCACCACTCTATCATGTATCCCGAAACGTTTCAAGCTATTGGCATCACCGAATCCGGCAACTGGGAAAAGCCCGAAAAATTCGAGTTCACCCCCAAACAATTCAGAGACTACGATATCGACGTGGAAATCGATGCTTGTGCCATTTGTGGGTCCGATATCCATCAAGTGACAGGGGCCTGGCCTATTCCCTACAAGCCCATCACCGTCGGCCACGAGATCGTGGGTAGGATCGTCAAGGTCGGTCCCAAAGTCAAGAAAGGCTTGAAGTTGGGCGACCGCGTGGGTATCGGTGCTCAGGTCGACTGTGACGACTCTTGCGAGGCCTGCCAGCGGAGCTTCGACAATAACTGCCAAAACTTCGTGTCCACGTATGGCGGCGAGTACCCCGCCACCGGCGAAAAGTCTATGGGCGGAAACGCCTCGCACATCCGGCTCAACTCCAAGTTTGCCTTCAAGATCCCCGACTCGTTGGAAACCAAGCACGCCGCGCCGCTTCTTTGCGGAGGCATCACGGCGTTCTCTCCTCTCTTGACCGCCAAGGTCGGAAAGGGAACCCGCGTGGGTGTTTCCGGAATCGGAGGCATTGGCCACATGTGCATTCTTTTTGCCAAAGCCCTCGGCGCAGAGGTCACGGCCATTTCCAGGAACTCCGCAAAGAAAGAAATGGCTCACGAGCTCGGCGCAGACCACTACGCCGCCACCGACGATCCCGACTTCGTTGCCAAGTGGAGCAGCTCGCTCGATGTACTTGTCAACACCAGCTCGACCTTCTCGGGCTCTGCGTTCGAGAAGACCATGAGCATGCTTGTTGCTAGAGGCCAAATGCTCTACATTACTGCCCCACCAATGGGCGAGAACATCAGCCTTGTGCCCGTCTCCTTGCTCGCCAAGAACCTTTCAGTGTCTGGCTCAGCCATCGGCTCCCTGGAGGATGTGCAATACATGTTGGATTTCGCGGCTGAGCACAACATCAAGCCATGGGTCGAGTGTCTCGACATTAACGAGGAGAACTTGGCCGCAGCTTGGCAAAGAACATACAAGGGAGATGTGAAGTTCAGGTTGAACATGGAGAATTACAAGAAGTGTTTCCAGTAGTTCATGTGGGGTCACGCGCAATGGCTCGGCCTCTTGCAAGGTGAGCCTGTGGCTGGTGCTGGTGCCTAACAGCAAAACGCCGTCCCTGAATGCTCATCAGTAGGTTTTTGTGAATAAATACACTATTCCTCAATCAGGCTCGAACCCGGATCCAAGGTTCTAAAGGAGCGCTACCGTAACCTAGACTGGAGGTTCAAGGATGTAAAAGATAGAGTCGAAGACCTGAAAGAGCGCTTCTATAACGTGAAACAGGGCTATTGTGGAAATCCATCGCGAAAGCTTGACTGGCAGCATGTTTCAGAACTCCGTGTCCCGCTCCCACAGTCAGACCAAAGCAATATCCCACCAGCAAAACTTTTGCTACCTAGTTTCGTTGCCCGTGGTCTAAGAAAACCTTGGTCTGCACGAACAACTGGAGTGACATATCATTAGTAGCATACTTTGCTGATGATCTTGTCAATCACCCGACTGAGACTGTCAACATTCACCTTCTCGAAGTGGAGTGTTCGAGATCGGCAACCCATTGTGTAGGGTACCATCGTAGTCCTTCTTTCTTGAGTACTGTGACTGTCGTGACCTCAGAAGATGTAATATTGAAACCACACAGCCGACACGGGTATAAGAAGTTCATCTCGTGATGTCACATTCAAAATGGGCACAAGACACTTCCATAAGAGTCTGCATCTGAGGTATCCTTACTCTGTCCTGAGTATGGGTCATTGATTGTCTTGTCCGCAAAGGCACACACGGAACCTTTTCGTCCATAGGCTAGTGTCACGGACAGGAAAGTCTCAAAAGTTTGTAGGGAAGTCGTTGAGCCTACTGGAGTGGGAGGCCGTGGTGTGGCTTCTGGCAGAATGCCCACTGGATCCCGTTTTACTAGTGCGCTATTGGTGAGGAGTTTGAGGCTTGACCTGGACCTTGGCTTGATGTGGTTATACAAAACTACATTTGAGCGATTACATTGAAAAGCTCTTGCTAAATGATGATTTGATTGGAACTCGAACAAATTCTGTGCCTGCTGACCCAAAAGGCTTCGATAAAGATACAAGTGAGGAAGACGAACAACGTTATAACGGTAATCGATATAACCAAGGAGGGAGACCACTAAAGATGGCTCCTAGAACCAGACCCACTCTAGATGATACAAGTGTAACTGAACCTGATGTTGAGGTTCATCTGTACCTCTTTGATAATATAAATACTATGACTGGTTCAATAGATTCTCCTCTGGATACATGGCCATGGTTAATCTACGGTGCACCTAGTGAGCCTAGTTTCAATGCGGACAAGGTTTTACCCTCTCTCTTCGATGGCTCGTTGGTCAAATGAATGACGGTGAGTGAATATGAGCGATACTTGGTGAAACTAGCGATACTGCGTGATATCCACCCGTATTGTGTGATCCTATGTGCTCTTTTGTGAAACTGTGTGATATTTTGAGATACTGCGAGATACCGTGTGATAATATGTCATAATATGTGATCTGGACGCTCCAATTCATCACTTAGAAGAAGGGACTTCCTGACTGCATAATGGCACATCTTCACTGCTCCACTGGTAAGCGGTACCGATTTTGGCCCCAGTGGCATCGTGCTGGCATAAGTCTAAGCTGGAGCTTCCAGGTGGGACTGGTGGAAGATTGCAGCTTCAATGGACTTGCGTGCAGTTCGAAAGGGTAATTGCATCTCAAGGCCAGTAGCGGTAGACTACCAGAACCAAAACTTGACGGTAATCACTGCAGGTAGTTTGATGCCGCCATGTTGCACCAGACATACCAGCGGACTTGGTCTCTTTAGTGAAAGCAATTCGAATAGCCCTTTGACGTATCAAGTTTCTGAGTACGCGTGGCTCACGTGTTTGTTGGCCTAATTGACGAATGAACGCATGCCGTAGCTAGCATGCTTCTTGATGGCTTCATGAGGCAATTCTGATTGTTTGGCTCCTTCTCAGCGGTGGTCAAAAGGCGTTGAGCAAATTTCTCTGTTGTCACGACCAGTGCCGGCTTCGAGCAGCACCCAATGAGGGAAACATCCGCCCACCGCCGGATGATGGGTGCCTGATTACGGTTTTCAAAGCCGACACTGATCAATGGGAAATTTAAGTGTGTAACGGCTCTCAACGCAGCTCTTGGGTGCTTCTTGGCGCATACGCGAAGG
The DNA here is from genome assembly GCA_009756535.1 of Metschnikowia sp. UFMG-CM-y6306. Classification (NCBI taxonomy): domain Eukaryota; kingdom Fungi; phylum Ascomycota; class Pichiomycetes; order Serinales; family Metschnikowiaceae; genus Metschnikowia; species Metschnikowia sp. UFMG-CM-y6306. The sequence continues at coordinate 95,986 of WFIW01000030.1, read as the reverse complement.
CATCGGCCGTAACGTTCACTTGCAGCGGGGCGGTGTCTCTTGCTGCGCGGTGGCGCAGTCGGCGATGCGCCCTGATGTGCGGATCGGTTCCCAATGCGCATCATCGCCGAAAGTTGCCACGGTCACATCCGCATTGGGATACCTGTGCAGCCGGAACCCGCGTGTCACATGCATGGCGGCATGCTGGCGCCTCAATCTGGCCTTCTCCGCAGCTCCCCGCTTCCAACCCCTCCCCCGCCGCTTGCGCCTTCCGTGGTTGCACTTGTCAAAAGCCTTCCACACGATCTCCGAGGACGCATATTCCAAGGACGCATATTCCGAGCACGCATACCTCGTGTGCTCCTTACCCCCGGGCATACATTTCCGAGGATGAATTTGGCGGCTATATAAAAAGCTGCCAAATCCGCCGTACCTTTTTCCCTCACTACTCCTCAAGCTTCTCCTAGCAGCTCATCACCGCTCAATCATGTAACCCGAAACGTTTCAAGCTATTGGCATCACCGAATCCGGCAACTGGGAAAAGCCCGAAAAATTCGAGTTCACCCCCAAACAATTCAGAGACTACGATATCGACGTGGAAATCGATGCTTGTGCCATTTGTGGCTCTGACATCCATCAGGTGACAGGGGCCTGGCCTATTCCCTACAGACCCATCACCGTCGGCCACGAGATCGTGGAAAAGATTGTCAAGGCCGGCCCCAAAGGCAAGAAAGGCTTGAAGTTGGGCGACCGCGTGGGCATCGGGGCTCAGGTCGACTGCGACGATTCTTGCGAGGCTTGCAAAGAGCTTCGACAACAACTGCCAAAACTTCGTGATTTCCAGGACCTCCGCAAAGGAGCAATTGGCCTACGAGCTCGGCGCAGACCACTACGCCGCCACCGACGACCCCGACTTCAAGTGGCGCAACTCGCTCGATGTGCTTCTCAACACCAGCTCGGCCTTCACTGGGTCTGCGCTCGAGAAGACCATGAACATGCTTGTTGCTAGAGGTCAGATGACCTTCATCACCGCACCCCCAGCGGGCGAAAACATCAGCCTTGTGCCCTTCTCCTTGCTCTCCAAGAACCTCTCTGTGGCTGGTTCCGCCATCGGCTCCGCAGAAGAAATCCAGTACATGTTGGATTTCGCCGCTGAGCACGACAACAAGCCATGGGTAGAGTGTCTTGACATGAGCGAGGAGAACTTGGCCCTGGCCTGGCAAAGAGCCTACAAGGGAGACGTGAAATTCAGGTTCAACATGGAGAATTACAAAAAGTGTTTGCAGTAGTTCTGAATGGGTACCGGCAGTGGCTGTGTAACTTGCGAGGTGGGCCAGTGGCTGGGCACTTGCGAGCGGTGAGTATTGGTTCCTGAACAGCAAAATTGCTTATGCTCGAAAGCTCAGAGGGTTTCCAGTAACTTCGTTTGCAAAACACAATGTTTCAATCCGGTTCCAGCCCGGCAGAGTAGTGAAAGTCTTCGCATATAAAATAGAAAGCAATTTGGGGCAAGTAAAAGTATTCTGGGTAGGGCAAATCCCTTGGGAAGGGTCAGTAAAATAATCCAGGTCGAGCTGTTCATCCCCCATGGCTGTTCCTACTAGCTGTTATGTTCTTGGTTAATGGCAGTATTCCAGAGAAGATGTATCGTTGATGATCCCTGCAACAAAGCGCATCACCACTTGTGCCTTAGCCCCCGGAAGAAGTCTTGAATCACGATAACCCACTCTATACCAATTCCAAGAAACTTCTTGGCTGCTCCTAAATCCTTCAATTCGAAGGTCCTCTCAACATTTTCTTAGTTCTAGACACATCCTCATTTTTGTTCCCAATGGACTGATCCGGATCATGTGCAAATGCCACTTGTAGCCCTGCGCAGTTTCATACTTTGGCAAATGGATATTAGCTATATTTTTAAGGCTATGAACCAGTTTTTAAGGTTTTATAGGGTGTTAGGGATAACTGCACTATTCCGAGCCCTCTGAACACAGAGTAAGTCTGTCAATGCAAAGAAACATCCTTCTGTTAGGATTATTGTGTATCTTTCGGATATAAGCTATCTATACACAGGATTAAGCTCCTAACGGGCTTCTCAGTTGTTCGGATCTTTTCCAGGAACGACGACCTAATGATGATTGGGTATTCTGAACGGCTACTTACAAGTAGGAACTCTCCCGAACAGTATTAAGGATATCTTTAGTTACTTAATGGTATCTGTGTTAACTATAACTTATCTAAGATTAAGTAGTGGAGTTCTGCCGTTCATAATCGGGCTTACGTCTCCCTTATGTATCTGGAGGGAATTCTAGGCTTTGCCGAAACTGTCACGCTACGCTAACCACCAGGGTTGCGCTGTAACAATGATAACCACCGGGGTTGCACTGCACGGTGCTAGCCGCACTTGCATTGTCCTCTGCGCCGGCCTCCCGGGACTGCTGTATTGTTGCCCCGCTGCGCCGGCCTCCGGGAGCTGCGCTGCATCAATGCCCCGTTGGGCATTGTCATCCTGCATTTAACCAGCGTAGGTCCTATGTCTAACACCTTCGGTTGCGGCCATACCAAGGAGAACCCACTGTTTCCCGTCCGATCAACGTTAGTTAAGCTCTTTAGGGCCACAGTGAGTAATGCAGTGGGAGACCATGTGTGAAATTGTGGTGCTGCAATCTTTTTGCATAGTTTTGGAACCTTTGTCAGTGCTCTAAGCGGTGTTTGGAAAGCCTGAAGAGTTCCTCGCAGAACTTTCTCTTGAAAGACGTTTCGCTCCGCACCTCTTTCACTCCAACACCTTAGACTCTTCTGGTCTCGGCCCGCCACATAAACACTACCCTTTCGAGGTTTGCAGTACCAAGCAAGAGTAAAAACGGGCAAGAAAGAAACGGTTTCCAGGGGTTAAAGACCAAAAACTAACCGCGCCAGACTTAGCCACTGCGCATGTCCCTTTGGCTTCCTTAAGCGGCATGCGTGGACACACAACATGTGCTGCATGGGTGAAATGATTCCCAAGTACAAGAGGGTGCCTGCTGACTTTAAAACTAATCTTACAAATCCCAGGTTGGAGTGTCATCAGAGGTGCCTCCTCGAACCTGACCCACAGAAGCCAAACGAATATCTGGTCCTAATAAGGAAGTCCACGCATCTACGATACCAACACTGAACTAATTGAACTGGAAAAACCACTGAACATTAGTCTGCGGCTATGCGGTCCTCCAAGCTCCCCATGTATGACGTATCGGGAAAATTTCTCTACACCAGGTCCCTCAAACTCACCCATGTATGAGGTATAGGGAATATTTTCTCCACCGGGTCCTCCTACATATATTCGCTGTTTAATGTACTCCAGTGATGACTTGAAGCCCTTGGCGGTTTAAACGTGGGAGGTTTCAAGTCCCTGTTCTATTGGCGCAACCACAAGGATTTCTTCAAGAGCCTCAGCTACTTAGGTATCGTTACTCCTAGTCTATTCGAACTCTTCGAAAAACTTTATTAGTTTGTGAAATGGAATACCGGCCCATGTACCACCGATGGGTTCATCGATGGGCTCATCGATGGGCTCATCATTGGGCTAGGCATCATTGATCCTTGCTTATCGAACCCCAAGGATTCAGGGCCAGGCGATTGTTTTGCTTTCTGGTTTACAAAAGAACAAACCACGAAAGGAGGTGGAAGTATCCGTGATGCACGAGACCAATGACCAACCTATGACCGAGGAAGAAGTGGTCATATCACCGGATCAAACATCAGGTAGCGGGGCCAATGCAAGACCTAACCAGAATACATCAAGAAGATAGCATGATGTCTTGGAGAAGGGTCACTCGGCATAAGAGGCCGCGAGGGAATAGCAACAAGCCTCAGCTTATACTGGGAAAGGAAATGGAATAAGGAGGTTTTTGTAAATGACGAGGTTTTTGTAAATACGGGTAAAGAGGAAGCTCCAAAGAAACACGGAGTAAACCACCTTGACCGAGGAGCTCAAGTCTTACTTGCAAATTGGTTGACCGGATGCTCCGGTTACTATGCAATCTATGTTTGATGGTATCAAGGCAACATTCGATAGCATCAAGGTCAATGCAGAGATTTATTACTAACTATGCAAGTTGAGCGTCATGATTTCCAAAAGGTCTCTAGAAGCGACTTGGACGGTGTCAAGCAGCAACACTATGAATGGGCAAGAGATATGAGAACAAACTCAGCTTTCTAGAACTGTATCTTATTGAAACCGGCTTAACATCAGTATGAGGAGAAAATGGATGGTCCCCGGTAGGTGTAAGGCAATAACACAGTGCATGTAACAAGAGGATTGAATGTATGCTCAGGGATGTGCCAGTTTCAAAATTCCACAGCCCACTAAGCCCGTAGCAAACAGGAAGAGGAAGTTGGACGCAGGTGAGTCGAGGCCCGAAGCAGTGCCTAAAGGTACCACTGCCAACCATTTCTACGCGCTGGTGGAATCAGTCATCGGTCAAAAAGGTTCTTCTGAGCTCAATGAATTGAAATGCTTACTTCTCGATGATGCTGCCATTTACAAGCGCCATCTATTGATTGCACTGAGTAGCTTAGAGCTTGTCTTCTTGCCCCTTACTCTCCTTGCTTGAATGCAATCGAGCAAGTTTGGGCCGTTTGTAAGTCCAAGGTCAAGAGTTCTAGTTTGGAAAAGAACCAAGAGTTGAAGCCTGCGATTCAGCAATCTACAAAACGAGTAAGCCCAACGCCATCAAGGGTTGTGCAGGCACGCTGGAGAGTATGTGAAAGCTTGCTTAGATTGTTGATCTGAGCCTTGTACGACAAAATCAAAAAGCAAGAAAAAGAGTGAATGAAAAAAGACAAAAAAGAGGAAAGGAAAATGGACCCTAGTGGGATTGACTCCGTTCTTGGTGTTATTTTACGGAAAATAGTTTAGTCTCGTTTAACCCTTTGGTTCTAAGAACTATGCGAAGGCGTATGAAACCTTTTGAATCCATGGTTTGTTTAATTCTGCAAGTGTGCTTTGAAGCATTTCACGAGCGTGGTTTAAAACATTTACTGGCTTGAATCATTCTGTCGGCTTGAATCTGTCGGCTTGAATCATTCTGTCGGCTTGAATCACTTTGTGTCTGGTCTGAATATTTTTGACGGACTGGTTTGAAAGGTTTCAATGTTTCCGAAAAACACTGAATGCCTTGAAGGCATCGGCCGTACCTTTCACAGGCTGCGAGGCAGCGTCACTTGCTGCGGGGTGGCGCATTCGGGGATGCGCCTCATGGCCGCAATTTGCCACCGTCACGTCCGCATTGGGAAACCGGCGCAGTCGGAACCCCGCGGGTCAAACGCATGGCGGCTTGCTCACGCCCCAATCTCGCCTTCTACGCAGCTCGCCGCCTTGTCAATCCCCTACCCGCGATCGCCTTCCGTTGTTGCACCTGTCAAACGCCCTCCATACGGTCTCCGAGGACGCATATTCCGAGCAAGCATATCTCGTGTGCTCCTTACCCCCGTGCGTACATTTCCGAGGATGAATTTGGCGGCTATATAAAAGCCGCCAAATCCACCGTACCTTTTGCCCTCACTTCTCTCCTCAATCTTCTCCTCTCACCACTCAGCCATGTATCCCGAAACGTTTCAAGCTATTGGCCTCACCGACGCCAACAACTGGGAAAAGCCCCAGAGATTCGAGTTCACCCCCAAGCAATTCAGAGACTACGACATTGACGTGGAAATCGATGCTTGTGCCATTTGTGGCTCTGATATCCATCAAGTGACCGGGGCCTGGCCTATTCCCTACCGGCCCATCACCGTTGGCCACGAGATCGTGGGAAGGATCGTCAAGGTCGGCCCCAAAGTCAAGAAAGGCTTGAAGTTGGGCGACCGCGTGGGAATAGGTGCTCAGGTCGACTGTGACGAAACTTGCGAGGCTTGCCAACGGAGCTTCGACAACAACTGCCAAAACCGCGTGACCACATATGCCGGCACGTACCCAGAAACTGGCGAAAAGACCATGGGCGGAGATGCTTCGCACATCAGGCTCAACTCCAAGTTTGCCTTCAAGATCCCCGACTCGTTGGAAACCAAGCACGCCGCGCCGCTCCTTTGCGGAGGCATCACGGCATTCACTCCTCTCTTGACTGCCAAAGTCGGAAAAGGAACCCGCGTGGGTGTTTCCGGAATCGGAGGCATTGGACACATGTGCATTCTTTTCGCCAAAGCGCTCGGCGCAGAGGTCACGGCCATTTCCAGGAACTCCGCAAAAGAACAATTGGCCTACGAGCTAGGCGCAGACCACTATGCCGCCACCGACGATCCCGACTTCATTGCCAAGTGGAACAGCTCGCTCGATGTGCTTGTCAACACCAGCTCGACTTTCACTGGGTCCGCGTTCGAGAAGACCATGAGCATGCTTGTTGCCAGGGGCCACATGATCTACATTACTGCTCCCCCAAAGGGTGAGAACACCAGCCCTATGTCCGTCTCCTTGCTCGGCAAGAACCTTTCAGTGTCTGGCTCCGCCATCGGCTCGCTGAAGGAAATCCAGTACATGTTGGATTTCGCGGCGGAGCACAACATCAAGCCATGGGTCGAGTGTCTCGACATGAACGAGGAGAACTTGGCCACGGCTTGGCAAAGATCCTACAAGGGAGACGTGAAATTCAGGTTCAACATGGAGAATTACAAAAAGTGTTTCCAGTAGCTCCTACGTGGTTACGCGCAATGGCTAGGCATTTTGCGAGGTGAACCGGAGGCTTTGCTTAGTGCCTGAACAGCAAAAACCAGCCTCGAATGCTCATCTTGCCAGAGTATTCTGCTTTGCAGACGCATAGCTTTCTTAGAAGTCGTCATCCACAGCTTGTGCGTGTGGCGAATCCAATCGTTCTTCGATGAATCTCACGATGATAGATCACTCTCCACATCCAAAAACACCTCACCCAGTGGATTTGGCTGCTTGTACAAATCAACCGACGACAGGCCAAGTTCCACTTCTTACCTTCGATGTGCCGCTAGAGGCGGCTTCATCAGTGCCTCGCATGCGCCAGGGTGCACTCCGCTAAAATGTCTTGACCCCACAACACCCAAGGATAGTCTGCTTTCTGGTGAGTCGAGATGAGACGAGACTATTTTGGGGGTGTTGGTGCACCTGCATTTAATACCACAGTCATGGCATGGACAGCATGTGGGTGGGCACAGCCTGGCAAACTGGCCCCCATTTCACTGCACCAAGGACTCAATCAGGAGAAAAGACTCATTAGTGGCTGGTTTGAATCATGTGGGTGGCTGCGAGCGGAACTGAGTGGTATGGAAGGACATTGTGTGATTTTGGGGAGGCCGAGTGGTATCGAGTGGCTGTGGTCTTGAGTGGTCTCGATTGATGTTGGTGCTGTGATGCTTTATGGAAAAGAAGGGACTTTTCTGGTAGGATGTTTTGACCATCAGAACGCCGGGCTGCTCACGGCGACGTTGCTGACTGGAGTCTTGCTGCTGTCCGCGGTGACGGAGCCCTGTGTTCCACATCAATGCTGGATTCAGATGGAGGGCGGCTTGCGACTTTGGGGTTTGGGGTTCTCACCCATCGTTTCCACGGCGAGGGAGGCTCTCGAACCAGGTCTGTTCTTCTTTCCGAGCCGGCTAAAGTTGCCAGTGGTGATCGTTTCAGCCCGGACCACGCCGCACGCCGTGCGGCTCGCTTCGTGCCGCTTAACAAATCCACGCCGCACGCCGCGCGGCTCGCTTTATGCCGCTAAACAAACGCTCGCCGCACGGCGTGCGGCGTGATTTCGTAACCCGTTACAAATCTTCGCCACATAAAAACCCAGGCCGCCTCCCCTCCTTTTTCATTCATTTCAGATCTTCACTTCTGTTTATCCCCTACCCCAGCCCTCAAATCCTTTAACAATGTCCAAAGTATCAGTCGCAGTTTTCGGTCTCAACGGTGCATTGGGTGAGCCAACCATCAAGGCTTTCCAGAACCCAGTCTTTAAGGACAAGTTCGCATTCCCAGTGTTGGCCGTCACTCGTGACCCCGCTTCGAAGCTGTCCTCCGAGACAATCAAGTATGTTGGTGCCGATATTGCGGCCAACACGGATGACGTCATCAAGCAATTGAAGGGCATCGACGTGATTGTGTCTCTTCTCAACCCCTCGCCCGACGTTTTGGCTGCAACTGAGCTGGTGGTGCTCCTGGTCAAGCCCAAGCTTTACATCCCATCGCAATTCGGGTGTGACATTCCTGAGGTCGACACCATTCTTCCTGGATTCCTTGGGTTCAAGACCCAACATTCCCAGAAAATAAGAGCCGGCGGAGTGAAGGTGGTTGACATTGCAAACGCCTTCTTTGCTGGCGGCCCCTGGTTGTACGAGATTGTTGGCCATGTGGGGGTTGATGCCGAGAGCAAAACCGCCACATACCTCGGCTCTCCAGAGTCCAAGTTTTCCTTCACCAACTTGAAGGATGTGGGAAGAGTGATTGTTTCCGTGGCTTCCAAGGCCAATGAGCACCTCCCAGACACCGTAAGAGTGCAGTCGGGCCAAACCACTCCTCTGCAAGTGGCCAAGAGATATGAAGAGACTCACCACGTCAAGTTGGATACCAAGCAGGTGATCGACAAGGGCGAAGCTTTGAAGCAGGCCCAAGCTATTTGGGACCCAACTGACTTTAGGAAGTTCTTGTACTGGTTGAATATCTCGTTGGCCCAAGGCGAGGGACACGGTGTGGTCTTCAACACCAACCAAAACGAGCTTGTCAATCCTGGCGAGTCGTTGTGGAAGTGGGAGAAGTTTTAGATAGACCATGATTCCATAGCACCAATACAAGAACTAGTGTTTGAACAGTATTGCGAATCTGGTAGCCGCCGTTCCTCTTGACTCTTCACGTGTCAGTTTCTCACATCACTGCTCCATAGGGAAGTTTTTTTCTGCCCTATCTCACCAAGCTGTATGTTTTTCAATGTCAACACCAGCGCTGGCTTATGGGGGTGTGCTGTATAAACTCAACCAGCGCTTATCTGTAGGAGCTTGGACTCTCCACCCAACCATCCATAGCTTGCGCTGAGTACGCGAACCAGTTGTGACTGCTCGGAATGGATTCCAGATCCAGTGCTTGTGTCCAGAAGATATGGATGTATCGTAACTACCAATAATGGATCAGAATTATTATCGATAGCCAGCATCATGAAGTGGACAGGGTTTGTTCACCAACACGAATGGCACGTAATGATCACAGGCTAAATTCGGATCGGAAGCAGTAATGAATGAGCAGCAATAATGGAAGATACTTCACGAATACCCACATGGTAATAATTTAGTTTAGCACGACCCGCTTCGTCAGACAGAGCAATGTCTTAGCGTAGCCCACACTCGCACATATTGCTTGGGCCTAGAAGTAAGGTGACACCTATCAACCTTAATTGGAACGGATTCTCAGAGCACACGGAAATGAACAATTTCTCTAGACAGTTTCAAAACCAGAATAACAGCATTTTTTTCGGAGCTGTAACGGAACTAAGGGAACACTTGTAGTTCAGATTGATGCCCAATGATGGCCAACTAGCTAATCAAACTTTATCCTACGCTTTGAGCTGTCATATTGCTCAAGCCGAATCGGACTCACTTACGCCACAAGCGTATCAGTGTATTGCATGGTAGAGGTGTTTGGCAAAACCCAAAATGGTTTCCGAGTCTCAACACAACAAACATGATATCAATTTGAGGAGTTATTGCCACTTGAAGGGGCATTGACGAGGCACCAGGTATTCTTCTCCATCCATTGGACTTTTGGACGCTTACCATCTCTGGACTAATTATTTGCAATCAATAGCACTAGGAGAGACACAAGCAATAAGGGTTTGATGAAGTCCCCTTTGTGAGCTTATGGTGTCGGATAAATCAACAAGACGTTCCAAGACCCCTGAATTCAAAGTTTTCTTGAGAGCTCACTCTTGGTAGTTTCAAAAGATTTTTGAGCCAATCATCATGAAAAGAGCTAATTAGGTTTTTCATGTGTTCGGATGGATCCGTGCAGCAGCTCTCGAACCATTTTCAGCAGTTTTGGTAATCTGATCCAGGAATGAAGAATAAAGTCATATCCATAAACCCCCTTTTAAGATGGACACGCTCTCGTGGACGCAACTAAGGCCTCAGCACGGTTATGAGCGGGTGGCTGTAATTGATGATCCCCGAGTATTCATGAAAAAAGGGCAAATGACGGGAAGCGTGGTGCGGGGATACGTATCCTTTTATAAATTTTGGGTGGCGAACTTGAGTTCACATGAAACATGGGGAGCTACATTCACCCATTTCAGGGCACGCGGTGCAGCTGAAACAGCGGATCATGCAGAGATGTGGCATACCTGTAATGCAAGTCCACGTACGAGCTCTTGGTGGCGGACGCGGGGGCGCCAGTAAAAAGTATTTAAGTGAGGGAGGCCGCTCATGTTTGAGTGGATCGAAAATGAAATGACGGTCATTCAGCATTCTAGTATAGACAGATACGGACAGGAAGAAACAGTGAAGCACCATCTGCTAGATTTTAGGAGACCAAAAAGGACAATTGCTCCAGAATACATGCAGAAGAGGGTTCAGCTCAACGACTGAGCCTTAACACCGTCCTTGAGTAAAGCCCCTCTCCCATCTAAAGTTCGGCTTGATACATGGTGGGTCCCTGAGTCGATTTCCGGACCTAAATGCTTCTTTGGGATGTCTATTTGGGAATTTGCCGGTATGATCCGGTGCATTTACAAGTTCCAGGCCGACATTTAGTTTATATGGTTGAGGACAGACGAAAGCGCGGTTCCGGAAAGGCCCAAAGCTGAAACGCCTGAGAACCCTGATGACTTCCTGATTCGGCTTTGTGCGTGAGGGGGCCACTGCATCATAAATCGGGGCGGCCGCACCGCTTTTTAGACCATATTTGCACGGTGGCTGGTATGATTGACGATTTCTTCGACTCCATTACACACTGCTATTGCTCCCGTTAGCGAAACATTGAGTCTTTATGAACGCGGCAATCCAAGCCGCATGGAAGCGGCCCAACAAGCCCTGCAGAGATCACTGCGGGGCCTTTTGCATTGCTTGCCAGGTCTAAAACCCGCCCGGAATCGGGACATAGGTTCCTTGAGCTCGGTTATAAGAAGCTCGTATGCGGCTACCGTTACCATCTTCGCACATCGGTGCCGGTTGCAAAATCATGCAAGCCACACAACTTGAAGCAGAAAAACAAGAATAAGGGGGAGATAGGAACAACGCTGATGCCACGAGCTGCCTTTCATGAGAGTGAAAAACCTGGGTTGTTTTGACGTGTGCTATCATGCAGAACCTCGTGTACCTGCTGCTAAGTTCGCTATTGTTGTGTCGCTGAATCCCCTCCTGAACTGGTCATTTCGTCTGGAATTGGCTTAGCCTTTTGGCTCAGCATTCGGGTAAGCCGCTCTACCGCCTGGACAGCTGGTGCTAAAAGAGGGTTTCACATGGACTTCCATCAGCCGTCGAAGAAAATTACCTCAGGCAAACCGCTTATCCTGAGAAGCCCGCTTGATGAGATACCCGATTTTCCGATCAGAATTTGTCCACGCCCGAAGCCATGCTTACGAAATTCGAGAGATGAGGGTATCGCCCATTTCACACACTAGGGAAGCGGGGAGACTGACGGGCACATGTACAGGTGAATTCCAAAGGGCAAGAGAAGCTAGACGTGTGGCGTGAATTTTATGACACTTATACTGGCAGGTCAAAAAGTGCAGGTCTCAACCGAGGGCAGCGGCATAAAGCAATAAATTGGGGCTAGGCGAATGGTGATGCGGAGTCGCCTTTGAATATTTTAAGCAGTCACTTTTGACCTGGATGGGGGTCAAATCATTCGGTCCACTTTCGGATGACCACTACAATCGAGCCCATCAGTTGAAGGCCTTCTGGTGTGGGACTGCATACCAAGAAAAGCATTAAAACGGAAACAGATGCTTCAAATATCGACGTTTAGAGGTGGAGTGGACCAAACAATGATGGCACTGTTCAATTAATATGAAAATATGGAGATTCTCAATAGTGGATGGGATCAAAACTGGCAATTGTCAACTGGAGGGGATCAAAAAGAAAACTATTCTAGGTGACCATCAAAACTAGTGTGCGGAAATGCCACTGCTCTTTCTTGAGCCAAGAGGCAGCCGGCCGTCTACATCCCTGGCCAAGTGGTTGGCACAGCATCAATATTTCTCATTTTGCATTCAGAACAGTGTATGAAATACCCGCTAAACCCTTGAGTGACACCTGAGTGAAAATCCCACTAAACACGTGGGTGAAAATAAGGGCACTATGCCACCAGCCTTGCGGGATACCCTGACCTCGCCTTACTGCATTCCCCATTGGGAAGGCCCGACCTCTTGTCTTTAGACTATCGGCATTATGATGCGCCTCTCTTGATCCAATCACGGAGCGATACGGGGCGTTGGCAACGCGACGAGATGTGGAGCTGTGGCTATCGAGTGCACGGAGGCACTAAGCTTGGGTGAGCCTCGAATGAGACTCAATACCATGATCTTCCATCCAACCAGTGCCTTGGCCCCAAGGCTTCGGAGCACTTCTGCCTAGCCATGCCGTTTTCCGTTTGCCTTTTGGCATTTGCCTTTTGGCATTTGCCGTTTTCCTTTGACATGCCGTTTTCCATATGACATGTCGTTTTCCATTTGCCATTTGTCTCCTTTATAGGCATATCGATGACTGGGAGGCCAGAAGGCTCCGCGAGCTAGAAACACCTTAGGTCCGGATGCATGTATTATGCCAAATTGTTTGTAACGTTGATGTTTCAACGTGTTCCCAGATTTGTGGTTTTCTCGCAGAAGTGGTTGCTCCTGAGATGGGCCCTTCCTTGGCATCGAAAAGTCCTCTCTGTGCGGCTTGTCCTGGGGACCTGGGCCTGGAGCCTGTGGGTCTAGACTTGAACATAAGGTTCAGGATTTTGTGTTTGCATTCAACAAGCGATGAAACATCAGGATGTCTCGTGACTGCTCCAGCAAACAATCTTGCGCCAACTCGTTTACAGCTCTGGTGGTTTGGCTGTGGTGATCAGGTGACTCGAAACGAGTGTGATGATATGGTGATGCAAAAGCAAGCAATGGTGGCTTGGCTGTCCACAGCGAATGCTTCGACGAAACGAGGGAATTCCAGTTCACAGAAATTCCAGATCACAGAAACTCACAGAAACCCGAGAAAACTAGCCAGGTCTAGATAAAGTGGATGACTGGCGCTGGAGTCATTGACAAGTTCCAGAAGGAGGCCGTGATGGCTCGCCATATCTGCACTTGAGACTTGCCTTGGCAACTAACAATGACAGGTATCCCGACTAAGTGATGTCCCCCTGACTTGCGCCGGCTTGATAAACGGCTCTTCTTGTGACTCCAACGGCTCTTCCTTCTGATTGCCCAATCAGTCAAAGGCTCCTTTGGTATGGCCGTTTGGGCCTAGATGTGCCCCCGGATCCGCCGTGCCAATTGAATGTCCTTTTGCATGATGGTCACCCGCTTGGCATGGATGGCGCAGAGATTGGTGTCCTCCAATAAGTGGATCAAGAACGCCTCACAGGCCTCCTGGAGCGCCAACACCGCGTTGGACTGCCAGCGGATTCCGTAGTTGGCCCCGATGTAGTTTTCAGCAATCTCCTTGACCAAGCGGGCAAACGGGAGCTTGCGGAGGAGTAGGTCTGTGCTGCGCTGGAACTGCCTGATCTCGCGGAGAGCGTTGGTGCCGGGACGGTACCGCCTTTTTCGGCTGGCGCCGGTGGGAGGGTCTCCGGGAAGGTTGCGGTAAACGCCGGCATTCTGCCGATTGACCCTGCTGGGGTTTGACGAGAGTCTGGCCATGCGGAGGTTGGTGTAGTCTGCGACTAATTAGCCAAATGCGGAAAAACTCTCACCCTCCACCGCGCCCACCCACACCCGTACACCGCGGGCTCGACCAGAAAAGTCAAAGTCTGGTCCAAGTCTGATAGGCCAAGTCGCTTTCTGGAATAGAGGGAGCATTTTGGTGCCTCAGCTGTCGCATGCTTAGTCTCTGCTTGGACTTACAGAGACTGGACGAACTTGATCCGAGTCATTAGTCAATTCCTCCCCTTTCACCTCGAGTAGCTTCCTCAATGGTCAATTCTAATCAACGTTGGAGTGTCCCGACGAACCTTCAGAGACAACGGAATCACGTGGGCCTGTATCAAGTGTCAGCGATCTGATTTGCCGTTCTGGTGCAACACGTAAGTAAATTTTGCTGGAACCGGTGCATTCACGTCATCCGACATGGCATGTCTGACATGTGGTCCCGGACACTAGATTTGACATATCGATGCCTTGACCCTGGACACTAGATTTGACATACCGATAGCCTTGGCCCTGGACACTGAAGTCGTCCTCTGTTTCAATTGTGTTTGGAACAGACCGTTGTTCCATCATTTGGTCCAGCTCCTGCACCTTTCATTTCTCCTCAAAGACAGCCGTCCAACTCACTTGCTGCAGCTTCTGGATCGGCCAATTCGTTCTCATTCTTTCATCGGTCTTTGGCCCCGCTTCTCCGGCCCAATCAGGACATTTCTCAATTCACTTTCAAAGGGCCGGATCCTGGACAATGGGCCCGATCCCCTTTTCGTTGTGGCCGTTGTATTTCGTCTCATTCACGGTCGGCTATCTCCGTCGCGCTGGTCTGGTCTTGGAGTCACTGGACATTCGTCTGCCAAAGACAAGTCTAGGGCCGGTACACCAATTGCCCTCGGCCACAACTTATGGCCACTTGCCCACGCCACAACTTATGCCCACTTGCCGCCCAATCCTTGACCGCACCTCCGCTACCGTAACTGCACAACCTCGGTTACTCAAGGTCGCCGTCCAACATCTCGTTGATGCTGTCCTGTATGTAGGCGCTCTCCTCGTCCATGGCCATCTCCGCCAACCGCTTCTGTCTCTCGTTCTCTCCCGTCAACGCCTTCATGCGCCACCCAAACTCCTGAAAACTGGACACGTCATACACCCAGCACGTGCCGAACACCACCATGGACGTGACGCTGCCACAGAGCATTGTTCCTGCACCGACCGCCACGGCGGCGTCCATCACGAAATTGTAGCTTGTGGGCGGCTGGTGGTTGCCCTGAAAAAGCGTCGGGAGAAACTGCCGAGCCACCGTGGACTTGTAGGCAAACCGGGAACTGAAGATCGTGGCGGCTGCGGCCCCGAGGAAGAGGACCGCCTGGTGTTTCCTTCTTTGGATGTAGTCGTCGCTAGCGGAGGCCAATTTGAAGTGGAACTTCGAGAGGAGGTTTCTAGCGTTGTCGCCCATGGCAATAGAGTGGCAGGATGGTCGAAATAAGCACGGTTTGGGGATCTGGGGGAGAGGGTTGGGGGTTGTAGAAAGAGTTGGTGGGGGTTGTAGAAAGAGTTGGTGTTGGAAGGATTGTGCGACTTCGCGACTCTTGTATTTTACAGTGATACTTAAACAATACTTGATACTTGAACAATACATCTCTGCACATTATGCCATCGTCTTCCCAACAAACCTTGGATTAATTTTGCTCGATCTGAGATGTTGGCCCATGGCGCTGATGAACGCTGGGCGCATTTTTTTGTTTTGGGAATTAGGTATGTTGGGCCCATTTCTCCTAGCTGATCATCTCCTCCTCGCCCACTCATTATTGCATCTGCTCTTTGGGTGGAGCCTTTGCGTTGGACTCGGTGGGGACTCGGTGGGGACTCGGTGGGGACTCGTTGAGGATTGGCTTAGATCTCCTCCTTGAAGACCCCGCCTTTGTTCTTGTCCTGGGCAATGGAAATCTCCTCGTCAGAAAGTTTGTCGTCTTTTCCTAGAGTGGAGGCAACGGTGGCCGCATCGGCCTTGGGCGCCGTGCTGCTGGACTTGAAGTCCGACCTGGGCGCCTTGTTGGGCGTTCCCTTCAACGACTTCTTCAAGCCGGACCACTTCGATCTCAAGCTGCCCTTCTTCTTGGGCATGTCCTTAGGCGCCGCCGCAGGCTTGGCAACATGCTCCTCATGCTTGGGCTGCACAGGCTCCTCATGGTGCTCTTCGGGCTCTTTCCTCTCGACGCTAAAGAGTGACCCGGTGTCGCGAATGTAATCCTCATTGACAGGCTCTTGCAAGTGTTCGGGCAACTCTCTCTGGATAAGTTTTTCTCCCTTCACCTTGTCTTCAATCTCTTGAAGAATCTCCTCCTTGTTGCTTGCCTTGGTGGAAATGTGCTCTTGCTTCTGCTTCTCCAAGTCCGCCAAGTCCTGGTCCAATTGCTTGTCAGCATCAGCGGCCTGCTCGAGATCTGCCTTGGAGCTCTCGTGCAACTCGGCCACGTCCTTGTCGCTGGCCTCGCGTTGCTCAACCACTTGCTCTTTTTCGCGGGTGTCGGTGTCAATCTTGGAGTTGATTTGCTCCAATTGCTTCTTCAACTCTGCGATCTTGGCTTCATTCTCACTCTGGAGCTTCTTGCCACTGTCGACTTCCGACGACAATTGATCCTTGGAGTCCGTCAATTCCTTCAACTTGGCGCTCTCTTCGCGTAACTCCTCAAGGGTAGGTGCAAGAATCTCATCCCTCTCGGCCTGCATGGCGGTCAACTCTTCTTTGCGCTCATTGATCAAGCCGGTCTCCTCTTCGTTGATGCGATCCTCATTGGCCTTCTTTTCGCTCAAAAGCTTCTCCTTCTCGGATGCATACTGCGCCTGTAACTCACGTAATTCTTGAGTCTTACCGTCAACTTCGGTGTTTCTTTCTGCCTGGTAGTCGGCGAAGATCTTATCCTCGTCGCGCTTTCTCTCGTCGTTGGCGGCGACTCGCTGTTCTTTCTCCTTCAACTTCTGCACCTTGTCCGCGTGCCTGCGGTTTTCGTCATCCCTCTTGAACTTCTCGTGTAACTTCCTCAACTCCGATTGCTTGGTCCTCTGTTGTTCATCCAATTGTCTCTGGGCAGTAGCCTTTTGACCAATGCTCTCCAAGACGGGCTGCACAATCAAATTGGCTAGCTTATCAACCTCGGAGGCAGGCAAAGACAACCCACCGCCCATGTCAATCATACCGGCCTTGTGGTCCTTCAAGCGTGCCTCGGAATTCTTCTGAGCAGCCACTAATGCCTTGCTGTACAATTGCACCTGGCTTTGGATATCGGCCTTACTAGACGAGTTGATAGACTTCAACCGCTCATTGGCCTTTGCACTGGCTGCCGCCAACAAAGTGGCGTCCACGACATCCTGCGCTCTGAAAGTGTTGGACCTTCTTTGAGACGAAACCGAATCGGTATATCCCGAGCCGTGTTTCATGCTCAAGGAAGCGGACGCAGACTTGGCAGCCAAAGTCTCCTCTTCTTGGGTCAAATCCGCTGGTTTCGATGCAAGTCCTGACCGGTGGTCCTGAGCCGGGTTGAATCTGTTGCTCAAGGTCTTGGACGAGTTCTGGTCGGCCATCTGAGAGATCTTGCCAATGTTGAGCGGAGATGCAGCAGAGGCCTTAGACGTCAAACCATGCTTGGAGCTGGAATGCACAGGCGTGGTCCTGCTGGTCATAGACGTCGAAGAATTGGCCGCAGCTTGCTTGTAAACCGAAGCCTTGTCGTAAGAGTGGTACACGGCTTCTGATGCCGAGGGCACCTTGGGCGCCGGCTGCGGTTTCTCCTTCTTGGCGGCCACCGCAGCCGTGTGGGCGGCGGGTGCTGCAGACAACCGTTCGTACGAAGGCTTCACCGACAAGTCCGACGAGGCTGCCAACAACGCGGCGGTATCCGACGCATTGGACCCCACGCCGACGGATGTCAGGCCTGGGCTGTTGAAGACGCCATGCTTCAACTTTTGCTGGTAAATAGCCTGCTGTGACAAAGGCTTGCCATTGCTTTGGTATGCAGCCATCTGGGTACAAGTAAAAGGGGCAGTCAGTGAGTGGTCAATTTGGTTAAACGGGGGTGACAGTTGTCAATTGTCACTTTGATGGGGGGTGGTCAATTGTGGTCACTTTGATGGGTGGTCAATTGTGGTCACTTTGATCGGGGTGGTCAATTGCTGTCAAGGGCGTCTGAACGGACAAATCACGAAGCGGATCCCCAAAGAAAGTTCCAAGGCAAGAAGGCTGGGGGAGCTGTAGCGCTAAGGGTTCGATTATAAGAGGCTATTAGCTTTAGGGCTCAAACAGCGTCCAGAAAGAGCGGGGGTGGTCGAGGAAAAAGTGGTGAGAAGTTTAGTTGCTTAACGCTGGCGCAACCGAGTAGGGAGCGCCGTCCTGCATGGTGGCCCGCGCGCACTGGGGGCGGGAGATTCACGCAGAGAACAGTGGCTGCGCTGTGTGCAGGCGCCCACCGTATCATACCCGCCGCACGACTTCCAGGAGCTGGGATGGACAGAGGCGTGCACAGTATGGAGTGGAGCATACGAGCAAGGGAACCGACGCTAGGCGAGGAGCGGGGCGCCGCGGCCCGCACCCGTGCACCCGAAACGCCGATGAAACCGGGTTGAAACTGGGTTGAAACGGGTGCAGACCCTGACCTCCTGCCATCGGGCCGGAGCCTGCTGAACATCCCGAAACGCAACACAAACCTGAAACATCCCGAAAAACCTGAAACATCCCGAAACACAAGCCTGAAACACGCAACACAAGCCTGAAACCCGCTGGAAGCATTGCGCGTCAGGGCTGTTTGGGAGATTCTTGCACCACCTCCACTCTTCGTCAAAGTTCGTGGTACGTGACGGTGCTCGTCAATTTGAGATGAAATTACCGCATCCGGCCGCGGAAATAATAGACGCACTGCACAGAGACACCCTGTGTACTGCACAGAGGCGCCAGCCGCACTTTCCTGGTGCAGCGCCCATGCGCGGGCGCTTCACCACTGGAAACCCACCGCGTGGCTATCAAATGTCTAGGTGCCGGTCCGCACGCCCCTTGAACCCCGTGATGGATCGATACTACCAAATCAAGCGTGCAACTGTCCATGCCTATTGCGGAAGCATCCGGGCGTATGCAGGACCGCAGGCCCGCGATCCTCTGGCGCTACACTATTTATTCACGCCATTTCTTTCCCGACTACTTCTTTGGTAAGCGCTGGTTTCGCCCCTCCAGAGCGTCTTTCATTCCTGATTTTGCCCCTGGTTGCTTAATCCGCCGGTTCCTAATTTACGCTTGGTTCTCAATTCTCCACGTCCGATTCCGTCTAATTCCTTAATCCTGAATAGGTCCCTGATCCTGAATTCCTTAATCCTGAATTTCCCGGTCCTTGATCCTGAATTCCTTAATCCTGAATCGGTACCTTAATCCTGAATCGGTACCCCAATCCTGAATCCGCTTCCTGAAAACCGGCGGCCCCAGCCCTTTAATCACCGCATCGACCGGTTCTCCTACCACGCAACAAATCACTCAACACGGCTCTAGTCTCCAAACACACGGGCACGGCGCTGCGGAAACCACCATGTCTAAAGGCGCTGTCTATGTCCGCGGTCCTGACAATGTGTTCTACCGCAAAGAGAAGACCCCCTCCATCAGCTCCATTTCGTCGGAGAGTCTTTCCCGGCGCAGCACCGAGGTCGACAATACACTAAACGAGCTCATGACGTGTGGGTTTCGCGTCGAGAAAACGCCCGAGTCCGTGGAGCCAAAGAACATCGACATGCTGGAGACCGAGACCCCTCGCCCCGAGGTGCACGGGCGCACGCTGCAACCCAAAGCTCGCGCGAGCCGTTCGAGGCGGGCGGGCACTGCACACACGCCCCGGGCCCTTGAGCCCTACACCCGGGAATGGCGCAGCCAGGTGCGGCCCTTCATGGCAGGCATGCTCGCCACCTACCTTCTCCAATTGGGGCTTCCCTTGATTAATTACTGCATGGGTGCACTCGCCACGCTTCTCAAGTGGGCCATCGTGGCTTGTGCCGCGGCCGGAGGCGTCTTGGTCTATTTAGGCGCGATGCCCACCATGGCGGACATGCAGCTCTACTTCACCAGATTCAGGCCGGGCCCATGGCGGGGCTTCAGGGAAGAACAGCCGGAGATGCTCGAACCCGACTCCGACGAAGAAGTGCCGCGGACGCCGGACCTCGATGTGCGGCCCCCGGTGCCCGCCAAAAAGAGTGTGCAGGCGCCCGCAAAAGACGATGTGACCGTCACCAACGTCAAGGCGTTTCAGGCCCAGTTGCGGCACTCGCCGCATTTGGCCAAGACCGACTATGGGCGGCCCGAGCGGGGCGGGTCGGCCCCCGCTTTGGGCAAGGACCGCCATGATGCCCGCGTGCAGATGCGGCGCGCCTTCACTGAGGGAGCCCCCGCCGAAGCAAAGGGAAATATGGCTGGCCGCTTGGAGACAAGACGGCAAACTGGCCATGGCAGCATTTATAGCGGCGTTCATGGCGGCGTTCATGGCGGTATGCAAGGCTCCGAGCCCGTACCGCAAGCTGCGAGACCTCCCCGCAACTCAAGAGCAAGCAGCCCCCAAGTCACCAGCGGGCCATCGACTTTCAGCCGCAGGAAATCTGCATCCTCGCTTTCCCACGTCTCCACTCCCCACGATGACGACTTGCCTTTTTTGTGCGAGATGAAAATGAAGGACTCGGACCGCTTCTCGCTCGGCCGCCTGAACACCACTACAACTAAACAGTCTGTTTTGGGCACGCGGGCAAACTATTCCAAGTTCTTGGCCAATGTGGGAGATTAATCGTTCATGTACATAATGGAATGCACATATTAATGGAATGCACATTAATGGAATGCACATCGCTCATATAGGACTTGCATCTGTCCATGGTAATGAAGCCGCGTATTAGCCTTATTCCGAATATATTTGTGCTTCGCACTCATCCAGGTGATGCTCTTGGGTTCTTGGCCGTGTCCAGGCTATAAGTGACCATGAATTCTCATGCATTTTGATTGCCTGATGCCCAGCAAAAAGGTCTGTTTGTTTATGCCTGATGAGGTCCAAACTTCTGTACTGCATATATCACATTCACTCGCCTCGCTGGAGTCGTAATTCGCCTTCCCCGTAACTAGCGTGACTGTAGGTGACCCTTCTCATGAGTCGCTGCAATTTGGGCTGGTTGGCATTCACTTTGATCCATTTGTTGTTACCGGTTTTTTATGACTTAGTCCTTCTGGTCCCTTCCGGGCGGTAACAAGCTGCGACCTTCACTCCAACTTCTCCATTGTTTGGAAACTTCGCTTTATGTTTTCGGTATCTTTTTTCGTAAGCACAGGTACAGTTTCGGAGACACAGGCACTTCTTAAGTTACCGCATTTCAATGGACATCACTTGCTTGAATCATCATGTGGTATGAGTACCTGCTTGAATCACCATGTGGTATAAGTACCTGCTTGAATCATCGTGTGGTGTGATTATCTGCTTGAATCACAGTGTGGTATGAGTAACTGCTTGAATCATCATGTGGTATGAGTACCTGCTTGAATCACCGTGGTATGAATACCTGCTTGAATCACCGTGGTATGAATACCTGCTTGAATCACCGTGGTATGAATACCTGCTTGAATCACCGTGGTATGAATACCTGCTTGAATCACCGTGGTATGAG
>WFIW01000030.1:56941-74512 GCA_009756535.1 Metschnikowia sp. UFMG-CM-y6306 | reverse complement strand
TTGAATCACCGTGGTATGAATACCTGCTTGAATCACCGTGGTATGAATACCTGCTTGAATCACCGTGGTATGAGTACCTGCTTGAATCACCGTGGTATGAGTACCTGCTTGATTCACCATGTGACATGAGTACCTGCTTGATTCACCATGTGCTAGGAATACCTCGCCTCTCAATCAAGTTTCTTGGGCTTGCCCCACCTCTAATTGACAATGCCATAGGATTGCCGCATCAGCGAGCGTGCCTGTGGTTGCCAGTAATTCCCTGACTGTTCAGGAGTTGAATCACCACCCCACTTTGTAAGATATGACCTTAAAGACTCACGTCCCAAATAGCCTGCGGGCCCCTTTCCTCGTAAATCTCCGCGTCTAGGAACGAATCTCCACCGTGGTTCGAGTTGCCTCCGAAAATCTGCTTGCAGTAGATCTCGCCCCCCAAAAAATGCACGTCGGACCAGTATCCTTTGTGTTCCTTAGTTTGTTTCCACTCGGGAAAGTAATCCGGGAACTTCACTGCCTTCGCGCTAGAGGGAACCTGCAAAGCGCCTTTGAATTCGGTGCTCTCGCCCTCGTCGGTTTGCTGGTAGCTGGCAATGGCGGAATTGACTCCGTTCTGGTCCTTGTTTTTCTTTCTAGGCACCTTGTACACATACTCGCTGTTGAGCTTGTGAACAATGGATTCTCTCAAGCCTGCAATGTTGCTGGTGCCGCCAATCACAATGATATTGTCGTAGCATTCCTGTCTTTTTCCCAAATCTGGTACTTGATTTAACGCCCGACTGATTCCCTCACTGATCTGCAGGACAAGTTTGGACGTGCCTTGAAACCGCTCCTTACCCACCGTGATCTTTTGACCATTAAAGTTGATGGAGTTGTACTGTAACTCGTGATTGTCCTTTTGCTCTGTCACAGGAGCACTTTCGCCACTATCTTGCTCAGTAATCATCCGAGCCACATCAAACTTGTTCTCTTCGCTTTCCTCGGTATTTTCATTCAAAATGTCCGACAGCGAGTAAAACGACTCTGCCGAGTCCACCAACACCTCATAGATATGCGATGTCTTCAACGCCGTGATTTGCTCTGGCGTAAACGAAGGCAACAACTTCTTGAGCTCCGTGTCAATGGTATGGCCACCGGCTTGTATGCGATACGAAGCGTGTTTGATAATGTTTCCGGCCAAAACAGGCACAATTTGGGTAAATTCATGTCCAATGTTCACCACCACGGCCGCGGAAGTTGCGCCCAAGCCATACGTGGCGGCAATAGATGCATCCAAGATGTTGAATGCGGTGAACTCCAACTTCTCAAACACATAGCGGGTCACCTCTTCGAGCGCGTTGCTGGAGTAAGACACTGACGGCACAATCAATAGCAATGGCACTTGGTTAATGGTGAGAACAGGGTGGTCCTTTATGATGGTTTGCAAAATGAACTTTAGGAGTGCATTGAATGCATTAGTGTCCACGATCCTGGTGCCACGGATTGGGTATACGGGTTCCAAGGTCCCGCTATGGTTTGAGGACCGGTACTCATTAGCTGACTTGTCGAAATACACAACAGTGGGAACTTTGTATTGCGGGGGGGTCAACGAATCTTGCAACCCAAATAAGAAGAGCGTGCTTTGCGAGCCCGCGTGGATCACAAGGAAGTTCTCTTCCCGATATAGAGGCATCGTTGTTTGTAGTAGCGCATGGAGTGTTTGTCAAAGTTGTTGACAGTGAGAATTGGCCCGCGCACGCCGCGCGTCGCTGCTAAAGTGAAGCGGCTATGCAGTGGGAGAAACTGATGCAAATACCACTGCCGTTAGAAACAGAAACACCAGAAAGAAACTAATGCTCAATCCAGCAAAGAGAGAAATGAGCAAAAGCAACTTCAACTCCGCAATCAGTTAATGCAATCGAACGCCCACCAACATAAGTGAAGCAGGCGCATACCCAATACCTTAAGAAGGGCAAACCCTCTAAAACACCTGTTTGCAAAAAAGGGCGGGCAAAACTCATCTTTTCAGGTATCAAACACATACCACATGTGAAGCAATCCAGTTTGCCCTCAGCAAACAAACCACAAAGGGAAACAAGAAGAAAGCAAGGCGCTGCCATGGGCGCTTACAAGCTGGATGCGGTAAGCTGTAATCTTGGATCCGGTTGGGTTGTTTAAATATCACTTACCCCATAGATTTAATAACTCAAAACAAGCAGACATTGGCGACGGCTTTTCAGCGATGGACTTGATTCAAGGGGTGTATTGGCGGCACCTGCCAGGAAAGCAGAAAGCAATTTCAAGTCACATATTTGAAAAGTATCCTTGAATTCTATCTGGTAAAAAATCTCAAGCCTACTTCCAAGCGGACAAAGGAACATATTTATACATGTCAGTGCCCGTGGCTGCAAAAGCAAATGACACAAAAGCGCACGCCCGCGCGCATATATAAGTCGAGGTTGCACCGGTATTTCGGCGCGCAAAAGCACACCCCAGTTTCTTTGCGGCGCCGAAAACTCATCCCCACCCGTACACCGGCGGCCCAGTGCGTTGTGTTCCCATTCTGAAACCCGTACACCGGAGTCTTGTTGCGATCGTGCGGTGCATTGCCTCATTCATACCGCCAGGCCCCCCATCTCAACAACTTTTCTCCACTCCAAATTGAGGCCTGCGCGTCATGAGTATTTGGGCAAAACGCGCCCTCCATCCAAGATTCCCACTACTCAGTCTTCAACACGGAGCCTTCCGGCATCAAAACATGGCTCAACAATCTATCCTCAATTTTTTTGGTGGCTCAACACGTACCGTGACCAAATCAAATAAACGGCCCAGGTCCCCCGCTCTGGCTTCGCCCAAGGGGCACAAGATCGCCAAGTTAGAACCGGATATCAAGCAGGATATCGAGCAGGATATCAAGCAGGATATCGAGGAGGATATCAAGCAGGATTTCAAGCAGGATTTCAAGCAGGATATCGAGCAGGATTTCAAGCAGGATATCGAGCAGGATTTCAAGCAGGATATCGAGCAGGATTTCAAGCAGGATATCAAGCAAGATTCTCGCGAGAGTGCATTTGCCCACGAAGCAAATGTCGAACCAGAAGCGCCTTCTTCCGCCGGGAAGAAGTCCGGGGCAAACTCCTCTCCCCCAGGAAGTCCGGGCTCTGAATCGGGCGAGTTAAGCGCTTCGAAGGCATCCGAATTAATCGAATTGACGGAAAAGGCACCGCACGTTCTTTCAAGCAAGTGCAGCAAAATCCCGTATGCCAAATTGACGTCGGTGCTTGAAATGGTCGAAAAGGAGTCTGGGCGCCTCAAGATGACCGCTATTATCTCTGAATTCTTCCTTGAGGTGTTGAACCAGTTCAAGAGTCCACGCCAATTGACGTACGTGGTTTACTTGCTCATCAATCGTCTCGGGCCCGATTACGAGCCTGACTTGGAGTTGGGGTTGGGCGAAACGCTCCTCATCAAGGCCATCAGTGAATGTTACGGCCGCCCGCTAGCAAAAATCAAGAAGGACTATCACGAGGTAGGTGACTTGGGGTTGGTGGCCCAAAAATCCCGCCTGGGCCAGCCGCCCATGTTCAAACCTGCGCCATTGGACATCGAGCAAGTCTTCAACAACCTTACAAGCATTGCCAAGTCCACGGGTAAGGACTCACAAACGAGGAAAATCGCCATCATCAATAAAATGTTGACTTCGTGCGATATGAAAAGCAGCGAAGCCAAATTCTTGATACGCTCTTTGGAGGGAAAACTACGGATTGGGCTAGCAGAGAAAACCGTGCTAGTGGGGATTGCCCAGGCCTTTGTGCACTACGAGAACCCCACCAACAAACGTGTGCAACCCGAGGCCTTGTCGAAGGCCGAGGAGATCATCAGAGAAGCATTTTCGTTGGTGCCCAACTACGAGGTTATCATTCAAAACTGCTTCGATCACGGCATTGCCAATTTATTGGAGCATTGTCAGCTCACCGCAGGAATCCCCTTGAAACCCATGTTGGCCAAGCCCACCAAGTCCATCGGGGAAGTTTTGGACCGGTTCCTGGGCGAAGAGTTCACCTGTGAATACAAATACGACGGTGAAAGGGCACAGGTGCATTTATTAGATACAGGTGAGGTTCGGATTTACTCCCGAAACTCCGAGGACATGTCCCAGCGGTACCCTGACTTGGTTGCCATTGTTAAGGACTTTATCAAACAAAACGGCCAGCAGGAAAATGGCAAAAGGCCAAAATCGCTCATTTTGGACTGTGAGGCTGTGGCGTGGGACAGGCAAACCAACAAGATTCTTCCCTTCCAAGTGTTGTCCACGAGAAAAAGAAAGGATGTTAACGAAGCGGACATCAAGGTACACATTTGCCTCTTTGCATTTGACTTGCTCTGCTACAACGGCGAGTCGCTCATCACGCAGTCATTTCACCAGAGAAGGCAAACCCTTTTCGAGAATTTCGCCCCCATCGAAGGCAAGTTTGATTTTGCCACGCACAAGGACTCGTCGGACTTGAACGAGCTCCAGCTCTTTTTGGACCAGTCCGTCAAGGATTCGTGCGAGGGCTTGATGGTCAAAATGCTCCACGGCAAGGACTCGTTCTACGAGCCGTCCAAGCGCTCACGCAACTGGCTCAAGTTGAAGAAGGACTACCTCGCCGGGGTCGGCGACTCGCTCGACTTGGTTGTGATCGGAGCCTATGTGGGGAAGGGAAAACGGACCGGGTCCTACGGCGGGTTTTTGCTTGCCGCATACAACGACGATACTGGCGAATACGAGAGCACGTGCAAGATTGGCACAGGGTTCTCCGACGAAGACTTGGTCAGCCTCCACCAGCGACTCAAGCCGCACGAGATGCTGGAGCCCAAGCCGTTCTATGTTTACGACGCCAGCAACTCCAACGCGCGGCCGGATGTGTGGCTCGAGCCCACGTCCGTCTTCGAGGTGTTGACAGCGGACCTCTCGCTCAGCCCGATATACAAGGCCGCTCACTCCGAGTACGGCAAGGGCATCTCGTTGCGGTTTCCCCGGTTCATCCGCTTGAGAGAGGATAAGGGCGTGGAGGACGCAACCACATCGACACAGGTGTCGGAATTTTACCAGAGACAGGCCAACTTAAATTAGGGGGGATGCAATAATTAATGATAAGGGAGAGTGAAAGGTCGTGAAAAGTCGTGACGACACTCGAGGCGGTCTAGTCCTTTGCCAGTTTTCTGTCTCTGCTCTCGCGGATCTTGGTTTTGATCTTATCGCTGAGACTGGTGGGCTTCTTGCCAAAGTTGATCTCCACGTGCGAGCTGTTGCGGGAAATGGCGCTGGGCGAAGCCGTTCCTCGATAATTGAAGTCGTCGGAGATGGACATCTGCGAAGGCATGGCCGAGTGGAGCTCCACCAGAGGGTTTTTAGCGTTCATGTGGAGAGCATAGTCGGAGAACACGGGAATGTTTGTGTACGACTTGGAGGTGGCATCGATGGAGAGCCCGTCGGAAGTGGATGAGGACGCGTCGTCGGGCATGTCGGTGTCGCTATTCTTGGACGACTCGCTGGTATCACCAGCAATGAACATCTTCGGGCCTTTGCGGGCGCGCCTGCGGTGCCTCAACTGCTGGGTCTTGAGCTCTTCCTCCTCATCGGAGTCCACCAGCTTCGGATGCTGGGGAGGATGGTCATGGCTGGCCACCTCCAACAAGTTGAAGTCGTCCGGGAACAACTCCAAGCCGTACTTGTTGACAAACTCGGTGATGTCGTTGCTGAGGTCCATGCGGAGCTGCTTCAACTCGGTGATGGAGCTGCCCAGGAAGATGGAAAGGTACAAGGGCCGGAGCGACTTGAAAAGATCCATGCCCTGCTCGCCGGTGACCAAGGCCAGGTATGTGACGAGGATGCCCAAGAAATAAATGATGCACCACATGCTGAACAAGCCATACGACGACAAGTAGTTGTGCTTCTTGCAGTACCACGTACAGATGGAGGCGTAGAACAGGTAAAGCAACGGCGCAAAGCCCATGCTGATCAAGATCTTCCAGGTGGCCACCACGTCGTTGGCCTTGATTTTCACGGTGGAGTTGGCCAAGGCCGTTTTCTTCTTTTGCGCAGACACCCGGTGCGCCAAGGCAAACACGGGCGAGAACAACACCAGGCCGGGAAGGGCAAGCACCGCAAACACGAGTAGCTTGAACACGCGGCCCATGAACACGGGGAGCAAGTTGAGCTTGTGGGTCTCGTCACACTCCTCCACGTGGTGGTCGGGCAAGTGCATGTTCTGCAAGACCTTGTTGTAGTGCAAGATCTTGTTTTTGATCAGCACCATGTCGGGATGGTCACGGAAAGTCTCGTAGCCGAGGAGAAGGCGGCGGTTCATCTCCACCACCATGGGAAGGGGGAGGTACTGGGCAAAGTGGCCTGCGTAGAGCCGGCGGGCCGCCTGCACCACCATCAACGTCTCGTAGTCGTGGCAGTTGACGGTGACGGCGCGGAGCCCGTTGGTGACCAAGTCCAAGAGGTCTTTGATGGCGTCCCGCAGCGACTGGGGGTCGTCGTAGCGAGCCACCATTTCCGCCGACACCTCGATGGGCGGGCCGAACTCCACCACGGCGCGCGAGCGGAACTTGTGGGCATTGAAGTAGTTCATGCCGCAGGGCACGATCTTGACCTTGCACAGCGGATCGTGGCTCATGGCGCCCAACGCCATGATGGCCACGCCCGCCTTGAGCGGCAAGAGCTCTGTGCGGTCGTGCAGGCCCCCTTCGGGGAAGATGCCCAAGCAGTTGCCCCGCGACAAGTGCTCGAACACATAGTGGTACACCTGCTTCTGGTCGATCTTGTCGGCCACCTTGAACAGCGTGCCGCGGGCCAAGAGCTGCAACACCTTGGGCGAGCTCTCGAACGGTTTTCGCAAGAGCAACTTTGTGTCGGAGTAGATGGCCTCGATCTCCGAGGCTCCGAGCGACTTCGGGAGCGCCAAGAGGCCCCGCTCCATACACTGCTGCGTGAAGCTGGTGCCACGGCCGTGCACCAAGAGGGGGTTCTGCGCCATGTCCACGCGGATGGTGCCCCTTCCGGGCCGCAACAAGTCCTGCGGCCTCGACACGGGGATGGAGAGCTGGGCACTGGAGAGCGGCCCGATCACGGGGTGGTTGTAGGACTTGGTGGCGATGAGGAACGACACGCGTCGCTGGGCCTCCTTGCGGACCTGGTTCATCAACACGATGGGATCGACGAACTGGTTGGCGTGGGGGGCCGCCACGAAAATGACGGCGCCGGACTTGGGGATGCGGAACGCGCCGCGCGGGCGGATCTCTCGGAAGAAGCAGTCGAAGATGATGGCAAAGAGCCACTGGACGAAATCATAGAGGAGGAGCTGGCTGCGGCGGAACGGCTTGTAGGAGAGCTCGGGGGTTTGGGGGCGCGAGGCGGGAAATCTGGGGCCGGACGCGGCGGTAGGGGGGGCGGGCTTTAGGCCGCTGCTGGATGCTTCGGGGCTGGCGCTGCTGGGGGCGTCGGGGCCGGCGCTGCTGGATGCTTCGGGGCGGACGCTGCCGGGGACGGCGCCGCCGGCGACATCTTGTGGCGGCATGGGATGGCTGGAGGTGTGGGGAGACGAGTGTGGATGTTGCGCACGAAAAAGAGGTGCTACGGGCCTGCATATGCGCCGATACTCTGCCCCGCGCTCGCAGGTGTACGGGTTTTGCTCTGCGTGCGCGAATCGGATTGGAGGTCATGCTGCTCAGTGGACATGGCCGGGAAGTGACTGCGGTGCACGGGCCTTGGTGCACGGGTTTCTGCTGCACGGGTTTCTGCTGCACGGCTTCCTGCGCCCAAACCCTATCCTTGGCTGCTGCTTGTCGGTAAGTCGGCCACCTCTCCTTGCCAATGGCCAATTAAATGGTGCAACGTCCCAACGGCTCATGCGAGGCAACATTTTTGCGAACCCACCGCCAACTTCCTATTTCGGTGGAGGTGCCGCGTCATCGCCGCAACGCACATGACCTGCACCCTTCACGTGCATGTGGCGAATACTTCGCCCCCACGTTTTTGATTCTGTCAGCACAATGCACTTTTGTACTCGGTTTCGAAGTCCATCTTTCCTGCAACTGAGAGGATATGTCGTTTTTTGAGCGGAACCACAACGCTTTGTGTGCGTACTGTATATAATGCTGGTCGGAACTCGGACCATGTGTGGTCGGATGCATGCAATAATCTCCGGAAGGGGCCAGGGTGCGCACTAGCCAGCTCAATTCAGAAATGGCAGTACTGCAAAAAGAAAAAAAGGCACCCTGCCTTGGGATCCGGCCACGCAGGCCCATGCACGTGAGTTCGGATGCATGTGCACAAGTAAGTGCATCTGAAAATGCCCCGGCGCCAGTTCCGAGGGCGCCTCGAATGCAAACTCAAATTGAAAGAGGCGTCCCAGACTCAGATTCTTCTGTCTAGCATGCGGCGAAGCACAATCTGCGGTCGAGCCGACTATATCTGCCCCACCGCATTGGTGAAGGTGTAAAGTATTTGGATCAAAGTGGGAAGGGAACGGCGCCAACCTGTCCCGAGACCAGAGCGGTCATGAGAGGCCGGTGGAATTCTCCTGAAACGAAGCTGAAACAAAGCTGAAACACGCGCTAGACCCTTCAAACAAGACCTTTATGTACTTTCTGCCACTCTGTAATGAGATTAATGGGTCCAACACAATCTTAAGGTCTGGCACTCATATATTGGATCTTCTGAAGTACTCGCATCCAAGTCCACCGTTCCAGCCTGACTCCTGACCGGACTTCTGACCGGACTTCTGACCGGACTTCTGACCGGACTTCTAACCTGTCCTCTGACCTGTCTTCTAACCTGTCTTCTAACCTGTCTTCTGACCTGTCTTCTGACCTGTCGTCTGTTTTGACTTTCACGCCCGTGTCTGGAACTTTCCGACCCGGCTCCAACCAAACAAAATACGGTGTCGCTCAAAGCAGTGGACAACGCATGGACCACGCGGACCCTACATGAGCAAGCGCGCGGGCCGAGACTACAGTTACCCCGGTTTTCGCGAACCTCGGTGCCCACTTTTCACGCCCTCGGTTTCCGGGGAACCTTGCCAGCCTCCCCGCAACTCCGAAGCATAAATACCTCTGTCGCCCCGTCCTCATCTTTTTTTCTCCACTGTACTATATCGAATACAGAGCCCCATCCCTTTTACTTCCCAGCGCTATTTATTCCCCTTCTGGACCCCCAGATTCTTCATCTCACGAACAACTTCAACGAAAGTATAACTAACTACATCCTACCATGACGATCTCCTTTAAGGATCAGGTGGTGGTCGTCACAGGCGCCGGCGGCGGCTTGGGCAAGCACTATTGTCTCGAGTATGCAAAGCGTGGTGCCAAGGTGGTGGTCAACGACTTGGGCGGCTCCTTGTCAGGACAAGGAGGCGACTCGAAGGCGGCCGACGTGTTGGTGGATGAGATTAAAAAGGCCGGCGGAATTGCCGTGGCTGACTACAACAACGTGTTGGATGGCGACAAGATCATCGACACCGCCATCAAGGCGTTTGGCACGGTGCACATTGTGATCAACAATGCCGGGATTTTGCGGGACCAGCAGTTCAAACGGATGACAGACAACGACTTCCAGTTGGTCACAGACGTGCATACCAACGGTGCCTTCAAAGTGACCAAGGCTGCGTGGCCTCACATGCAAAAGCAAAAGTACGGGCGCATCATCAACACGTGTTCTCCTGCTGGCTTGTACGGCAACTTCGGGCAGGCCAACTACGCTGCGGCCAAGTCCGGCTTGATTGGCTTTGCCGAGACCTTGGCCAAGGAGGGCGAGCGCTTCAACATCAAGGCCAACGTCATTGCGCCGCTCGCCCGGTCGCGCATGACCGAGTCCATCTTGCCGCCGCCCATCTTGGAGCAATTGGGCCCGGAGAAAATCGCGCCGCTTGTGTTGTTCTTGACCTCCGATGCCAACAATTCCGTCAACGGCGACATTTTCGAGGTTGCTGCGGGATTCTTTGGCCAGATTCGCTGGGAGAGATCCGGCGGAGTTTTGTTCAAGCCCGATGACTCGTTCACCCCTGAACTGGTTTCAAAGAGGTTCTCCGAGATCATGGACTTTGACGACTCGGCCAAGCCTGCGTTGTTGAAGAACCAGCACCCCAAAAAGTTGAACGAATACGCCAACTTGATCAAGGCTGCCAATGAGTTGCCTCCCAATGACAACTCCGGTGTTGCCCCCGTCAACGTCAAGGGCAGAGTGGTGGTGATCACCGGAGCAGGAGCCGGGTTGGGCCGCGACTACGCGTTGGCGTTTGCCAAGGCCGGCGCCAAGGTCGTTGTCAACGACTTCAAAGATCCCTCCAAGGTGGTGGAGGAAATCAAGAAGGCGGGTGGCGAGGCCCACGGCGACACGCACGATGTGGCCACGCAAGCCAAGGAGATCATCGACAACGTCCTTGCCAAGTACGGCACCATCGATGTGTTGGTCAACAATGCCGGGATTTTGAGAGACAAGTCCTTCGCCAAGATGACCTACGACGACTGGTTGGCGGTGCAAAAAGTGCACTTGAACGGCACGTACCAATTGTCCAGGTTGGCTTGGCCACACTTTTTGGAAAAGAAATTCGGCCGCATTGTCAACATCACATCCACATCGGGAATCTACGGCAACTTTGGCCAGGCCAACTACGCCGCCGCCAAGTGCGCCATCCTTGGGCTCTCCAAGACCATGGCCGTCGAGGGGGCAAAGGCCAACGTCAAGGTCAACGTGGTTGCTCCTCACGCAGAGACCGCCAT
This sequence comes from Metschnikowia sp. UFMG-CM-y6306, assembly GCA_009756535.1. NCBI lineage: Eukaryota > Fungi > Ascomycota > Pichiomycetes > Serinales > Metschnikowiaceae > Metschnikowia > Metschnikowia sp. UFMG-CM-y6306. The sequence continues at coordinate 63,766 of WFIW01000030.1, read as the reverse complement.
GACCTTGACCATCTTCGAGGAAAAGGACAAAAATCTCTATCCACCCAGGCTAGTGGCGCCCTTGTTGATCTTTTTGGCATCGGACGATGTTCCCGTGACCGGAGAAACTTTCGAGGCCGGCGGCGGCTGGATTGGAAACACCCGCTGGCAGAGGGCCAAAGGAGCCGTGTCCAGAGACGTGGAAACCACGCCAGAGTTTATTGCCGAGCACTATGCGGAAATCACCGACTTTTCCAGGGACACCGTCAACCCCAAGTCCGTGCAGGAGGCGTCCATGGCCATGTTGAGTGCGGTGGAAGAAGAAGAAGAAGACGACGAGGCCGAAGGCGAGGATGAAGACGAAGAGGAGGACGACGAGAAGCCCGAAAACATGCCGGACCCCGTGTTCAAGTGGGACGACAGAGACGTGATCTTGTACAACTTGGGCGTGGGCGCCAAGCGCAGAGAATTGAAGTACGTCTACGAGAATGACAGCGACTTCCAGGTGGTTCCCACGTTCTGCCACTTGCCCACCTTCAACTCGGTCAAGTCGCAAGTGACGTTCTCGCGGTTGTTGAAGAACTTCAACCCCATGCTCTTGCTTCATGGAGAGCACTACTTGCGGATCAACAAGTACCCCATCCCCACGGAGGCGTCGGTGACCACGTCGTACCAGCCGTTGGCCATCACCCAGAAGGGCACCAACACCATCGTGGTGCAGGGCTCGTCGTCCGTGGACCAGAACACCGGCGAGGAGCTCTTCTCCAACGAGGCCACGCTCTTTATCCGCAAGTGCGAGGGAGAAACCAAGAAGTACGCCGAAAGGCGGACTTTTGCCACGGAGCAGTTCGTGGCGCCCAAGTCCGAGCCCATCTTTGTCAAGGATATCCACACCTCCGACGACCAAGCCGCGTTGTACCGCTTGACCGGCGACAGGAACCCCTTGCACATTGACCCGGCGTTTGCTGCCGGCGCCAAGTTCGACAACCCCATCTTGCACGGCATGTGCACGTACGGCTTGGCGGCCAAGGTGTTGGTGGACGAGTTTGGGCTCTTTAGCGAGATCAAGGGGCGCTTCACGGGCATTGTGTTTCCGGGCGAGACGTTGCGGGTGTTTGCGTGGAAGCTGGGCGACGTGGTGACGTTCCAGGTGCATGTGGTGGAGAGGAAGACCATCGCCATCAACAATGCGGCCATCAAGTTGGTTTCCGACAAGAGCAAGTTGTAGGCGTGCAATGCCAGCAACTATCCTGGAAGTTAACTAGTTATATATTTACAAGTCCATTATAACGTATGAACTTATAAACATCAACAGAAGCATTTCATAAACTGAATCTCATACACAGGAGCGTCTCATAACAGAAGTATCTCAAATAGAATCTCATAAACAGTAGCATACCTCACAAATTTACCTACCCAACAACCTACCCAAATTGTTCCAATTTGCCACAGTCGGGGACGTATGGGCAAGACATAGACCGAGGGAGCCTAATCAAGCCGGGCAGGACTTGCCGTCCCCTTGCACCGTTAGATGCCAGGTCCAATCAGAAAAACCGTGCAATGATGAGCCAAGTAACGACAAGTGGTGGCTGCTGGGTCGGTGAGCACGTGGGCCGAAACTGAGCCAGGCGTGCTCTGCTCTTATCCTTGCCAATGTGTTTTGCTAGGGTGGTTGATGCCGGTGATCAATCGAAACGTCGCCACTAACATATAGGACTCCCGAAAGCCTCGGAGTATGAGTTGCTCCATTATAGAGGCTAGAAGACCATTCCAACATCTTTTCAACTCAAAGAGGTGACCTCTTGAGAAAATATCCGGCGGGTTGGAATACATCGTTGTGTGGCACCCGAGGGCCCAAGGTTGAGCGGGACGCTTATATGCACAAAATCTGGAAGATTGCTATCGTTTGCCGAATAACCCTAGTGAAACATGCAGCCTGGGTGCTCTTCTCGGTCATGTCTATTCGTATCTGGATCGATCTGTACTGGGATGGGCCTTTAAATTTCGAAGCCCTTCAAGCAAGTGCGGGCACCCCTCACTTATATATTCTTTCCCGGAGTTTGTGCGTCTGCCGCTACGAGCTCCCAGGGGGGGCGCCTCCCTGCATATGCCGCACCTTCTGCTGCACCAAATGTCGGGGTGGGTGAATGTCGCTTACCATGTTTCAGCCATGCATCTTCAACCCAAGAGTCACCGGACTGCACCAAGAGTCACCGGACTGCACCCAGAGTCACGAGAACCGGCTCGCGCGACACTGCACCAACACTCTGGGGTGTCGCCGCGCACCGCGGTCGCCTCAAGAAAATTTGCACCCAAGGGTAGTGCACTACCCATAATTACCGTGGGGATAAAGAGCCTTCCTGCACATAGGGAAGGGGCCGGTTTCCAATCCGCCCAGAGTTGGTTACAATACCCCACAAGCACAGCCGAGGGCCACCGCTCCTATGAAGAGGCCCAGTTTGCCCCATGTCGCCACGGGCACCTCCCCGCAAGCCCGTACATCTGGGCGGAGCTAACGCACGGTGCGCTTAAGCCCGAGATATGACGCGCGTCGGAATTGGCGTCTCCTCAGCGTGGCCAAGGGCGCGTCGTATGCATGGCGCCTAAATGTGAAACACCCCTAGAGACCCGTTACTTCCCGATTCGGCGCCAAGGGTAAAGGCCTTCTATATAAGGAGGGCCGCCGCGCTGTTCCACTGAAGCAATCGTTTTCCACGGTGGCTGCAATTGAGAATGGCGGTTATTACTAGATCTCCCGGGTGGCCCAGAAACCTTCGAATCTACAGCAAAATCTTCCAAATTGAAACCCCACAAACTGACTGAGAAATCCCACTATGCGACCAACAACCTGTCCAAAGTCCCCACAAACTCGGGAATGTTACAACACCAAACCACCAGATCAGCCGGTGGTATAAATAATTGCATGCATTTGAGTCAGGCCTAGCGGTCTATTCCCAGACACAACTGCCCATCTGGGCTGCCCTTCTTGATTGAGACATTGGCCACTGTTTTTTTGTACACCGTCCAGATCGTCCAGATCACAGCCAGATCATCCAGACTCTAGACCATCCTGCCCATCCAGATCATCCAGACCCAGACTCTAGATCTTCCAGACCTTCCAGACCCTTCCGATTATCACCATGGTCCATCACTCGACTAACAGTATGCATGCTTCATTCGGGCAAAGTTCATTTGGTGACTAGTGAACACCAGGGGACTTTCGGACTTTGGACCAAGACTACGCCACGCCATGCATGTGCCTTCACTAACCTCTGACTTCCACCGCTACGTTTCTTGTTCATAGACCACCCGCCACACTGGTCGCCCATATGGACGGGCGCTCCGCATTGTGGTCTGGCTCTGGCTCTGGCTCTGGCTCTGGCTCTGGCTCTGGCTCTGACTCTGGCTCTGGCTGGCTCTAACTCTGACTCTGGCTCTGGCTGGCTCTAACTCTGGCTGACCCGTGTATACCTGTGTTGACGGTAGCAATCGACCCCGGTCCCGCCACACCACTTAGATACCTACACTATGGAAACTTATTTTGTGACTTCTTCTGTATTTGACTATATCATGGCTTTGCTTTACACCGGCCTTGATCGCCATTGGTCACCTTTGGCCAGTCTCTTCATCTGGCTCAGTCTCTGACTCATCATTCTCCTTCCTTGTCTATCACCTCCCCTTCTATAAACTCCGTATTAAAACCCCGTTTCTTCTTGAACTTCGTTCAAGTCTGATGCTATCATTGGCCGCCGGTACCCCTTGAGGTTGATGGAACACTCCACAGGCGTTTCGTTGATCGAGTCGCAGTACCCTGCTGACGAGAATCCCGATCCCGCCATGTCGAAAGATGACGACGCATGATTGAGAGGCAGCCTCACCGTCGGAGACGACACTGTCAACTTTGTGTTTGGGTATATGCTGGGTCTCGATGCTTGCAACCATGGCGCAGCCTTTTGGCTCACGTATGGGCTCTGCTTGGGAAATGAGTACGCCTTGGGCGCCCGGTTCGGTGACCCCGCGGTGCTTTTCACCGGCGACACCGTCGGAAAGAGGTGGGGCGACCCCTGGAACAAATGGCCCGAGTGGTTGGTGCCTTCGAAAAACTCCGGCGTCTCGGGGAACGGGGAGTACGACTCCAGAAGCGAGTCCAGCGACGAGAACGCCGGCGAGAGCGTTTCCGAGTAGAGCAGCAGTTGCGATGAGTTTCCTGATATCAGCGTGAATGAGAGGCTCTTGCTGTGGCCCCTGAACAACGCCGTGGGCGGCGCAAAGTCCTCGCCCACAAAGTGCTCCGATTCCGGCGACTCTGTCTTGTGCATGTCATAGGACGGAAGCGACGTCAACGACTGCGTGAAAAGCCCACGCAAATCTGGCTGCCTGATGTCTTTGCGGTCTCTCTTCTTGATTTTCAACGACCGCTTCTTGCGGAGCGGGGCTCCTGATGTAGGACTGAGAAGCTGCTGCTCCGTGCATGAAAGAAGCGCCGTCAACGAGTTGGACCGGCTGTGGCAGCCCAACTGGCGCCGAGGCTGGAACTGGTTGAAAGACTTGGCCCGCGTCAATTTGGACGCCAAGAGGACCTTGTTCATTTCAGCCTCGCAGCTTTTGCGGTGGTTGTTGTCCTTCATGCTCACGTACGCCTGCGGACGGCACATGTTCCGATATGCCTCAAAGAACCTCTTGTAACCGCCTTCTAGCACAACAATATCGGGATATGAAAGGTACGGGTACCTCTCCGAGTTGTGTACACGATCCAACTTGCGAAGATGACATGCGAGCGTAGGACCTCGGAGCAACGAGAACTCGCAGTGGAAGATCACGAGCCGCTTCACGTGGCCGCTGTTGTGAAAGTAGAGCCTCTCCTCGAGGTCTTCTGGCAGCGATATATTGATGGCATTTTTGATGTGCCCGCCCTCGTACTCATACGAGAACCGGCAGTCGACGATGATGAATTCGTCGAATTGTCCCGAATACTCTCCCTGCAAGATCTTGAACATCTCCTTCTCATCAATTCGGGGAATGATGTCTTGAGGAACGCTGAACGTGCTGATTGGCGTGTCAGGTAGATGCTCATTACTTGCAAAGGCATATGTGGAAATAGGAGAGGTGGCCTCATACTGACACTCGACGTTTTCCTCTTCTTTGAGGCAGTCGGCATCAAGTAACGTATGCGTACTCATGTTGGAGTGGTTGATGCGCTTTTTTTGGCTGGGCGAACTGAGCCACTCCTCGTCATTGAGCGTGGAGTTGTTCTCATCGTTTTCATCATTGTCATCGGAAAAGTCTTCGCTGGGGGATAATGGGAAAGTGTGGGCCATCTTGTGACTCATGGAGCGGCCGATGGTAGATGCAGAGTGGGAGATTTTGGAGCTGACCGCCTTTAACTCAAAGCTGTTGACAAAAGAGCTCAAAGAATCCAATGGGTTCCGTTTTAGGCTGGGGATGGGGAACACCCCGTGCAGCGAGCCGTCTTTGGCCAGCGGCTGGTCTTGCATGTATGATATGATCAGGTGGATACAATCCTTCTTAAGGACTCTTGAAGGAAGCTAACGCAAAGGCACAAACGCAGGGATCAAAGCGGGTCACGAATTGAGAGTGACCTAGATGCAGGCGAGATCCACGGGTATCTGCAGGGATTCAGTTAGTCTCCGCTGGAGGGTGGACAAGAGCAAGCTCGTTGAAAGGAAACTGCTGATCTGGACTCTGTGTGCCACTGTGCAAACAGGCAAAGGCCAAGATCAACCTTGCGAGCCAACTAGTGTAAGCAGAAGAAATGAAAAATAAAAAATAAAAATGCGAGTGAGAAAAATTCCCACCGTGACGCTCACAAATATAAACAAGAATCTCAGTAATAATAACCGATCTGCGTTCGCGACGGGATGGATCAATAGAAGGAAATAAGGCTTTCCGCAGCAACTTTATTTCCCGAGTATTTGCTTGACGATGGTGCCATTGACAGGACAAGGCTGGGGTTCAAGAATGTATTTCGGTCCGCAAAACTGAGCCAGAAGGTCCGAGATTTTGGAATTGCCCAAGGCGAAATGTTCTGAGTAGAGGGGGATTTGGGGAAAGCGCCGTTGGAGCTCAAACCGTTCGTAAGTGGAGTTTGGACTGATTCGACTGAGGGGCGAGAAACTAACTCTTCAATTGTTTGGATGGTTTTAAATTGGATGTGGATGTGGCTTGCAGAAAAGATGCAATTGTCCAACGGTTTATTTTTAGCTTGTAGTGTCTATAGTGCTATTGTCTCAGTGTCTTTTCTATTGTCTGGTCTCCCGGTTACTCGAAGGAGATGATGTAAGTCACACACAATACCGCACCTGCGCAACCACTTATGTTAAGCCTAATTTGGATGATGGCCAGGCAGAATTACTGGCTGGTTCGAAATAACGAGAGTGTTTTGTGACTTTAAAGAGTCGACCTCTCGTGAAAGAATTGAAGGAAAGGGGTTGAAGGAAGGTCTCGAACTTGGCCGTGAGGGGGATTGGCCGAACAAAAGAAACGCAGCGTTACCCGTGCTTGACGAAAAAAAGGTAAAGGGTGAAGGCACACGAAAGACCGTCTTTGGACTTGTGGCGAAGGGCAAGAATGGCAAATGTTTTTGGGGTTGTTTACCACGGCGAGCCAAGGATATATATATAATGAGGGCTTTACAAATTATGCAGAGAGACTTGCGTATTATTTGTGTTATTGCGTTTCATACCTGTTGCGAAGCCGCATATGCAAGCGTTCCCACTTAAGCGATGAAATATCCTCAAAACAACACTGCCATGCGAGACCCGCTTTTCGAAAACAGCCACTATGTAGCAATCTCCCGTAATACACCCTGAACAAAGTGGTGGCTCC
>WFIW01000030.1:0-56703 GCA_009756535.1 Metschnikowia sp. UFMG-CM-y6306 | reverse complement strand
TTTTTTTTTTTTTTTCTCCCTCCACATTACAGCAGCACACTTCCACTTTCAGCTATTTTAGAGTGTTATAGCTTTGTTACAGAAACCAGAACAACCCGGGAGATTACACAGCTACTTCTTAAAGTCTATGCATGTCATTTGGCTGGATCAATCAGCGTTATGTTCCGTAGTCAGGGGGGTGTGCCCGTAATTGGGGCGTCCGCGGCTTCTGCAAGGGACGCCTGAAACACATCGCAAGGAATTGCCCCCTCCTACATCACCAAACCCATGTTACACCATCCCATTTGAAACAGCCTTGCATGGCAGCGCGTAGCTTACTTTTAGTCCACAAACGGCCTGCAGCAGCCTGAGGGGCTATAAGTATGGGCTTCCCCCCATTATTACCCTGTGGCATCCCATGAAAAAGTCAAGTGCTTGTCCGGCAAGACGCGAGGCTCACCCGCAGTGGGCCTCGACACTTTTCGACCCCGGCTAATTTTATAAGCGTCCGCATATCCCGCCTTCCCTTTTGGATCTGTCTGTTCTGGATCGAAGAACTTCTTGGCTGCTAATTAGCAACCAAGCGTTGTCTGGCTATTGGCGCTGGGCTGCGGTTTGCATGCTAGTTCCCACGCATGAAATCATTGCCGCGAAGCAGTCAAAAGTAAACACTACGTTTCTCGCAGATGCCGAAAAATACTTGATCTATACAGGCTGGGAGACTAGACAGCGCAATTGAGGATCAAAGCAATGAATCTAGGGCACAAAGCGTCGGCAATTACCCGGCGATTGCAATACACAGTATATGGAACGTGAGCGAGCCTACTCAGGCGTCGTTATACATAGCACGCTTGACTTCACGAGACAGAACAATGGGCAATGACTCGATGGTATCATTAGGAGATTGACACAGAACTGACGACGACAAGTGCAACAGCCGAAGTTACACCATACCCAGGACGCAATAACCTAGTGATACAGGACAATGGCACAACGGACAAACTGTGCACCGAGACTCACCTGAGTAAACAGGCTCAGGAGGAAATGTCAACAATCCACCACAACTGGGGCGAGGGCAGTGACTTTTGGCGTGACAATATACTCGCTGCCGCTCCACATTATTGGCGCCATACATCCGAGTCACCTTACCCGTGCGTGGCTCAAGAACGAGGCACACTGCTACCTCGACACTTTTGTCGCGTGCAGGTGAAGTGGGGCGCCCCATTATTCTGTTTTGACCTGCATGTAATTAGCCGGCGGTGCTGCACTGTTGTTGTTCTCTCGCAGCATCGGTTTCGACGGTTACGAGACTCAATATTGCAACGGTTTTGCCTCGGGTCAAACCCTTGGTCAATCCTATCGATTTCCGATCATGGCATGATAGGCCCGGTAGTTATGGGCACTATGCGAGAACCCACGAATCTTGCAAACACATGCAAGAATTGAGTTCACGTGAGCATTGCTGGGCAGAAAGCAAGAATTGAGTGTGAGCATTGCTGGGCAGAAAGCAAGGATATGGTGCGGATGTTAAAGTTGGTCGAGATATTCATCCATAGTCATGGTTTTATTGGCCTCCGGATTCTCGTCTGAAGAATCATCCAGGGCCTCAGTCTGGAATCGAGCCTTCTCTGGTGCCTTTTTCCAGTTCAAATCGGGGCTTTCGGTCAAATAAGCATGGAGGTTTAGGGATGAGCTCGAGCTGGAGATTTTGGAGAGACCTCCATGGGAGCTGATGGAGTTATTGCGAGATTCGCGGAAAGAAGCAATGCCAATGGACTCCATGCTTGATTGCAGGTTCCGTTTTGGGGTTGCCTTCCCATTGAGAGATGGAGGAGGGGCAAGGTCATATTTGGCGGTCTCTAACGGCTTAGAAAGCGCCAAGATCGTGGGTTCTGCGGGCTTTCTCTTGAGCCTAGCAAAAAATCGCCTGGAGGGACTGAATATTGATTTGATTGACAGCGGCGAGTCAGCACCGATGGTTACAGAAGCTTGGTCCCAATTGGTATGAGGGTCTGTTTGGGAATTCGCTTTTGTTGGAGAGTTCTCTCTCGAAGGGGTATTCGAATTTAAAGGTTCCTTTCTCATAAACTCCATTGGATACTCCATTCTCGTTGGAGTATGTGGAGCAGATAGCCCTGATGGGGTATGGCGCTGTTCCGACGTATTGGAAGAAATTTTGGCGGAAGCATCTTTGCCGTCGTCCAGATTGGAAGGATTCAACTTGTCAAAAGTGGAATTCGCAATGATTAGTGGAGGAGGCACTCTTTTCTCCTTCACAGAGCTATTGGAGGATTGCAAAGACGATAATAGATCCACGGTGTCGACAACCTCAACGTCACCCTCGTCGGAGCCGAAGGAGCTGGACTCATCGAGGTACAGGTCTAAAAGATCATCCACATGCTCAAGGTTCGAGTGATGGGGCACAGGAGCGGGGTCATGTTCGGGCCAAGACAGGTCGTCGCGGGCATGTTCAGGCGACCGGCTGATGAAAAGGTTTCGGAGTTTCTGCGCAAAAGACTCCTCGGGTTTGTTGTTGGAGAACTTGCCAGCAAGTTCGGGAGTCTTGGAGAACGAGTCCAGGGCCTTGGATCGCAGGAAGGTGGCGGGATTCTGCTTCATGAGCGCCTTGTTAAAGTTTAAAAAGGCAATGCGGTCTTTCTTGCCGAGATCAAAGGTGGTGAACGCATGCTCTTTAATCTGGAATATGGTTGGGCGGTCCTGGGGCTTTTTGGAAAGGAGCCAGCTGATGAGCAGCTTCAATTGGTGAAGCTCGTCGATATCGTCTTGTTTGATGTTGGAGGATTCTCGCACCGGCGGAAACGAGAGCGGCGAGTTGACGATATTCTTGAAGAGTCCAAACTCGTTGAACCCCTCGAAGGGCAATGCATGGAAGATGAGGCAGAAGAGGGTGACGCCTAGCGACCAGAGGTCCAAGCGCAGGTCGATCTTGCACGACGGCAGATTCTTGTCGTCCAACATGGAGAGCCTATTGTTGACAAACTGGCAAAGCTCGGGGGCAAAGAAGGCAGGGGTGCCCAAACTCTTGCCCAACTCGGTGTCGTCGTTGGAGTTGTTCTCCAAGATCAACGAAACGCCAAAGTCTGATATTTTGATGTTGCGGGCGCGGTCGATCAAGAGGTTGGACGGCTTCAAGTCTCGGTGGATGATGTTCTTGAAGGAATGCAAGTACTCCAAGCCGTTGACCACGTCTCGGAGGATTTTGTTGAGGGGCAACTTCTTGTCGGAGGGCTTATAGTACTTCTCGTCATAATGGTTGTACCGCTTCCAGTCGATTTCGCCAAACTCGCAATACTCAAGCACCAAGAGGATCTTATCGAACTTGAGGTCGTCTATCACGGTGTACAACTTGACCACGTTGGGGTGCAGGCACTCCTTCATGATCTGGATCTCCCGCTTGATTTTGGTGGTGTGGCTGAGATAAATCTTGGTGATGAGCTTCGTGGTGTCCACGCGGTGAATGGTTTTGATGGCCACGTTGCGGCCAGCCTGCTGCAAGTCTTGGGCCAAGATGACCTTTCCAAACTGGCCCTGGCCGATGGTGTGGAGGAGCCGGTACTGGCCATTAACGACGCGTTTGCCCGAGGCATCCAGGGTGATGACAAGCCGAGGAATATCCATTGCATTCAAAATGCTCAAAGAGGGCACGTGCAAAAAGACCCGAACTTTCGAACGCGAGCAGACAGGGTGGCGGGGGCGTGGCGAAGTGCTTTGTTTGCAGAAGCGTCTAAAGGCTCAAGTCGGGTGGCTAACTTTGCGATGGGCTATATGCAGGCCAGAGGTCTCGGTTTCCGCCTCCGCAGCCCACCAAGAGCATCCACGACATTTGATACTTGGAGCGCGTGGTTGGTGCTTGTTTTCCTGTTCTCAGATTCTTGACACTGTGATACTGACACTGTGATCCTGATATTATTCCTGATTTGATCTTGCGATATTCAGACTGGATACGTCAAGTGAAAGTTGACTGATATTGATCAGTTCTCTTCTACAGGCTTGGGAATCGGATAGTCGTGGCTCCGTCTGCATTCACGTGCTTAGGAGGGCAGTCGCCGATCTGCTATGGCTGGGCAGCCAGTCGCCTGGGGCCCTAGTGAAAGCATAAGCCTCAAGTTCAAACCAATGATAGCTCAAGCGGGGGTTGATGACAAGGCTTGAAACACGGGGTCCAGATCAAGGATTCGGACCAGAAGACGTGCTCCAAGTGAAGGCACCCGAAGCAATTGATGCGAGCAAATCCCGAAGGCATAAGGTCAACAAGCTTTTGAGGTTCAATCTTCGAGATCCGAATCTGGCTCAAGCTCTTGCTCACGTTTAGAAGCAGCTTCAACTGTCCAAAAGGGAATCTTCAACTGTTCAAAAGAGGAGTCTTCAACTGTCCAAAAGAGGAGTCTTCAACTGTCCAAAAGAGGAGTCTTCAACTGTCCAAAAGAGGAGTCTTCAACTGTCCAAAAGAGGAATCTTATGTCAGTGTTTCAAGGCACTAAGATCGATACGAGCGTTCACCAGTCTCCACGACATGGATTCAGGCACTTTCCTTTCTCATGCAGACATGATGGCAGTGGTTCTGGTTGGTTCAACAAAAAGGCCTTTGCGCAAGATCTACATGGCCACTCGCCGCTGACTGGAAATAGGGTGGTGTTAAAAGACGGGATATTGCTTGGGTATGGAATGATTGACGGTTTGATGTGTGATGATTGCAGTTTATTCTTGTTTTCAACCAATAAGTCTATTGACAAGCACGTTATCATTAAGCATGAATTAAAGCAAAGCCATGTCCGTTGGACTACACATTCCTGTCGTGGTAGAGTGAACCGGTCTCCCATCCAAGACAAGCCATGGTAAAAATGGTGGGAACACAAACCGAGATATTCGGTCAGCCAAAATCGCTCGAGCCCTGAGATTGCTGGAAGCAAGCATAAGAGAAAAGATCATGATGCGTGGATTTATGTCTATGGTGAAAGCTCTCAACATAAAAGAGGCAATCCAAGCATACGTGGACAAGAGGAGCCCATTGAAGGCACTATTATTGACCTTTATACCTGTGGAGGTGCGTGTATTTTCAAACAAGATGTGGAATGGAATTGTGTGATGGATCTACATGGAGTGGATGCGATGCAAGGGCTCCGGGAACATCCGCCTGACCCTTTGGAGCAAGCTCCTTTTGCAGGATGCAGGAGAAGAACTCAGCAGGAGCATGGAATCACGAACTTGCATTTCTAGGCAGGGACGAGTCGTCGCTCTTGCCATGGTATCCGTCACTGTACCTACACATGGCGCCAGTGTCCAACCCTCATTGGATGCCTGCATGCAACAAAGCGGTGGGAGTAGACTACTCCGCAGGCAGGCAAAAAACTGAGCGGGGCTCGGGGTACTCAGCTCACGGGATCCGCAGTGCAGAGTGCGATTTCGGGTGCTTCTTTCTTGACACCTCGCCAATTCCGGTTTCTCCGGAGCCGAGCGACTGGCTGAATGGATAGTGGGCAGAAGAGAATCAATAGGGGGTTGGCATAGTGGGGAGCAAAGTATTGTTGGATGGTGTAGTATAGTAGTGTTGTATAGTAGTGTTGTATAGTAGTGTTGTATAGTAGTGTTGTATAGTAGTGTTGTATAGTAGTGTTGTATAGTAGTGTTGTATAGTAGTATTGTATAGTAGTTGTAGTATAGTAGTTGTAGTATAGTAGTATTGCACAGGTGATATAGTCCCACCACGGTAGTGTGGTGCCCATGGGTACACAATAAAGGAGGCCTCCCATTTCGATAGCCTCCCTCGTCCCAATGGCGATTCCACCAAGACCTTGGGTGTTTATGTGCGGCGCACGACCATTGGAGCCGGCACCATTCAACCAACCATTGGATCAAACACTAATCCATCACTGGATTCAACCTGAATATAAGAATTGTTCATTCATTCAATTGATCCTATTCCCTAGAATTTGACGTATTTAAACATGGTCAAGGCAAAACTGCTGGATAGTGAGAATGCTTAGCCACTGCGCAATCTTGGTTGCTAGGACACCAGAATACATCAGGAGATTAATGGCATGTCGATCCCCAAATAAAAGCCTGGCTGCCTTCTAATTTCATAATACAATCACACGAACCCAGCTTGGAGTATCATCAAAGATGCCCCCCAGAGCCAGACCCACTAATACAAATGTATCTGCTACCGAAAGAAAGTCCACAACTATCTTCACGAGACCATGGCTGGGTTGTTCAAGCTTGGACCACTGGATATTAGTCCATGGTTACTCCGTGGTCCTCCAAACACACCCATGTATAGAGCCGGAATTATCTGCTCAAACTTTCCTTCCTCGTACAGTGATTTCCGAAAGGATTCGACTAATGCTGTGAACATTCAAACCACCGCGGCCAAAGGTTCGTACCGCTTTGCGCAATTTTTCAAACCAGATTTGCATAGTGTTCTGGATGAAACATCAGGCGCGCTAGTTTGATTATTTTGGCAGTTTGATTAATATGGTAGTTTGATTATTTTTGCTTGATTATTTTTTGTTTGATTATTTTTGTTTGATTATTGTTTGATTATTTTTGTTTGATTATTTTTTGTTTGAATACTTCTGACTGTACAGCGCGCCTGAATAGGACTGTTGATTGCAATATACACTCCCCTGATCTGGAGATCTCTTGCCTTCCAACAACTTCTTAGCAATCATTGAGTCAATAGGTTTTCTCGATGTAATCTGTACTTTTGTGTAACCATCCACTTCGATGTTTATGCCTAGATATTTCTGGGCTTCTCCTCATTGCGAAGGTCTGCTCAACATTTCCTTAGTTCTAGACACGTTCTGTCCCCAAGAACAAGTCGTCAACACACAGTTGAAGACACTTGAGGACTCATTCCTTAGTCATGTTTCATTTTTGCTCGATTCCAATTCTGCAACGGTTTCATCTACACTTCGTTGAATGGAGCTTGCTTCAAACCGTCACCTAGATCCTGGGTGGCGCACTACCCATGGATACACTATTGGCCTGCGACGTATGGTTGGGGGAAACCTTCGATGACCCACGTCGATAGAGGCGTGTCCACTCCGACTGCCCACCTTCAAGAACTTTGTGGTTTCCTCGACGCAGTCTCGCAGATACCTTTTCCGGGTCATACTAACCCCATCAGGATCTCTCAACGGCACCAGTACCCGGCTGGCTGGTCACTCTCCTGTATAAGTGCCAGCCAGCTAAGGAGGCAGGCTTGCTCCTGAAAACCGACCGAAGCCAGCGCGATCGGGCTGGACAGTTTTCTAAAGAGCCGATGATCCCACTTGTTTTAAGGATCATCAACGAATACACCTTCTCTTGATACTTGACGTTAAACAACTACAAAAGGATCGAGCTTTTGCGGTGCTACTGGACCAGGTCTTGCTGGTATTTCTTGTGGGTCTGAATTGGTGGACACTCTTGGCATATCTCGCCCCGTAGTTTATCTGATTACTATTTAAGCTTGGGAAACGCTTTTCCTTTATAGTATTGGAGTTGGGCCTTCAACATACCAAGGAGATGCACTGAACTACCCGAGTCCAGTATAATCGTCAAGCATTACGATGGATCAAAGCACTTCGGTGTCAAATTGGAGTTCGTCACAGAGTGTTATAGGAATGGTGATGTTAGTACAAAAGACAGGTGTGTACCATTACTGACGGATGCTCGCTTGAACACGCGCAATGGCTTTGTCCGACTCAGCTTACGAAGCCATTGGCCCAGTGTGCCGGTTCTGAGTCTTGGCCTTGAGAGTAGAACCACTGGAGTACTAGAAACGTGGCCAAACTGTAGTCTAAATGAGAGTTATTGTACTACCTTAAATGCTAGAGCACCACTCTTCTGCAGAGCCCAATATTGGCTAGTCTAGGCGGTCTAGTCTAGGCGGTCTAGTCTAGGCTGTCTAGTCTAGGCTGTCTAGTGTTACCTCGTGTACAGGCGAGTATGGCACTGGCATAAATAGCCGCATTGCCCCAAGCGAGCAAAAGGCGGTCCCTCTACTATCCATGTGAGGTAGATGGTGAGATCCTATGGTGTGTAGCAGGAGTACTCACATCCCAAAGGGTTCCAAAGCCAGCCAAAAATATGGTTGCAGACGTAACTGAAGTTCTCATACCACGGGCAGAAAACTGTACTGAGACTTGTGGTGAGTATCCACTGACCATGATGAGGCCTACCACTCATGGAGAAGGCCGGTTTCTCGTGGGTCCTCTGTGGTGAGCACCACACCCAGAATTAGTAAAGCCAGGAGTCACAGCTCAACGTGGAGCGGCGGTCGGCACCAAGTAGATGGTTCGGCAGTATTGCCGTGTTGGGAAAAACTGCACTGAGTGTAAAGACCAGTTCTAGGGTTTTCCTAGAATTCCACCAGCTTCAGCCTTTTGTTGAGCATATCAGGGCCGCACCATCCCATGGCCCTCATAAGCTTCCTGACCACGCCATTGCATCGGCTGCGTCAGACGCTTGAGTTTCTCATTCCTCCAGTCTACCGATAATGAGCTCTGGCCGTTTTTTGAGACGCAGCGGTGCAATGGCGAGTGGGAAATTTTGGGTCCATGATCAATGGCTTTGCGCCCGTTGAAGGACGACCGCAACATCTTCTTGACACGAGTATTGCTCCTCTGCACAAGGTCTGGCAGCAGGTGTCATCGATCAAGTCTGCAGAAAAGACTGCTAAGTTCTTGGTGTTTGGATTGTCATCATTGATCCTCGCCATGGATGAGCGGCCTCGACACAGGGCCGAAACTGCTTGAGGGATCCAGCATTCCCTGGAACAAGGAGAGCACCGCCATTGAGCATTTGGAAGCCTATGGCCTCTGCTTCCAGAACAGGGTCCTTACCAAATCATGGTAATGTCAAGGGGGTATTTGGAGCATTTGGCATGACTCTTCAGACGACTTTTTGGGGCAAAAAATGGAACATCACGCCCTAGCACGAACGGCCACCACATTGAGGGCTTTTTATTTGACTTCAAGGAAAACCAAAGCCGAGTATCTTGAATCAACTGTTTTAGGCAGAATTGATGCATCAAGTCGGTGAACTCTTTCGGAAATTGGCTGGATTTGGGAAGATCGTGGCTAGTCCAACCTTGACTGGGCTTACCTTGACTGGGCTTACCTTGACTGGTCCATCCTTGACTCCAACCTTGACTGGTCCATTCTTACCTCTTGGGCGCCTTTAGGTTTTAACTGGCAGACATGCTAGTTCTTGCCCAATCAACTGCTGCGCGGTCTATTTTGACCACATTTCATGCCCTGGGCCGCAGTTTCCTTACGGAATGGAATGTATGCATGCCTTTTCGGGCTTCCCGCTTCAGCGCTCTTAGGGCCCCTGCACCTATAGCTTATCATGGTGCCCATGGAGAAACAAGTCTGTGCACCAGATTACGGCGGACCCGACCCCTGCTATCGACACAAAGGCACGAGAAGCCAGTACATGCCACGGGCCCCGAACCTGTCCAGTAGCATGCTCAAGAATCCGTCAAGTTATTCCGCTCTCTCCGGTCGTCCGCCCCCGTAACTAGGAGTACCGTGTCGAGTTAGTCTTGCGCTGGCAAACGCACGAGTATCAGTTGTACGACAAGCTGGGACAGAGACTCCACCGGGAGAAAAGACCAACTTTGGTTGGCCACACCAGCATGCACATAATCCTTCGAAATATCCCATTCTTGGCTTGTTCTTGGCTTGTTCTTGGCTTGTTCTTGGCTTGATTCCGCGAGGCCTCATTATTCCATGCCGCTCACACATACATGTCCGGCGGTCGAGCATGGTCGGCGTTGGCGTCCGCGTCCTCGTTCAACTCCCGGATGACATTGTTCTCCTCCTCCGTAAAGCCTCCGATGTCCGGGGGTATTTCAGCCATCTGCACCGACGGGGCGTGGTCCAAGTATCGCAATTGCTCCAAGACACGCACCTTAACGCAGTCCAAATAGCGCTTCAGGTTCTTATTGTCCAAGCGCCCATCAAGCGACGGGTGGAGCGAGTAATCGGGGCCGAACCATTCGCGCGACGGAACCGTGTCGGGGATCTTGGAGTCCAACGTCACGTCGTTCAACACCGACGTCTCGTAGCACCAGAGCCGCGACACGTTGCGCGGGGTGTATCCGCCGCCGCCAAGCACTAGCATCGGAATGCCAAAGGTCTTGGTGAAGCGCACACACTCGCCGAGCGCTCGGATGTTGAGGTTGAAGCAGCCCAAGCGGTCCAAGCCGAGCGAGTCGGCGCCGTTCTGCTGCACAATGCACGTGGGCTGGAACTTGGTGATGAGCGGCTCCATCACCAGCTTGTACAAGTGCACGTACAGCTCGTCGTCAATGCCGTCCTTGAGAGGCACGTTGACCGCGTAGTTCTTGCCGCGGCCAATGCCCACCTCGTCCATGCTCCCGGTGCCGGGGAAAAACTCACCGTTGTACTTGTGGAATGACACGGTCATCACGCGGTCGGTCATGTTGAAGGCCTCTTGCACGCCGTCCCCATGGTGCAAGTCGATGTCGATGTACATGACGCGTGCGTGCACCCGGAGCAAGTTGAGAATGGCCAAGACAATGTCGTTGGCGTAGCAGAACCCGCTGGGCTCGAACTTCTTGGCGTGGTGGAGCCCCCCCGACCAGTTGATGGCGATGTCGCTCATGCCCGAGATCAACTTGCGCGACGCATCTAGCGTGGCGCCGGCGTAGAGCGCAGAGTACGCGTACATGCCGTCGAAGATGGGGCAGTCGTCGCCGATGTTGTATCGTGCGAGCTTCTCTGCATCCATGCGGGCAGCGGCCTCGGGCGTGATGGACCGAAGAAAGTCCACGTAGTCTGCGGAATGGAAAGCCGTCAACTCCTGCTTCGTGGCAGCCCGCGTCTCATAGAGATCCATTTTTTCGTGGAGCTTGTATGCGAGCACCAAGTGGTCCGTGAGCATGAGCCGGAAAGGCTTCATGGGGTGGTGGGGGCCGTAGTGAAACGCCAGCACGTCCTTGTTGTAGTGGTACAGCACATTACTGAGCTGCTGCTGATTAGTGTTGAAGTATGTTGGCGTATGTTTGGCCGTTGTGGCATCGACGGAAAAGGTAGCCATGAATCAATGATGAATCGACGCTGGATATGCTGACTGATGCTGAGATGGGATGCTGATGAAATAATTAATAATGCGTCAACCTGACGATGCTGATTTGATTGATGCTGGTTTGATGCTGGTTTGATGCTGGTTTGGTGCTGGTTTGATGCTGGTTTGGTGCTTCCTTGATGCTTCGATGCTTCCTTGATGCTTCGATGCTTCCTTGATGCTTCGATGCTTCGATGCTTCCTTGATGCTTCGATGCTGCCTTGGTGCTAATCTGAGTAATACAGATTAGAGAATATGACTGATGCAGATTTCACCAGCGCAATATCAGCTATGACTGGCGCAGGTATGATAATGCAAAGAGGATCGCTGATGCAAATTGATAGTCTATAGCGGCAAGCGCTGAGAGTGGTGGTGATGACCTTGCCGCGGGGGCACGGGTGTACCCCGACGGACTGGTGCACGGGTGTGGCGGAGCGGGTGCCAGGCCCGCCGCGGCCTTGTCGCCACCTTCAGACTCACAGCCACAGTCACTGTAACTCACAATGTCAGGTATGTTCCATTGGTAGCGCATTGCTTGTGTTCTTGTGGTGCTTTTCAGGGGCATGTGCACCTTGCTCCTCAGCTGGCCATGGGGGCGTGCAGCATGAAATGCTGCCCTTAAGGGATGACCCACTGTGCACTTCAGTTTGGGTTGCGATTGTGAATGACCGGATCCTTAGTCTGGGAGTTTGGTCCATGGGCTTTTGAATTTGCCTTGGCTCGGCTTTCCTTGGCTTGGCTTGCCTTTGGATTCTTTCTCCCCAAAGAATGTGAACCTGATGTTGATCATGACTAAACTGTGTCTGGCTCTGGGCTCGAGTCATGTTCCGATGTTGTTCGAAATGCAATCTGCTTCATTCAGGTTCCGACTGTGTTATCTTGGTTCGATTTATCTTGGACCGATTTATCTTGGATCGATTTGATGTCTATCATCATTCTGTCTCGGTCTCTGAAGTCAATCCAGCTCTATCCAGGACCCCGCCATCCCACCCGCTCATACTAACATCAGGCTCTGCAGGATTTGACAGACACATCACAATCTTCTCGCCGGAAGGCAGGTTGTTCCAGGTGGAGTACGCCTTCAAAGCCATCAATTCTGCCAACATCACGTCGATCGGTGTGACGGGCAAAGACTCGGCGGTGTTGATCTCGCAGAAAAAGATCCCCGACAAGTTGTTGGATGCCAGCACGGTGTCGTACCTCTTCCAGATCACGCCGTCCATCGGCATGTTGGCCACCGGGTCTATTGCCGATGCGCGGTCGCTCAGCTTGCGGGCACGGCAGGAGGCCGTGGAGTTCCGCTACAAGTACGGCTACGAGATGCCCGTGCAGAGCATCGCCAAGCGCATGGCCAACATCTCCCAGATATACACGCAGCGGGCCTACATGCGGCCGCTCGGCGTGGCACTCACATTCTGCCAGGTGGACTTTGATGACGAGAACAGAGGTCCGCAGCTCTTCAAGTGTGACCCTGCAGGGTACTACACGGGGGCCAAGGCCGTGGCCACGGGGCCTAAGCAGCAGGAGGCCACCACATACTTGGAGAAGAAGTTCAAGAAAATGGAGAGCGTGGACGGCGACTGGAAGGCCACGGTGGAGTTTGCCATCACGTCGTTGAGCTCGGTATTGGGCAGCGACTTCCGCAAGAACGACATCGAGATCGGCGTGGCCACACACGGCAAGTTCCACATCTTGACTCCGGAGGAGATCGACGAGCGGCTTGTGGCCATTGCCGAGACGGACTAGGGATGAGCATCAAAGAATATCATGAAGTGACATACGAGAGTGCCAATTGAGTGAGTGAAACTGAATCATACAGAGAAGCCAATTAGGGAGTGAAACTGAATCATACAGTGAGTATACTGAGAGGAGCCACAATAGGAGAGAAGAATTTATTATCGGAGACGAGAATTAATCTCACAATACAATTATTAGTTCCACTGAAGCGTTTTCCAAGCGGCTCCCGCCAAGGTCCTACCACACGTATGGAATGAACATGTAAGGACATTCGG
Source organism: Metschnikowia sp. UFMG-CM-y6306 (assembly GCA_009756535.1). Taxonomy (NCBI): domain Eukaryota; kingdom Fungi; phylum Ascomycota; class Pichiomycetes; order Serinales; family Metschnikowiaceae; genus Metschnikowia; species Metschnikowia sp. UFMG-CM-y6306. Next base: position 43,615 of record WFIW01000030.1, on the reverse strand, counting down.
CCAAGTAGCGGTTCCAATCGGCGCCATACTTTTTGGCACACTTTCTTTGGTCGCGGTAGGCGCGATGCACCAACACAATCAAGAAGAAGACGGGGAAAAACCAGGGGAACGGCGAGGAAAAGCCACAGATGAGCCCCCAGGTCAACGACTGCACGTAGTCGGCGGTGTAGTGGGCCTTGCGGGCGTACTTGTACCAGCCGTCCGTCAACAAAAGAGAGCCGTTTTCGCAGCGAATGTACGAAGGATTGACAAGGTCGCCGTAGGGCAAATAAGGAAAGGTCTTGCGGAGCTCGGTGTTGCCGGACATGACCCTGCGGAACGAGTTCTTCTGGCGGTTCCCCGTGTCGAAGAAGTAGTAGGCCACGGTCAACACCACAAACAAGAGCGCGTTGTAGTACCACAGCCACTGGTACTCTGCAGGGTGGTGGTAGGCCAAGAACAAGGTACACTGGCAGTAGGTGTAGGGCACGCCGGCAATGTTCCAGAAGAGCAACATGAAGCCGAACTTCTCGTAGGCCATGTCCCACGTGGGCACAATCAACTCCTCGCCCTTGGAGCACGCGTTGGCGTACAACCAGTGGGCGTACACCAAGAAGCACACCTGCGGAGACACGTAGCCGTAAGTGTCGTACTGCTTGAGAGCAGTGGCCATCGACAAGAAGTGGAGGGTGAACCAGGGAAGGCGCACCTCAAAGAACATCTTCAAGTCCAAGTAAGGCCCGATGCGCGGGTTCAACGGAGCGCCCATGAAGCAGTCGTAGATGTGATTGCCGGTCATGCGGTGGTAGTCCTTGGACACGCGGAGCGTGTAGACGTATAAGCCCACGGAGAGGACGAGCCCGTAGGCGATGGCGGTGGTCATGAACTGGCCAAAGTGGTCGATGATGTAGTACATCTTGAAGCCGGCCACGTGCAAGGCCAAGAGGATGGCGTTGGTCAAGTAGAACGCCCACACCGCGTTGCAGAAGTACGGCAACTGCTTGCCGTTCAAGTGCGTCAAGGGTTGGCCCATGGTCCACACGCCGGGAAGCGTCAAGTAGAACAAGGCCTGTACCACGAGGAACGCCGAGAACACCGCCACCACGGCCACGGACGGCACGCCGTGGGCGCGGAAGAGCGCCCAGAGCACGCCGAAGAAGTCTGCCCACGACTGGCCGTCGGCGGGCCACGCGGGCTTGCCGTTGTAGAACTGGGCGCTGATCCACATGTACTGCATGAGCGCCGGGAAGCCAAGCATCATGGCCAAGGCGCCGGGCGGGCCGCCGAACTCCCACTCGATCTGGTCCTTGGGGATGTACTTGGGGTCGTCGGCGCGAGGCAGGGGCCTGGTGTCGGATTTCATTGCCGGCGAAAGGACCAGTCGCGTTGCTTAAATACCGCGGCGCGGTATGCAGGTCGGTACGACCGTGCTCGCAAACATGCAAACGAGCGTTAGCCGCGACCTGACCATGTGGGGAGAAGGCATCTCTTCTGGTTCTGTCTTGTTCTTGTCTTGTTTTATCTTTTGTCTTCGTCTTCTTCTTTTGTCTTCGTCTTCTTCTTTTGTCTTCGTCTTCTTCTTTTGTCTTCTTCTTTTGTCTTCTTCTTTTGTCTTTGTCTTCTTCTTTTGTCTTTGTCTTCTTCTTTTGTCTTTGTCTTCTTCTTTTGTCTTTGTCTTCTTCTGTCTTTGTCTTCTTCTTTTGTCTTCGTCTTCTTCCCTTTCCTCGTTCCCTTTCCTCGTTCCCTTTCCTCCCTTTCTATGCAAATGGTATCACCAGCCCCTCGTAAAGATCAAACACCTCCTCATCCTCAAGCCCCTTCTCCCTCATCAACTGCCGCCGCTTGTGGCACTTGGCAAGCATGTCCAACGCAGATAACGAACTGCCGTTGCCCAACTTCACCAAGCCCTGGTAAAACAACTCCACGCGCTCAAAGTCCCGCTCCTCGCACACAATGCCCAGAAGCGCCCGGAACACCGACTGGATCATGATGCACCGCATGTCAAACGTCTTTTTGCTCAAGTAGTAGCGCCGGCTCTCCACAATCACGTCGTCCGCATCCGCCACCGGCTTCTCCTTGATGAAGAAACTGCCGGTAAACACCTTGCGTACTATGCTTTGCACATCCGGGTGCAGCCGCGGAAGCGCCATGAACTGCCTGCCCGTGAGGATCTTGATGTAGAGGTTGTCGCAGTGGAACTGGTTCGACAAGTCAAACCACGACCGGTACACGCCCTGCTCGTGGATGTAGCAGCTCGCTTTGAACACGAGCTTGTCGCTGCCCTGGTACTCCGGGTGCCCGCGGGTGCCGGCCGGGATCTCAAACGTGTCTGGCCTGACAAGAGGCACCATCTGGTCCTGCAGGCACGCGTCCACCATGCCCAACAAGTGCACCGTCCACCGGAACGCTGCCTTGGCCATGCCCCTGATCTTGCTCTCCTCCACCACCGAGGCGTACTGGATCTGCGCCTCGGCTATCTTGGCGCTGTAGCCCCAGTACAAGTTGAACTGCTGGTGGCTGAGCAACTGCGCCCGCTGCAACGCTCGGCAGTACGCCACATTCAGCGCCTCGTCCATCTGGCCCGTGTCCTGGAATATCTGCCGTAGCTTGGACATCTCCTTGTCGGCCAAAGCCCGCGGCCACGACTGGTACGCGTCCTCCACAACGTCCGTGCCCGCGTGCTCGCGGGCGGCGATGCTCTGGTACTCCGCCTCCGAGAGCATCAGGTACTCGTCCATCTGCGCCTCCGACATCACCGAGTCCCGTGGCCGGCCGGACCCCTCGAGCTTCAGAAGACTGCCGCCCCCGCTCGAGTGGATGGCCGCCGTGGACTCAATGGCAAAAAACCAGCATTTCGCCAACGCCAACCCGCTGGACATGTTGGCAGAGTCGTCCCTGCGCTTGATCTTGGAGTAGTTGAGGAGCAAGTCTCGCGCGCCCCGCAAGTGCGTGATCCACTGCGACGCCATGGCTTCGTCATTGATGCACGCCGTGAAGTTGGAGCTGAGCACCAACACCGTGAGGAGCAACTTCTCCACATTGTTGGTGAAGCTCCATATGTTCTGGAACCCCAACGACTCCTGGAACGCCGCCTTCAACGTCGCAAAGCACTGCTCGAGGTACTTGTGCCGCAGCACCTCGTGCTCGCGCCCGCCGCTCTGGTTGAACTGGAACGTGGCGGTGATGGCCAAGATCGAGTTGAGGAGGTATTTGCAGTTGATGGAGTAGTTGAGGAGGATCTTGATCACCTCGTTGCTCTCGATGGACGAGGCAAACGGGAAGAGGTGGTACGACAAGTTGGTCTTGGTGAGCGTCTGGAGGTACTTGATGTGGTTGCCGTTCAACTTGGCCTTGGCGCAGATCTCCGCTATGAGCCCCGAGTTTTCGGGCAGCTCCGCGCAACTGGGGGTGGAGTAGTCGGGGCCCTCGTACCGCAGCGCCGCCGCCGAATTCAGCAGGTCCCTGGCCCCCACCGAATTCAGCGAGTCCCTGGCCCCCACGTTTCCTGCCGCTTTAGCGTGCGTGGCCGGCGCAATGGGCCCTGGTTTGTCGTCCATCTTGACCTCTTCCCAGATGCTCTCTTCGAGCCGGTGTGAGGCGGCCTGCTTCATAAACCCGTTCATGTCCGTGACCAACAGGTTGGCCTCGGTGAAGAGGTTCTTCACGTCCGACTCTTGGCCCATGCCAACTCCAGCCTCCATGTGAAGGGAGGAGAGGGGAAGGTCATAGTAGCCGGGGTTGTGGGGCCGCGATGAAGGCGCCGCGTTGGTGTGGCCAATGCTTTGGGGCGACGGGTGGACCGGGTTTCCTTGGTCCTCGTTCTTCACAAGCACATTCCGAATGGGGCTGAGCACGGCGGGGGAAATGGTATTCGAACTCTCCAAGTGCACGGATGACCCGTGTGCACTCGAAGGGGTGGGGCTTGGTGGGCTCTTGGCCGCTTTGGCATCCCTGGTGCTTGGTTCGTAGAAACACACCACAAATCCGGGATCCCCTGACGCCACAGAAAGCGGGGCATCCTCTGAGGTGGTCGCAGTTCCTGTCGCATAGAAGCACTTTTTATGCAAGCGGGTGCAATTGAAGCACTCCGGCATGGCTTCGTCGCATTTGATCTTGCGCCTCTTGCATTCTATGCACCCCCGTCGGGAGTACTTTCGCTTCTTGATACGGTTGTGGCTTTCCTGAGCCCGGGAAGACATTCTACTGAAGCGTAGATAGATGTGAATGTGTACTTCTGCGGCGTGCCGATTGGGACTGCACATGGCCCCACGCACCGCCGGAGTTCACATCGAAACATGGTCAACTTTAGGCGGTCAATCGCCATTTCTGTTCCTGCCGCTTGGCCAGCCGCTTAGAGGTCACTTGGCCAGCCGCTAAGAGGTCACTTGGCCAGCCGCTTAGAGGGTCACTTGGCCAGTCGCTTAGAAGGTCCCCTGGGCGTCCCTCCGTCGCCCATGATTAGTTCTTAACACCCGGCACCTCACAAATCTGGATGGGGCACTATTTTCGACCCACCCTTCTCTTTGTTCCCTATTCCTTCCGTTGGCTGGCTGCTTTTATGCCGGCGTGCGGGCCTGTCTTTCTCTTCCCGTCTTTCTCTCCTGCGAGATTGCCTATGGCATTGTCTGTGCGACTGCCTCTCTCCTTAAGGAATGCTCTGGATCTTGGTCAAGATTCTCCGGCCATGGGGAGTGTTCCTGATGCTTGCCAAGTACGGCAGCAAGGCCTCGGCCAATTTGCTCAAGTCGTCCTTGTTGGCCACGTCCAAACTGGTCTGCAACACGTAGTTCCCGAAAGGATCATTCAAAAGCAACGAAAACTGCTTGCTGTTCTTCAATAACTCGGCAATGACTGCATTCGTCAACTTGCTGATCCTCAACGACTTTTCAATCACATTGGACCCGAATTTGTGGAGCGACAAGTGGATGATGTTGGCTAGGATATGGTCCAAGATGATCGCTATGGACGTCTCATTTCCCCTCGACAAGACGTACTGCACCACGTAGTTTCCAAACGGATCCAGTGATAACACAGTGGCAATCTCTGCTACCTTCACCGAGAGCTGCCTTCTTTGGCTGGCATCGCCGTGGTCCAAACATCGCTGTAACACGCAACACCCGTGCCTGTGCATTGCAATCTCTGCGCAATGCTCTGAGGCAGCATCGAAAATGAACTGGTTGTCTTTCGGCTTCAACTTCTGCAAGCACCTCTGCACCACGTGGTTTCCGTTCAAGTCTCGCGATAACGAAACGACGTGGGGCGCCAAACTTTGGATCACCAAGTCCGACTCTTCCCGAAGCGTCACGCACTCCACAAGCTTCTGCAATGCCCGAGTACCATGGGGGTCCAACGCTATCTTGAACAAATCCGCTGCGGAGTTCTTGACTAAAATGAGTCTTTGGTCGTCGCTCACGTTCTCAAATAACTTCTGGATGAGGTAGTTCCCAAAGGGATCCGCCATGAGCTCCACAATCTTGAGGTAGATCTCGTTGAAGATCATCGTGGCCACCACTCCGCTTTTCTCCGGCTGGCTACTTCTAACGGATTCCCTATCCAAGTCCAACTGGCGTTGCAAAAACCTGCATCCGTGTTGGTCTTTGCACAAGGTGTATATTTCGCCGGTGAAGTCTTCGAGCTTGGCGTTCGCGTACTTTGCCGCATCCTCGCCCTTCCTTTTATGGGAGCTATGCGCTTTGCGATGCACATTCACCCCGCTGTTCATGTGGTAGTTGTAACTGCGGTTCCTGTTCTGGTGGTAGTTCCGAGAGCTGCCCAAGTACCCCGCTTCGTTTTTCACCGAGTCCGATCGGCCCATTTTGTGACGGGGGTCGCTTGGGTTCAAATCGTTCAGTGTGCCGTTTAGCTTAAACCCGTCAATAGGAAAGTCGGGTATATGCCGCAAATTCTGGTTCCACACGTTGGACCCGGATAGTTGCAGCGCCGGAGCAGAAAACATGTTGATGGGCGCCACGCGGATTGGCTCCTTTTTCTTGCTTCTCAATTTCTCCACAGGCAACTTTTCAAAGGCTTGAGCTTCCGATTCCTCCGGCATGTAATGGCCAAACCCGTATTGCGAGTCCAAGATGCCCCCAAACGAGTGCACCGAAGGAGTTGACGACCCCATCGGCCTATTTTCCTGGAAGATAGCACCGCGTTCCGTGGAGTTGTCGTCCGGCAAATGAAAAGGAGCAATTTGCATCGCCATCTCTGAGGCCATGAGCGAATCCCCCGAGTATGAGAGGGGTGGCGCCGAGAATGGCACGAAGTTGTGGCTCCATGTGGTCAACGGCGTGGATGAGGGCTGCGCCAACGTGCTTGGAGTGCCGGAAAAGCCACTGGCCGATGGAGGATTAGGCGTCATGGCGCTATATCCAAGAACACGGCGCTTGTCATCGGGATCTGAGGCAAGGTTCCCACCACTGGCGGGAGCCGAAGGCGCGGCCAGCGGCGAGGCCAAGTCGGCATCCAAATTCAAGGTGCCCAAGGTGCCCACGATATCCAAGGGTTCTTCGATGGACTCTTCCAAGGAAGCATTTGTGGACTCGGTGAAGGAATCCTCCTTAAAAAAAAAGCTCAGAGAGTCCCTGGCTCCGAACAAGGTCAGACCGGTCAAAGAGGCCGAGCGAGACGGATCAGCGGCTTTTATAGTGGGTTCTGGAAGAGAGCCCGAAAGCGACCGAGATTGCGAGCTCATGGGTGTATAATGGTAATGCTAATGGAAAACTCGGTAATTCAACTTAAAGGTCTGGAGAATGCAGCTCGGAATATTCGAAGGTCAAGTGTCACCGGGTTGAAGGTAGTATACAAAGAACTAATGTACAAAGGAAGCTGTTCGAGTGGGATAGCACCTCGGGTGGGTGGTAGTGAAGGAAGTCGCTGAATATATGCTGGACTGGACTGGAATCTGGACGAAGCACGCGAGTTTCACGCCGGGGTGGGGAGCGTACCTGGCAAAACGAATTGACTGAGTTAGTGGAGCTTCCTGCTGCACGAGATTTGCACGCCTTTCAGATGTGTGCAAGAATGAAGGGTAGAGGCGGCACGTCAGTATGTGGATCAATGCTAAACGGCCGGGTGCAGGTCTTGAGGAAAAAATTAGGTGCTGCACGAGACCAAGATGCGTGAGTGGAGCGAGCGAGACATCAGTCCACCTGCCCGCATTACCGCCCGCCAAGAACGGCCGCTTGGGTTTTCAACTTTTGGTTCAAGCCAGCACTTCTGCCGCAGGGTCTAGACGCGGCACTTCACTAGCGGGGCATTGTTTGGGCCTGCGGTGTTCAGGCCCGAATATGCTCCGCCTGCGATTTTTCCTATTTTGGAATGTTGAAGAGCTATGCTGACAAACGATTCAGCTTCGAAACCGGGAAGAGGTGTGCAAGAAAACAAGCCACTTGGGACAGAACCATGAAGCACATGAATCGTACAAACTGTCTCGAATGTATCAAACCTATCAAACGTATCAAACATATCAAACGTATCAAATATATCAAACGTATCAAACACATCAAACATATCAAACATATCAAACATATCAAACGTATCAAACGTCTTACACGCATCAAACACGATAATCTGTAATAAACCGGCCCCAGTCCATGACACATAATGATTTTTATACGTGAGAGATTTTCGAGCGAACCCCTACTTATATAGTTTTTTAAGTTTACAAAGACGATGGTTGCAAAAAGGGCGGCACGTATATATATATTCGCGCACCACCACTTTTTCCCACAATTCGTTACAATCCGCCAAACTTGAGAATAAGAGACAGAGAGCGTGATCCAACACAACGGAAGATGATGATCAACCACGGCGCAAACGTTGGCGGGTGTTCAGAGGAAGGCTCATGATAACTGCTATTTTAAATTTGAAGCTTGGGGCCCTGAAACTCCGTGCATCCGAAACTGCTCACAGAGGAACACTTGATCAAAGCGGCACCAATACATGAACAACCAGAAAGGGCGACCACGGTCCGAAACTCACAAATTCCGGCGACAGACCCATGTTGGGTTTCAAAAGAGCTCAAGCCAGTCACGAGCTGTCTACTTGCGAGCCGATTCAGACATGCGGAATCTCAAATCCCACACCCAAATCCCACGAGCCTAAAGTCGTGATATTCTACAACTTAAGTTTCTTCAAGTGCCCCTCGCCTCGTTTTTGGGATCTTAATCTCATTGCCACCCTGGCGCGGACGAATAAACCTGGTTAGATACTCCCAAAATCAATGGCGGTGCAGGGAACGGGTCAGAATCCAATTTTCAACCTCAAAACAACCGATCTCCAGTATGCTATGTTTTTGGCATGGCTGAGACCACCTGGCCGGGCTTGGTGTTGATTGATTCATTGCAATAATCACATCAACCCAGACATACAGTGCAGACTTAGTGCTTGCGACATTTATCATTATGAAGACCATCTCGAGAAACCTGCTAATGCATAATAGCAGGAGGAATAATGGCGTCTGAATAATCCCGATGAAGGCCATGACTTTTACATCGCGACTCATCGGCCATGGAGATAAGTCCACTCGAATACAAAGTGCAACGAGATACTTTGTTCACGATTACATATTTTGCAACTTTAGACCATTATCTATTAAGGTACGAATAAAATGACGGGAGGGGGGGAATCAGATAAAAAAATGTTAGTGGAAAACCACATTAAAATGTTTGAGTAACATCAACCTAAGAGGACTTTTCGTGTTGGGTGGACACTCTGGCCATAGACACCAAGAAGTCCTCAACCGATCTGTCGTGGGCTGGCTTCTTGCCGGACTTACCGTTGCAGAGGTCGTCGAATGCCTGGGAGGTGGACATCAAATAGTAAGCACCGCCCATGACACAGAAGACACCGAACGAGAAGACCCAAGTTCTGACGACAGACACAATGTCGGTCCAGTTTTGAGACCACCAGCCGAACAAAGTGAAACAGGTGGCAATGATGTCAACAATCAACACTGCACCAGACAATTGCCACGATGGGATAGAAGACCAGAAGGGACCGTTTGCTCTGGTGATGAAAATCAACCAGTTCTCGGTCAAGGAGATTTGCAAGAACAAAACACCGTCAATAGCACCGAAGTTCTGGATGATACCACCCTTGCTCATGAACATGGTGGTCAAGGTGATCCAGGTTCCAACAGCCAAGATTATACCCAAGATGATGGACATACCCCACAATCTTGGAAGGTTCCACTTAACTGGGTGTGGGTCGTATGGAGCATTGTCGTAAGCAATAGCCAAGGTGGCAACATCGGCGAAGATAGCAATGAAAACAACCAAATCAATGTTCAAGGATCTGTTCAAGATGGCAATCCACAATCCAAGGAAGATCTCCAAGTGCAACGACAAAGCGATACGGTACACAACGTAAGCGTACATTCTGTGGAAAATCTGTCTGGAAGTCTTCAAGGCATCAATGATGGCAGACAAACCTGGAGCAAGGAAAACAATATCAGCGGCGGAACGAGCGGCATCGGTGGCACCCTCGACAGCAATACCAGTGTCAGCCTTCTTCAAGGATGGGGCGTCGTTGACACCATCACCGGTCATGGCAACCAAGAAACCTCTGTTTTGCAAAATTTCCACAGCGTTGTACTTGTGTTGAGGGAACACCTCGGCGAAACCATCAGCGTTCTCAACAAAGTCAGCAATCTCAGAACCGGCCATGTCACCACCACCGGAAAGACCCAATTTTTCAGCATCGTAAATGTTAGTACCAAGTCCCAATTGTCTGCAAGTCTCCTTGGCAATACCGACAGCATCACCAGTCAACATCTTAACTCTAAGACCCAAGTGTCTGGCCTCAGAAACGGTTTGAGCAGTGTCATCTCTTGGAGGGTCCATACAAGGCATGATACCCAAAATTTCCCAGTGTCCTTCACCTCTCTTTCTGGCAACACCCAAAGATCTGAAACCTCTAGAGGCGAACTCAGCAACAGTGTTCTGGTAGTTCTCGTGGACGTCCTCAGGAATAGGGTGGTCATCTTCAACAGTCTTCAAGACGAACAATGGAGCACCCTTGACACAAATAATTCTCTCGCCTTCTGGGGACTCGACAATAGCAGTAACTTTCTTGGAGACAGGGTCGAAAGGTTGGAACTCGAGCACCTTGTACTTGGTCAAAGCAGCCTTGGCTCTTGGGTAGTTGATCAAAGACTTCAAGAAGGCCTTGTCGATAGCATCCAAACCCTTCTTCTTTCTAGAGGCAGCCAAACAAGCAGTCAACATCAAGTCATCAGCCTCAACACCCTCGACGGTGTATGGTTCGTGCAAGGACAACTTGTTCTTGGTCAAGGTACCGGTCTTGTCAGAACACAAAATCTCGACACCAGCCAAGGACTCAATAGCAGACAACTTTTGGACGATAGCTTGCTTCTTAGCCAAGTAAGCAGCACCGACAGCCATGGTAGTGGTAACAACAGCAGGCAAACCGACTGGAACACCAATAATGGTGATGGCCAAGGTGTGTCTCAAGATGGCAACAATTCTGATGGATCTGTAGAAACAAGCGACCCAGACAACCAACAAAGTAACAATGACCAACACCAACAAGATAGTACCGATACCGTTCAAGACTTCGGTAAAGTGACCTTGGCCACCGGAAGCCTTGTTCACCAAAGCAGCAGCACGTCCAGTGAAGGTGTTGTCACCAGTAGCGGTAACAACCATGAAAGCTTCACCAGTCTTGACAGTGGAAGAGGAGTAACAAGAGTCACCATGTCTCTTGTCAACAGCCAAAGACTCACCGGTAATAGCAGATTGATCAATTTGCAACAAGCAGTCCTCGGAAACAATTCTACCATCAGCGGGGATGACGACACCATCCTCCAATTGCAAAATGTCACCGGGAACAATCTGGTTGGCCTCAACCTCGACCAAGGTTCCGTTTCTGATAACGTTGGCAGAGTTGGCCAAGGTCTTCTTCAATTCGTCGACAATAGAACCAGCCTGGTATTCTTGGATGAAACCAACACAGGCGTTCAACAAAAGCAAAGCACAAATCACACCGAAATCGACCCAGTCCTCCAAACCGGCAGCCAAAACGGCGGCGGCCTCCATGACGAATTGAATAGGGCCAACGAAAAACATGATAAACTTGAGGACCATGTTCTCAGACTCCTCAGCCATCTGGTTCAAACCATATTTCTTTCTTCTCTTGGTCACATCGTCATCAGTCAAACCAACAGCGGGGTCGGTCTTCAACAATTCCTCGGGAACTTGCTTGAAAGAAACATTGTTGTCCTCCTCCTCGGACTCCTCGTCGTCCAAACCCTGGTGGGATTGCAAGTCCAAAATCAATTGGTCAATATCTTCATCCTCGTCATCGTCTTCAGTAGCCTTGTTAACCTTTTCTACAGTAGGTTCAGTTGCACTCATTGTGATGGGGAATAAAGCAAAAAGACAACTGAAGAGAAAAGAGGAAAAAGAAAAAATTGGAAAAAATAGCCCGGGGGGTACCCATTTATATGGGAATTTTGGTTGCCAGGTTTAGACGCCTGCCGGCTCACTAAATTAGGTTGGGCTTTTGCATTATTTTTTTTTTTAGTTTTTTTATCCTTGCGGTTCCGACATATCGTTTGTTTTACTTTTGTCCCGCTAGCGCCGGCCCACTGAGGGAATTTTCTGTGATAAACAAAAACCATACGTTTTAGGAAGGCATGTCGCACCCGCGCAGCTTGCATGCAGATGAATGTCTCCCCTCGCAAAATGCGGCTGCCCAGAATCCTTGCTTGTTTGAATCTGCCGCCGCCCATTGTCCGCCATTGCTGGTCGACCCTGCCCCGGTTTGGAGGCCCGGCCTTGTATTGAAGTCGCTTCGAATTTACGAGGGTTTACTTTCGCCGGACGCATTTCGAGGTTGACGCAGGTGCCGGTCTTGGTATGTATGTCTCTGCCGTAGCATGCGCTGGCTATTGGCTGGCTGGCGACCCCGTGCCCGACTGGGATACATCTCCGGTGCGCATCGTCGCCCGGCGCAAACCAGGGATGTACGGGCCTAAGCTGCGACATTACGTCGCCATCCACTTCCGGGTAATATGCTCGGTTATCGGCGCTGTTGCCACACTTGGCGGCCCAAGCTGCCGCGCATGGCCGGCTTTGCCGGCCACCTCAAGATTGCACACTTCCACATGTCGTGCCTGAATGTCGCCAACACCCTCCACTTGGGCCCGGCATGGAAGCCGAGCACCGAGCATGTCTCGCACCGGGCATAAGTCGGGCTCGGAGCCGCGGCTATACACTACTGCCGTCCATGATGTTGGTCGGATTCCTACTGTGGCGGCTTGATGCCTGTATCAGCCATGTAATGCCATGTATCAGCCATGTATCAGACTTGCTTTGTCCTCTTTCTTACGAAGACGCCTGGCCGTCCCTGAATATATTCCCCTTCCGGATAATTCTACCCTCGAAGTCTATGCGGTAGATGCTTCAATTGATATTGTACAGATGTATGCCGCTTGAGCGCGCAGAAGCATTATGTCATAGATTTCATGCCGACTGGCATATAACGAGGTGTAGTCGCACCAATTAGAGCCCTCCAAATGCAACTCTGCTGCATATCAGATTTACCTCCGTGGGTTCCATGGTACTAGCTATTGGCCGGGAGGCTCCGGATTCCGAGTCCGCTTTGCAAATGGCCCGGGGTATTTCTGTTATCAAAAATGTCGCTGCCGCAACAGCACAGGGCCGGGGGAACCTTGAGCTAGGGCCAGGCCAAATTGTTCCGGAACAGCCGCACAGGTTGGAAAAAGAAATATCGCATCCTGGCTGATTATGTGTCTTCCTGTTTCAGTATCGCACTTGCCAAGTCGTACCCGCACAATAGAGCCCCTCCGCGCGACATTGCGACATCGTCCCAAAAGTTGAGTATTGAGCAAGCTGTCTCGGCTCCAGTCAGCCAGCATGTAGCCCCCTCCGTGACAAGACACACTATCTGAATATGTGGTGCGTGTTTGTGACAATTTTGCCAGGACTGGTCGAGCTGAACTGTGTGCGGGCCAAAATGTCGCAGTCTCACGCGCCAGTCCGAGCATGTGCCCGGATAGGCTGGGACCTTTCCCAACTGGGCGCCTGTCCGTGTTATCAGCTTCGATTGTGCAGGCACATTCCTTACAAGTATGCATGGGTGCGTGCGCATGAACATCTGTCCCACGCCATACCATCAAGCTCAAACCTACCAAGCACCCTAAGCCATCACCGGTATAGCTGCCAAGTATTCCGACTCCTTGCTGCCGTCCCCCGGATCTCTCTTTGCCTTTGTGTGCATATTCCACTCTCGTGGTTATAAAAGCGTAGCCTCCCCCTTCTGTGAATCGCAGCCCTGCAATTTCAGCCCTGCTGGCTCACAATTTGGTCCTCAGTTCCAGCCCCCATTCTGGGGGTCTTTTCCAGCCTCTGTTTTCGGACTTTTTCTCAGCCCGCAATTCTCAAATTCACCATGGCTGCCATGATTAGGCTGCAGCTCCAACTAACAATGAATGTCGTTTCAGCTGCGGATAAACCTATTCAACAAAGGAAAGATTCCGTCAGATTCAGTGGTTCCAATCAGGACAGATCAATAACACTGTTGAGGAGTGCAGAAGCAGGCGGTTGCTAGGAGTCTCCCTAGTTTTACAGCCATGCCTGCGGGCAGGCGTCGACCATCTTGTGTTATGTGAGTGGCTGCACAGTCTCGTATCCGAATGAGGGGTTTGCGGTTGACACACTTCCAAAAGCGAGCCGATTGTCAACACGAAAAATTGCTTTTTCGGGGGATTTTTTTTTTGCTCGCTTCCTCGGGGTTTTTGCCCTTTCACGGGGAGGCAGGCTAATTCTTGCGCGCAACAGAAAATCTCTCAGAAATGTCGCGTGCGCTGGTGCCGGTTGTGCCGAAAAGTCGGCAGAGCACCCTCGCATTGTGCCGAGACTTCTCGGCTATCATGTCTGCCGTGGCTAAAGACAGCCGTGCAAAGTTCGCATGCACTTCGCTTCCTGCACCAGCTGCCCAAATGGGCCACTGGTCCCATTGGGCCCTGCGCCAGCGAAAGTTTGTGCCATAACGGCATGTCACGTGGGCCACGCCTTCTCTGAAGCCTGCGCCTTTCTTTGATTCTGCCAGACATCGGGACAACAAGGGGGATAGCAAGGGGACAACAAGGGGGAATGGCGGCACGTGTGGCTTTTGTGCCACATAATGCTTCAATGATGGCTTGTTTCTTTTGCGGGCGCGTGATCCCCATATGTTCAGCTGTTAACGTGCGGTTGCTTCCCGAGCTGCATGATTGCGATTGCCGAGTCCAATGGTGCTATGCGAATATAGGCCAAACGGGCAAGAACCGTCGTCATGGCAAATTGATAGCACCCCCCGGGAATATGCAGGCAGCCCTGGCTTGGTGTGCTGGGTGACTAGCCAATGATGCATTGCCTCACCATTGACAATAACCAGGTGTCTACGCGGTGCTATAATGGCTATCAACGTGACTTCTCCGACAAGTGATGCATGTTTCCATTGGTGTTGTTGTCAGGTCATGAAAAAGATAATGTTTCTATGTGATGAAATCTATTGGTTAAATGGACCCGCACGGCTCCGGTATGTTGCATCATCAATGGCTACCTACCGATCATTGCACCGTCTTCTTTTTTTGCACCCACCATTTCACAGGACGGAACATCTTCAGGCACACATAAATGAAGCTACCGATGAGGCGGAACGCAGCCAAAACACACACAATCCACAAAATCACCGTTAAGAAAATCGTGGCGTTCTTGGAGTCGTTCCAGATATCGTTCTTGTTGCCTCCCGCAGCCAAAACAATGCCCACCAAAATCGCATTTGTGAACATCCATATCAACACCGTCACCGTCCGGATCAACGCATAATAGTGATCGTCTTTCTCCTTTTTGCTTTTTTCCTTGACGACTCGCGGTGGCGGCACCTTTAATTCCTCGAGGATGTCCACGTACTTTTGCTCCAACTCTTCGCTCGAGCCCGGGACTACCGTCATCACCAACTGACCGTCCACGCCGCTTACTTTGGCTGAACCCAAGTCTTTGGCCTGCGGCGTGTCTCTGTTACCCCACGACACATCGTGGATGTTGCAGAAGGAATATATGTTCAACACGTTCACATAAGACGGCGAGAGCAAAAGGTACTGGATGAACGACGTGAACATGAATGACGGCTCTCCGTGCAAAATGGCGCCCAACACGTACAACAAGTAGGTGCTGACCATGGAAACAACCAAGTCTCGGAATTTCTGGTTGGTGAAGAGCATGCCCGGCTCGAAATGGCCCTTGTTCTCGCGCATCACCAACTTCACCGTGTTGACGGCCAAATAAACGGCGCCGAAAAGCAAGTACGCCATCAAAACGGCAAAAAAGACACAGAGGGCAAAATAGAACTTGCGAGTTCCACGCGGCGTGTTACCAAAAGCCAACACAAAGGCACATATCACACACGCCACGTAGATCACGAGAAAGGCCAACGAGATGTACTTGCCAAGGGTGAAACCAACAACCGTGGAGCCCAAGTTATTGGTCAAGATGCGGAACACCAAGAAGAAAGACGACAACGAAAACCACGCCACGCACACGGTGACCAAGTGGTAATAGAACTCCAACTGGAGCCACAACTTCCTCAAGAGCGAGTGTTTGGACTTCCATATCTGCGTCCAGTGGAAAATGGAGTACATGGCGGCAAACAACGAGCCGTTAAGCCAACGGCGGCGCTGCAACACAAAGTCATCCACCATCTCGGGCACATCGGTCTCCGCGGTGGCCAGGCTCACGTACCGGAGCACATAGTTGTGGTCTTTCTTGGCCACCAACTCAAAACACAAGATCCGGTCCTCGGCAAGGTACATGTTGGAGGTGAAAATGCCGGACTCCTGGAAATTGCGCTCCTTCAAGTCTGCCTCGTCGTCCTCGTCGTCCTCGTCTATCTTTGCCGTCTGGTGCAAGAATTCTCCCTTGAAGTACTTTTCGAGCGGGCCGTGGCCATCCACGTTCAACAACGCATCGTATCGATACGCAGAAAAGGCTCCCGGAAGCACGGAAATAAAGCCAAATATGGATTCCATGGGCTTGTCCAAAACATTGGATATCTTATACTCGAAGTGCTGTGCCGCCACCAATGGATTCGACAACAATTTCTTGTTGGGGCCCAAGGCCACCCGCATCTCGCCACAAGCTCCGGCCACATTGGGGTCCTTGAAAGAGCTCCACAAGTGGTAGAAGGCATCTTTGCCCGGCTTAGTTCCACAGTCAAGCAACATCACCACCTTGGGGTTCAAAAGCGGCGCAAAGGCCTGCAAGCACCAGCGATGCGAGTTGATTTTACGGGCGTTCTTTTCCTTCAAGCAAAACACCAATTGCACCGGCGTGGTGCCCTCGTTCAAATACACCCGGTCGTTCGACACCCGCTCGATGCCCACCGTCGAGGTGTATTCGTACACATGGGCCTTGACGGACTTATTGTTCACTTTGGATTTGGCGTAGCCATCCTGAAACACCCCCAACGCGGTCAATAGTTTCTGCGTCCTTTCATTCAACTGCAATCTTCCGTCATTGACAATAACCACCGTGATCTTCTGCCACGATCCGTGTCCCCACGCGGAATGGGTTCGCTTGGTGAGGTCCTCCAAGTTGTCTAGCACTCCCTTTAATGTGCGCCCGAGCAACACCTCGTCCTCGTTGTACATGGTGATGCACACCATGATCTCTGTTTCACGAGGCGGGTTATAAAGATTCTGCCTCAAGTTATAGTTGAACTTGACGAAGTTGGAGGGCCCGCAAGTGACGCCCGAGTACCGCATGAAGGACGTTTCGTCTCGTTCGCCGCGGTTCTGATGGGCATACATCAGGAGCAAGTGCTTGGGCACTGGTGCGTCAATGACATAGTTGCCGTTCACCAAGCGGGCCCGCTTGATGGTTTTGGTATAATTCAACCGCGGAGTGAAGTCGTCATCATCAAACACATCGCCCTTGTCCTTGACGCGGCGGGTGGTTTTTCTCCGCATGGGTTCATCTTCAGCGTCCGAGAAGAGAGAGTCGTCCTCGCCAAAAGGATCCATATCGCCGGGCTCCTGCAACAAGTTGGTCAGGTAATTGTTGGCCTGCATCGAGGTGGAGGGTCTGCGGTTGAAAGTCAGCATGTGGCTCAAGGGTCTGCCGGGGCTCATGTTGCCGGCAATGGGCGCATCGAAAAAGCCACTGGACCGGCTATACGTTGACGCGGGGTACTCGAGATTGCCGGGGTATGTTTCCTCTCCAGGGTACTGGCTGAAGGTAGACATGCGGGCGTCCAGAAACTGCACGGCTTGCAGCTTGGCGGGGGTGCCTCTACTGTGGAGGCCCCCGTTCAAGTTCTCATAAAAGTCGTCATCCGAGTTGTCGGAGAAAATGGTGGAGTTGCGGAACATTTCGCTCCCTGCGTTGGAGCCCACGCGGGTGTGGCGCCGGGTGCCCCGGTCCTGGTAGGAGAGCTTCACGGAGGGCGTGGGCGTGCGGTAGTCGGGGTTCTTGGCCGCCTCGGTGTCATGAAGCGGAAACTCGATATTGGCGGGGTACGAAGGGTGGAGCGGCACCCGGGCCTGTTTTTCGGTGATGTTGTCGGAGCTGTGACTGGATGCAGACTCGGCTTCCTGAGATGAACCATGGTGATTTGGCTGGAAGTCTGGGGGTGATTGCGAAGGCAACTGGTTACTTGGATGGTGATTTTGATGGGTATTTGGATGGTTGCTTTGATGGTTATTTGGATGGTTATTCTGAAAGCTATTTTGATACTGCGTTTCCTGTGGATTGGACAGACCTACCTGTGGATTGGACACCTGTGGATTGGACAGACCTGCCTGTGGATTGGACTGAAAGCCCCGAGAGTCAAGGTTCTGAAGCCCTATGTGCTGAGGAGACTTTTCGTCGTCAAAGAGGTCATCTTCGAAGTCCATACTGAGTCAATGTATTCTGGGAGGAAAAGTCGTGGGAGGAAAAATCCTGACGAGAATGTTTGACGTTGGAATGCCGTTGGCGTGCTGAGTTTTGATTGTCCTTGTGCGCACGTGACTCTGGGTCTTGGTGTGATGATTGCTGATTTGGGGACTTTCCGTGTGCCAAGATTTGGGATATGACTGTTGATCCGATATCCGAAACCCGACGTTACGCTTTGGTGATTTGCGATTTGCGGATTTGCGATTTGTTGATTCGCGATTTGGGGACTTGGGTTTGGGACTTGGAGGCTTGCGATTCGAATCTCCGGAATACTGTCCTGGTGCGCCGCAGTGAATATCGTGGCTCGGGCGATGCTGGCGACTCGATGTGATGGCGAGTGAGACTGGTGGAGCTCGTGATCACGTTCTCGAGTGGAACTGTTTTGATGTGCGATGATTTTTCTCGCCTGCGTCGGCTATTTTTAGCCTCGGGGAAACGGCCCGCCGGCACTCTTGTGCACACGCACGACCACGTTCCACACCTTGGCGTTTAGATGGATTGAGGGATTCTCTATGGATTGGATCTACATGGATGGCGAGTCTGCATCAACTGCGGGACTCTACATGGGCCAGGCCGGCGCCGTTCTCATACGCTGCGGTGGGCCCTGGTCGAGCCTCGGAGCAGCGGAGACATCTATGTGCAGGACGAGTATTGCTTTGTCCAGATCGGGAAACATTATATGCACACCGGTCAAGCTCAAGAGACAGAGCTCGAGATCCGATTTGCAATAATATACAAGAGTTGGGTCTTTAGCAGCTCATGGGTCGAGCCAATATCCACGATTGACCGGGTTCAGGGCTCATGAGCTCGGCATTTCGGATCAGCACTTGTCCGATTGCCGAGGGCCGTTGACGGTACTGCACACAGCGGCACCAGCCGGCAAAGAATGGCAATGGGCAAAGAGGAAGGCGGCGAATCCCCGTGCATCTAGGCACCACTGACCCTAGCCAGAAATCCCCCAGGCCCAGACTTGCATACACAACCACCATCAAGTTTGCACCAGATATCGACGAGGCCGGGATATATGCAGGAATCTGGCAGGCGGCCGAGCCACCCAGAGCCGAATCCAAAGCCAAAGCCAAAACGAATTAACAAGAAACGATCCATCAGTGAGGGAAATGAAAAAGCTCATCTAAAAGCCGTTTTGCCGAAGTATCATGGTTTTTTCTCTTTAGGGTCAAAAAGAGGTTCGAGACGGAGATGTTCCTGTAACGTCTGCACGAGATGGACACATTGCCAAAGGGAACATGAGTGTGGTATGCCCATACATTAATGAGAATTAATAATGAAGTGTATACATGTGGAAATACACCAAAATATCATATTCAGCAAGGGCCTACAACCAAGCTGTTTCTTCCGAGGTGGCATCCAAGCGCTGCCGAGCTTGGCGAAACCCCGCCGGAACCAATGGAAATTATCATGATTCCTGGAGGGGAATTGCTCCACGTCATCCACTTCTATAAAACTACATCAGGAAAAGAATGAAGCAAGCATCAAAACTGAGGGAAACCTGACCACGGATTAGCTCTAAAAGGCATCGCTAACCGGGCATCCATAGTACTTGCAAAAAAACAACCAATCAGGTTCCAGTCTTTTCGGCGCCGACTATCAGACCCGTCCACTGGATGTGGTCGGCAGCACTCTTGACCAATGAATAGGCTAGACCCCTGTGGTAATGCAAATGATCAGTGTTGCGTCATGGTCATCATGTTTTCATGACAATTCGTGATTTTGCGTTTTAGAGAAGGCTAGTTGAGCATCGATCGGGCTTATGACTCATCCAACAGTTAAATTGGCGAGAATCTTCGAAGTCACAGGAAAGAGAGAAATACATTGGACTGTTGTGACCAAAAACATCCTCCATTTTACATCAAGCAGCTCAACACGAGCCCCTGCGCTAGTGTTATTTCCCCACAAACTCAAATGCTGCATCAGAGATAGTTCTTACAATGCTTTAACGGCACAGCTTTGTATCACTCCTGACACCATTGAGAAACTGGTTTTACGGACCGCATTGGCCTTGAACATCCACCCCTATTGTTCCCGCAAACCACTGGTTATCAACACCTTTTTTTTGGGACTGCAGAGACCACTACGACGCAGCCTGTCTGAACACACTAGTCTCGTGCCTGGCCATGTTTAAAAATTGCCGCAAACAGAATAAATTCGGTGGGAAAGGGCTGGCCTCATATCTACTCTTCAGACTACGCTGCAAGTCAGCTAACATTCCTAATAACATCAGTGGCGAAACAGCTCTTTTTGGTGAATACGGACAATCCATCGGCGTCACATGACATCGGGTGTCAGCTCACAGTCTTCAGTTTACAGTCGTCAGTTCACACAATCGTCAGCCGGCTCACCAATCCGGCAAGTCGTGGGTCATTCTGACCACGTCCATTAACGACATTCGTTCGACTCAAGCGGATATGAGTGCGGCAAATCAAGAGCTTATCTTTGAACGGTTTTCGAATGGTGATTTTAAACGAGTACTGGAAGTTCGCATGGAGCAGTACCGAAGCCGTTAAAAGTAGCGTGGACTATTCTGGAGAGTAGTCCAAAAACTGGGATGGATAGTGGTACTACGGTACTGTGGTTTCCCCCGGAAAGAGAGTGGAGAATGCAAAAAGCAGAAGATTCAAACGTGCAAATGAACATGCGGCAAGATTCAAAGACATGCTTTGGGAGTGCGCCAGGGAGGAAGCATTTGCTGCAAAGGCATAAATCCTTGATGGTTTGCATAGCACTCTGTGTTGATGATTACTTGTGCTTGGGAACAAAATTGAGCATGTGTCTAGAACCAAGGAAATGTTGGACCTTCGAGATGAAGGATTTAGGAGACGCCAAGAAATCTCTAGGCATAAACATCGGAGTGGGATGGTTATACAAAGTACAGATGACATTGAATAAGTCTACTTGAATAACTCAATGATTTAGCTCGAGGAAACGGCCTAGCTGCTGATCCAAAGGATGAGAACAGCACCAATGAAGACGGGGAATTTTCTGTGAAGACGGGAACCTTGTGAAGGCAGGAACCTTGTGAAGGCAGGAACCTTGTGAAGGCAGGAACCTTGTGAAGGCAGGAACCTTGTGAAGGCAGGAACCTTGTGAAGACGAGGACCTTGTGATGAAACCGATTCAGACCTGTCATTGAAAAATGCTCTTTGCAAATGCTGTCCGCTTTGATATAAGTTACATTGTCCCGAGCCTATCGAAATATGTCAGGATTCAAGGACCAAACATTTAAAGCAGAGAAAGTCCCTCGTCATCTAAAACAGCTCCCTGCCTGAACTCCATCGGACTCAAATGAGTCCCATCAAAGTGCCAAATAATTGCCTATCAGAGCTGTGCATTCAGGTGTTAGCACGTGATGGTCCCAGTTGTATGTGATGGTCCCAGTTGTATGTGATGGTCCCAGTTGTATGTGATGGTCCCAGTTGTATGTGATGGTCCCAGTTGGATGTGAGGCGGACAGTGTCACCCTAAAGAATGGAGACCAGTGCGTGGAGGCCGATCGGGGTCTCAGGTACGAGAGCACTGGACGCAGTCTCCTCCGGGAAGAGAGACGATACACGAGAGCTCGTGGGACTAATTAATGGGGCCCTCGCGCCAGTCTAATACTCAGGAGCTCGTTCATCAGGAGTACTGCCACCGGCACAGAGTTTATATCTCGCCGAAAAATCAGTCTGAAAGTTACATCACTCTGTGGACGAACTGAATGGCTCTTTCTTTGTTGAAACCTTGTTCCGGTGTAACGCACCTTCCGTCAAAATCCTTTAACATCGCCGGCCTTGCCGCGGCTTGGTCCGTGATTTTGGCATCCTTAGATTCCTGGAGGACGACTGCGTTTCTTCAATACAAAGCTCTTGCGATTCACTGAGCTCATTGGCCGCTCTCTGTGTCGTCAGCGCATTCACTCATGTTGAATCACTAAGATGTGAACCCTCTGAGCCCTCACGCGGGTCCCTATTCTCATCAATTGACATCGTTTCAATTAATGGTGGTCCATTCAGAATGGTCCAACCAGAAACATCACCAAATGCGGTTGATTCGGATCAGCGGTTTCGCCGGTTCGGCATCAGTCTGAATCGGAGACGGTCTAAAAGACCATCGATTTGGGAAGAGCTCTTCATCGGGCAAATGTCGTATCTCGATGGTGAATTCGATTTCCCCAGTCTGCGAAGGTCTAGTCTGGATGGGTGCTGATTATACAATAAGCGTGGCTCAATCAGAAGTTCAGAAGATAATCAGAAGTTCAGAAGGGGGAATCAACCAGATCACAACCTGTAAGGGCTGGGTCGGAATGTTCAAGGGGCTGATTTGACGGCTTCAACAATTGTTTGACGCTCATCATATGGGTCGGATCGATTGTTCTGTGTTTCCAGCGCTAATCTGAACTGATCGTTCCATAGGTTCCGAATTATTGTCTTGGATGGCTCTTCTAGATTCTAGTCCTGGATGGGCCAGTTGAACGGTAATAAAATTGGGCCCGAAACGTGACCTCCAATCTAGATCGATTCTTGACCGGGCCATTTGATCCGAATGATCCAATCCGAAAGCTTTCCGTGGCAAGAATCGAACAAACAAATCCCAAACCAACAAATCCCAAACCAGCAAATCCCAAACAAACAAATCCCAAACAAACAATTCCCAAACAAACAATTCCGAAACAAACAAATCCCAAAATCCATATACCAATTGGGAGTCATTTGAAATCACTTTCTCAAATTGCTCATAAAACTTCGTTGGGGTCCGAAGTCTTTCAGAGACTCGCCAGTGTGTTTCACACAATCTTTTAGTCCAACTCTAAAGACATTGTCACATCACCAGTGCCATTTGGTATGTTTATGATACACACACGGCTGCACCTTGAATCTTAGCCTCATCAATAACTAAGGAAGTCGTTCCATCACCGATAATACTGGAAGCTCACCAGTGGTGTGGACCCCCAAGCTGAATCTATGTGCCTCCACACCGAGTCAGTTGCGCTTACACATCCACGCCTGAAGCTATATGGAAAAGCATATGGCTAGAAATAGACCTGGACCAGACGGTCAAATCAGGGTGCCAACAAAGGTGCGACTAGCAACAAGAAATGGGAAGGCTAGGCATGTATGGGGCCCATTTCATGCAGCAACAGGGTAAACTAAACAATCACCTCAGTTATGTTTTATTAAACATAGCAGATTTTTGACAGACCTTTGACAAGAACCCGTTCACACATCTGCGCCTGTTACATCACTTGAGAGACCTTCAGAGGGAGTGTTAAAGACCACAGAGCGCTATACTTCCACTCGTGTTTTGGTCTCCGAAAGCGGCAGCTGACTGAGCAAGCATATTATGGTGTCTAACGTTTTCCGATCAAGTATTAAAGAACATGAATTAGGCCACTTTCAATATACGGTTATTTAGATTAATTAGGCCACTTTCAATGTATGGTTATTCAGATGAATTAATTGATACAGATTAGAGACTGGTAGCCCGGTACTGGAGGATCATCATGTCCTATATGATAATATATATTCATCATTAGTTATTGTGAGGTTCGATGAGGCGTAAGGACTTACGAGAGATGATTCGTTGATCCGTAAACAAGGCGAAACTCCCGGTATATAGTAATGTCACGACTGCGCCTCCGTCTTCGGGCGATACCGCCTTGATCGGGCTAGTCGTGCCGAGTGGTCGGCCGGATTCAGATATGGGCTTATCGGAGAACTCGGAGGAAGGGCAACAGGGCGTTCGCGGAGGAAGGGCAACAGGGCGTTCGGGCCGAGCCTGGAGGCAAGGTCCGACGTGTTAATTTTCTGACTTGTTATTATGGGTATACGTTTGGTTACAACATATACAGTCACTTGACACGGAAGAACTATAACGAGGGTGAAAATTAAGAGATCAAGAGTCGAATTTTGTACCGTTTGGGAGGAAATACGCGAGTTGCAATGGTGGATGGCGAGAGCCATGACCACTGTCGAGGAGAAGGAATAATCAACAGGAGGGGACTCAAGTGCCGCTGGGCACCGTCGCTTGCAGTTAGCGTAACTATTACACAAATGCCCGGGTGAATCAGTGTTGTGGAGGGTGGGAGCAAATACCTAGCAGCCAGCTCGGATAACACAGAGGTGGTATCATGAAGATATGTGTGGACTTCTTCCTATTAGCAGATACATTAGCATTAGTGGGTTCTAAGAGGCATCTTTGATGACACTCCAACCTGGGTTTTTATGTTTAGGCCATCGGAACGCTTTGCATCTGGCACAGCATCGCAAGTATTGGATGGCCAAAGGAATTACTGTAACAACCCCCGGACGAACCCTAACACTTGGTAGCGCAGCTTAGTCTTAACATGAGTGACCTCGTTATGACGACTGGACGTTACAACACCTTGCCCACTTACGATGGTACCAGGGATGTCACCCGACCCTCCGAATACCTCAGAATCATTCCGACTTATTTCGACAAAACCGACCCACCCAACAACGCAATGTCCTCATCCGCTCCCTCAGAGGCGCAGCAGGCAATTGGTTAGAAAGTTGCATGCGTCACGAGGACTGGGAAAAGTACACCGGCGATCTCCTCCTCGCCGAACTCAAAGCTAAGTACTATCCCCAGAACCAGGACGAACGCAATACGAACAAACTCATCCTGTTGAAACAAGGGTCAAGTACTCTCAGCGAGTACCTCCGCAAATTTGACGAAATCGGATTAAATGTAACGGAAGCAACCCTCCCAAATAACCTTCGCAAGTACTATCTTGTGTACAACCTCAACGAACCCCTCCGTTCGTCGGACGCTTTTCACAGCAGAGACCTTCGTGCGTCAATTTCGTACCTCGAGGACTTATGCATCAGGGAAGAACCGCCATCGCGGAAGTCATTGCTCCCTAAACCTCTGTTTGGCCCGGACAGTATGGAAAACGACCATTTAGCACCTGCCGAATACCCATCGGACAACGACTCCCCTCACCAATACTCTCAAATCGAGATGGAGGAGACCAATACTCTCAAATCGAGATGGAGGAGACCAATACTCTCAAATCGAGATGGAGGAGACCAATGCACAGTCTAGAGCGATGGCCATCTGTTTCTACTGCAGAAAGCGAGGCCATATGAAACGTGATTGCAAAAAGCGTCGCTACGACTTACGCAAGACAAAAACATAGGACGAAGAAGGTTCAAAAAACTGATTCCGCTAGACGCCCCTTGCGGCACGCGCCCTAGTGGACCATCACCTGCTGTACCCACACAGGACACGCAACAACTGGTCACCAAGGGCTCCAATACACAAACCTTACCAGTTAGGGTTCGTCCGGGGGTTGTTTCCTTAAGTTCACGACTGTTTGTCGGATGAAATGAAGTAGTGATTTTTCCGCATGAGAGTGGGCCAGCCATAGAGAAGCGTTAGTCTTCACAATGCCAGAGCAGCAAAAATGAGACATTTTGGCGCAGTCGAAGTATGGATTTGGCAGACTAGGGAGCAAGCTACGAAAGGCATCAAGCCAGCTCAGCCAGAGTCAAGCCTGCAGTCCGGCTCAGCCAGTATCGAAGGCTCAGAATAAGGCGGATTCTCTGCAAATGGAGCCAACGCAAGGTCATGTATGATACAAAATTACATGACCCTTTATCTGATATACGGAAACATGGGATGAAAAAGACGACGTCATACCGCGTCTGACATGGCTTGTCTGACACACAGATGGTCTGGACTCTGGACAATAGAGTCAGCCTCTGTTTCATTCATACTCGGAACAGATAGTTGTTCCAAATCGTTTGGTCCAACGTCTGTATCCTTCGACGATCGGGCCAGTCTCACTGGTCCAACCACTTCACCGCTTGGTTCACTCTGTGTCACCTCTGTCTGATCCACTGGAAAGAGCAGATAGTCTGCTTTCTTAAGAGGGATGAAAGAATTAACCATCCTAGACGAGGCACTTACTGATCCCGACGGAATATGTGTGATACCCGTCTCTTCGTTATCCTGAAATAGCTGAGTCGTAGGAACAATGTCATTTGACTCAAAGATCTTCTTCGCCACTGGGGAGTATAATCTTGCCGCATGTCTCTGAACTCCCTCCCCAAGATATAGGCAGGGTACTGCTCTGGCACCAAACTTCGAGTCAAGGCGAGGGTTTGGCACCTTTGCATAGACCAACAGCCCAAACCTCAATCTCACCCGTGTTGCAGGCGACTGGGTGTTGTCATTCCATAGGTCGATAGGTCGACGAAAGTTTAGTCCCCTTGTCGGCATCCAGTTTATGATGTTCACTGCCTCAAGAAGGGCTTCAGGCCAAAAATTAATTGGTAGATTTGCGTCCCGAAGTAGGCATCTTGTCTTCCCTTGAAGTGTGCGATGCATCCTTTCTGCAAGTCCATTTTGGTGCGAGGCATGGGGTACCGTAAATAACTGCTCGAATCCTGAGTCATTACAGAAATCCACAAGTCGTCCACTGCGAAATTCTCCCCCATTGTCTGACCGTAGTTCTGCAGTATAGTATCGCTTCTGAAATTTCGTTTGACTGTGGAGAAGAAATTTCTTAATCCAGAACCACGCATCCCGTTTCAGTCGTAATGGGACTGCATGCACGTCTCTTGTGTATTGATCCACAATTGTTAAGAATGTTGAGCTTTACGCTCACCTGCACATAATTTGGAACAGTGCTATCATTAGTATCCTAATGATTCTAGTAGTGCTTGGAACTTAGGTCATCATCTCGGTCATGTCTATTCCTAGCTGTATCTATCTATACTAGGCTCTCGCTGAATGACCTTTTATACGCGAGTACCTATGGGTAGCGCACTACCCAGAGTCCAACAATGATGTATTACTATTTTGATTCCATCTATTATCTTGTGACATTATGTAAGTACATTAAAATGTAATCGGTCGATCACCGGGGTAAGCCTAGCGGGGCATGCAAATTATAATAGAGAGCATAGCTACAGGGGATCTCTTGAGCCGTGGGCCGTTATTTCCTTATCTCCTCAGCGAGATATTTATCTCCCATTTCTTATACCGTGTTATGTTCTTTTGTAGTTGTTGACGTCAAGGGTGTATTCGTTGATCCCAAAACAAGGGGAATGTCCAAACTTGGTTAAAACTGGCCCGCGTATGGCGCCATGTTGGATCAAGTGGGGGCGGGACCAGCCGGCCGCCTTAATGGCCCAACAAGTTGGCTTCGTAGGCCAAATGGTGCCTGAGGAATTTATATCACAAACCTATGCTTCCTAAATCGGCCACTGGGTCGATAGGAACTGCGCATGAGCTGAATGGGTGTTGATCCACAAATATCCGGCTGGCGGCCGGCGGACCTCTTCAAGTACTTACACAGGCTCCGCTGGTATCCATGAAGCTCCTCGCACATTACTGACCCTAGTACAAAAGTGTGTTCCTTAAAGACTCTCTCTTGTATGCGTAAGGTATTACCACCCGAGCCCCCACTGAAACTAGTCGTCTGGTCAATGGCCAAATATGGTCCGCCAAACTCGATCATGACTCGGGATCTGATCCTCTCTCTTAAAGAATTCAAGCAAGTTCGAGGGATGTACGGTTTCATCCTCAACTGCGTATCCATGGGTAGCACGCTACGCATGGTTCTAACACCAACATATATTTAAGAAGACTCGGAAGCGAGGAGAAGAGCCGGTGGACGCTGAAATTTTTGGGGCCACAAGGTTCGGTTTTATGACTGACGATGTTAATATTCAAGATCGATTATTAATAGGACCTTAAGATTTGGTAGAAAAGCTAAATGTGTGAATAAATATAAATATGGATATGTGCGTTTAAATCGCACCCTATTTTTGAACATGTATATAAAACTGGATAGATATATTTCCGTATTATCTTTGATGATCCTCAGGTATGATGTATATTTTGATTTAGATCCACCATGGGCAACTGCCCAGGGCTCATAACCCGCAAAGCGGATAATCATGTGCATTGTAGCTGGGTGTTTGCAGAGCACCTTTATCAACCATGGACATTGTCCAGTGGTGTGTCAAATGAATCAGCATTAAGTTTGTGTTATCAAAGAGCTAAGTATGACTTCCTCACGTTCAGCTGCACTGTATCATTTGTACTAGGAGCCATCTCTAGTGGTCTCCCGCGTTGTTGTATCGATTACTGCTATAAGGTAGGCGGACGAAGCGCCTTATATATGTGAGAGTTCTCCCTCAATGTTTTAAGAAGATTGGTCAATGCGGCGTCTCGTGGTTGTTCACGTGAACCATTCTGAAACAGGATCCACCAAGTACTCTCCTGCGGAAGACAACCCATTTCGGACACCCATTTCGGACACCCATTTCTCCTATTCCTCCCAAATTTGGGGGTGTGCTTGTCGTCATGCATGCGATGGAGAGAATGCCCGTGACTTTTTGACTTTGACATTGACTTCTTGATGGCCTAGCGGAGTCTGATGTTGTCACGAGCAAACTGTCCAACACGGTATCAAGACCCTGCCATTAGCGAATTTGGTGTCCTGTCTGAGCCTCGGGCTGGGTGCCTCATCACGGGTGCATTCCGAAAATACACCCACTTTGACACGCTGGGCTTGACAATGCACAATGAAGTCCATATCTGTGCTTTCTCGAGATTCCAGCGCACCGACCGGATTGAGCAGGATGAGCAGGATGAGCAGGATCAACAGAATGAACAGGATCAACAGAATGAACAGGATCAACAGAATGAGCAGGATCAACAGAATGAACAGGATCAACAGAATGAACAGGATTGACCTGGATAGAGGGCTACGCTGTGCACAACACACACTTGCGTTCCCCGAGTCCCCTTAAACACCTTTCATGATAAATGTGGCCACACCGAAAAATCATCAACTGGCATTGCAAGTAGGCCGACAAGTCCGGCAGCTCCCCCCGTGCCCGCGACCCCGCTCGCTCCTGCAAGGCCATCTCGTTGTCATCCAAGTAGGTGCTGGGCATGTCTGCCCCCCACACAGCCTTGGCACACGACGCACAGCTCGTGCTCAGCACAAGCCATCCCCGCAACACGTGCACGTGGTGGGTGTCCAAGGCCTTGCGGATCTGGTCGCTGATCTTGGCGAGGCAAATCACGTTGATTTCGCTTTCAAAGTAAAACGACGTGAGAATGTCCTGGAGCGTGGCCCTCACGTTGGACACTTGCGCCTGCTCCATCATTTGCGCAAGAACGTCGTTGAAACGGCCCTTGGCCGGGCCGTCCGAATCGATCATGGCTCGAAAACACCGGTACATGGCCTGGTCCACGTTTGGCGTGCACGTGCCGAGCGTCTTCATCAAGTGCCTCCAGTGCTGGGGATGCCTGACACAGATGGCGATGGCCTGTGTGACCATTCTGTCCACCGCAGTCTCGTTCCTTCGGTCATTTTCGGGCCCTGTGGTTTCCCCGTTTCGTGCCCCGTCCTCCGCGATTCCGGCCACAAGCTCTCCCAACGCCTGTTCGTACTGGCCATCCTGGGCAAAAACCAAGGCCACGGCCTCATGCTGCTTGTTCTTGTGGAGCTCGCCCATGAGCTCGTGATCCGCTCCCAATGTCGCCTTGTGCTTATCCACTAGCTCCGACACCCGGCCAGGCTCGTACGAGCACGCCAATCTGATGTAGGCATGCGCCAACGGCTTCGCCTGCAAGTCCTCCTCGCAAAGACCTTGAAGGTACCGGTACGCATCGACCGGGTCGCAGTCCAACGCCAACAAGTGAATCTTGGCGCAGTGCTTGTGGCCCAACTCGGCCATCAGCTGGGCAAAGTGGCCAAAAAAGTAGCGGCAGTGGCGGCCCAAGATCGAGAGCACGCGTGCCTGCTCCGCCGCCAGGCCCTTCCCGAACGCGTTGCGCAACAACTCCCCCACTGCCGAGAACTCCACCTCCAGTGGTCCGGCCTGGCCCTGCCACTGCATCCACATATCCAAGGCGAGCGAGTAGCGGTGCGTCTGCACGTAGACCCGAAACGCCGCATGGAAGAACTTGGCTTGCTTCATCTGCTCCAAGAAATACCCCTCGTCGGCCGCAAAGTAGAAGGGCAACAAACACTCCAAAGCAAGCTCCCGGTCCAAGTGGTGGTCTGAGGAGGGCCCGGATCCTCGGAGCAACCACCCAACGGCCTCGTGCACCACGGTGTCTGAAATGCGGATAAACTGGTTGTACTTGGGGTAGTTTCGTCCCACGAACACCGCAAGCTGCACAAAGTCGGTTGCGCCGAGCGAGTCTCGGTGCACGTGGAAAGTGTCAAGCACGGCGTCCACAATGTACTGGCGGCTGAGCGTCTTTGCCGCCTCGGTGTTCAACACGGGGTTTTCCAAGAACTCGTTCAAGGTGGCCAACATCTCGAAACTGTTCTTCTTCAAGAAGAAAAAAAGGTAGGGGAACGGCGACTCCTCCAACTCCACCGGAGGGCCGCGCTCGTTTGCTTGCGTGCTGAAAAGAAGCCCGCATATTGTTTCTCGCCCCAACACCTCCAGCTCAGGGTCTAGGAACTCGTCGGTGGGAAACCGGCGGCCGGAGAGAATGTACGCCATGTAGCTGTACACCAAGTTTGGGTCATGATCGTTGTGATCGGGGTGGCCAATATCTGCCTGCAACTCCCACAACGGCGTCAAGTAGTCGTGGAACACGCTGTTCCAGATGTAGGCACTGCATTCCCACAATCCATGGCTTCTGCACAACTTCAAAGTCATGTCGATGTTGAGCGTGGAGACGTCGAGGAGACAAATGATGTCGGTCAACCGCTCTCCGTGGCCGTTCTCGACCGAGTATTGCACAAGCAGCTTGAAAATCCCCGGGGATAGGTTGGTGATCTTCCTAGACACAATGTAGTTCGAAAGGGTCTCAAAAAAGGCCGTCTTGTCTGCAGCTTTCTCGTACACAAGCTCGATGACCTCGAGAAGATCGGCGTCCAAGACTCCGCCTCGATTAGCTGTGATTTCCGAAACAACGCGGAGAAATCTGCCAACCCCCACGATTTCGGGACTACCACCCGGCGAGAGGCCGTGATCATGCAAGAAGGCATCCGGTGCCAAACCCACTGCTGCTTCGCGCATTATCTTGACGAGAAAAGGCTCCACAACTAGCTGTCTTTCTCTTAGCGTGTGCGGGAGCCCATACAAGAGTAGTCTGCCGGTTTCCTCGGAGCTGTAGTAGTAGTAAGCACGCTCGAATGCTTCAGCGAAAAGCTTTTCCGTGAGCAACGACACTAGGTGGTCGGCCCATTTCAACACTTTTCCCGTGTATATGGCCGAATGCGCCGCGAGAACGACCGGACGGTGCCGAAAGATCTGAAGCTGATTTTGGGCATGCCCTGGCAGAGAGCTTGCGAGCTCCTGGAACGGAAACCGGTCTCTAGCCACCAACGTCAAGTTTGGACAGTGGAAAAAGCACAACTCCTCGCACCCTTGGTTTGTATCATGCACAACCACACATAAGATCTCGGAATTGAGCCATTTCATTGCCTGAATCGCCAGCGTTTCAGGAAACCAGAAGCGGGCTATATTCCGATGTGGGAGAACCGGCACGCCCCGATCCTTATCCTTCAAGCCAGACAAGATCTGCATGTAGTTTGCTGGGAGGCCAGAAAAGTCCACTTCGAGCATGGAAACCACATTGGCCCACGAATACGCCAACTTGGCGGTGGTAGAGCCCTGGATGCATGGGTACCAAGCCAAAAGGCCCGGGCTGGATGCAGTCACCACTGCGTCTTTCGGCCGCGCCACACGGATGTGTACCTTAGGGAAGGTTGATCCGGAATTGTTGAGTGACCGAATGGAGAGCACCGTAAGCGAGTTGTACGTTATGACGCCCACGAGCCCAATCTGGTCGGTGATCTGGGTGGATGTTCCCACGGGGAGAAGCAGGCAGTCTAGTATTTGATTTTTGTCTTGACCACTTCCAAGATGAGAGTTGGGGCTGCGAAGCCGTGGATTTTGAACCAGGGTTTGCCCCAGGGTACGGCTGGGCCCTTGAAAGACGTCTTGGGCCGTCGAGTAACGATGCAGATTCTGGCCTGTATTGTCTAAGTTGGCTGTGGAGCCACTTCCGGGCCGAATCTTCAGGCCATCTCTTGTCTTGTCGCCACCTCGAATTGTGTCGCCGCTTTGGTGCACCTGTTCGCTTGTGTAATGGACCTGGAAAAACTTGGAGAAGACATGGTGGAAGATAACGGTGCGAGCCAGGTCCGAGGTGACAATGTCGTGGGAATTGCCCA
The DNA here is from genome assembly GCA_009756535.1 of Metschnikowia sp. UFMG-CM-y6306. NCBI lineage: Eukaryota > Fungi > Ascomycota > Pichiomycetes > Serinales > Metschnikowiaceae > Metschnikowia > Metschnikowia sp. UFMG-CM-y6306. The sequence goes on along the minus strand of WFIW01000030.1, from coordinate 11,491 downwards.
CAAAGGCCACGGACTGGATCAGCGGGATGGGCAAGCCCCGGCTGGGAGGGTGGAGCACGTGATGCGGCGGCACAGTCTGTGGGGAGGGCAGGCCTGGCCCCGGGAACTCCCATATGAAAGTCCGACCGTCCACACACCCTGCAGCGGCCAAGCGGCCATCGGAAGACACACCAATGCACAAGACAGCGGTGCGGGGGTCCGTCTCGGGCCCCGAAGGTTCCCTATGGTCAAAAACATGCACCAATTTCTGGTGGTAGTTGAAACACGCCACTGCGCCGAGGCTGAGACCCACGAGCATGTACGAGGGCGAAAGTTGGAGGCAAGACGGCACGCCAAAGCGGGCCAGAAATCGCGCCGACCCTAGAATCTTTTGCACGCCGCCAGCAGCTGTCCAGTGAAAGATTGAGGTCCGCGGGAGATCCTGAGTATTTGATTTCGGGAGGGAATTGATGGAGCTGGGTGTATCTAGGACCAGATCTGCTGCAGGGGATGTCCCGTTCATGGCCGAAACGTTAGGATGTGCTTCGAAAGGAAGAGGATCAGCTTCAAACGGAGGAGGATCAGCTTCAAACGGAAGAGAGTCCGCGCCAGCGGTCCCAGAAGGGGCTCCGCCAAAGCTTCCAGACGAAGTCCCTGAATTGGCGGTGCCGGAAAGATTGCTATACGCCGGAGAAAGCCTGCCAGAAAGATCTCGGGCCTGAGACTGCCGTGCTCGTCTTATAAGCGAGGTTTGGGTATGGGAGCGGTCATCGAAATGCCTTCGGCGGTACGGCAGTGAGGCCGAAAGGGAGCTGGCTGCAGACATGGGGGAAATATGGACAGACTGGCGTGCAAATATGGACACACTGGTTGATACAGGGGACAGATCCGACCAGCCAGGAATGAGCAGGGGGTGCCAGGGAGAAGTAGGGGGGCCGAAAGGCGTGCTAAGACCGCCCAGGCGTGGTAGGAGGGCGAGGCGAGGCGTCACGTGACCGAGCGAGAAGGGTAGCGCACAGGGACGGGGCCGAGACAGGGACGGGGCCGAGACAGGGACGGGGCCGAGACAGGGACGGGGTGCCGAGACTGGCTCGTCACGCGACGGCGCGCACGTGACCGCACATCCACGTCCACGCCCAGGCGCCGTCCTCCACCGCCATGAACCTCTCTCTCCAGGATCCGTTCTCCGTGGCCAAGGAGTACCCCGACACCCTTGTGCAAACACTCCAATACGGCCACTCCGTGTGCATACTGTTCAACCGGAAGGGCGACTACCTAGCGTCAGGGCTTAGCGACGGAACCGTGATCATCTATGATCTCTTGAGCTACGCCATCATCTGCGTGCTCCGAAAAGACGGCCACGTGAGGCCCATCACCTCTTTGACGTGGTCCCATTGCGGCCGCTACATCCTCTCGTCGCTGCAGGACTGGAGCTGTATTTTGTGGGATCTTCAGTATGCCAATTCACTGGACGCCCTGGTGGCCCGGAGCATACCGGCCGCGGCCATGAAGAACCCGGCCATGCAAAACCCGGCAATTTTACAGAAGGTCAGGTTTGGCAGCCCCATCTGGCTGGCGTGCCTACACCCGCGGAACCCGTTCATATTCAGTGCATCTCTCTATGAGGATTCGCCTGTGTACGTGAAGATCGGGGATGCACAAGCCGCTGGGGAGTCAGAGGGAAATCAATCAAGGGGTACAGAGACAGGTACAGAGACAGGTACAGAGACAGGTACAGAGACAGGTACAGAGACAGGTACAGAGACAGGTACAGAGACAGGTACAGAGACAGGTATAGAGACAGAGGGTCAAGAGACAGGTACAGAGCCAAAGAGTGAGGCCAAGAGAGCAGAAAATAAGGATGCGGATTCAGCTGAAACTCATCAGAAACCATCAAAAGATCTCCCAGAGACAGGAGGTGGCCAGAGCAACAGTGTGCGCAAGTTCATTCTACCCACGGACCCCAAGGTGGCGGAGGAAGACGAAGGTGGCGACAAGAAATCCAAACATCAAACGCTTGTGACCATCTTTAGCATTTCCGGCGACTATCTTATATGTGGCACCAGCAAAGGCTGGCTCAATGTGATTGACGCTCAAACGATCCGAACTGTGCACCTGGTTAAGGTGGCGAACTGCAACATCAAAAGCTTGGTGATGTCGCCCAACGGGCGCAAACTAGCGGTCAACTGCCTGGACCGCATCATCCGGCAGATTCACTTGCCAGATTTCATCAACAACAAGAACCCCGAGCAGTGGGAGTTCGACGTGGAGCACCGGTACCAGGATGTGGTCAACCGGCTCCAGTGGAACGGCGTGACGTTCAACGCCAACTCGGAGTTCTTGGTGGCCTCGACTTTCGGCCAGAGCCTGCAGGACTTGTACGTGTGGGAAACCGGCATGGGGTCGCTCATCAAGATCTTGGAGGGGAGCCAGGAGGAGTTGATTGATGTCAAATGGAATTACAACAAGTGCATGATTGGGTCCACGGGTCTAGACACTGGAACCGTGTATCTCTGGTCCATTCAGTTTCCGTCCAAGTGGAGTGCGTTGGCCCCCGATTTTGTTGAGATCGAGGAGAACGAGGAGTACCAGGAGCGAGAAAACGAGTTTGACTTTTTGGACGAGACGGAGGTGATCAAGAAACGCATGGAGGAGGAGGATTTGGAGATCGACATCTTGCTGAATGAGCAAACCGACGTGCGTGGCTTCGACACCCAGATAACAAGCTTTGTGATTCCGATTAACTATGAGCTGTCGGTGGTGAAAGTCTAGATGAGCTTGTTTAAGGGCTTTGAAAGGTGCCTTCTGAAGGCTGTCTTCTTTTGCCACGCACGCTCGCCGCCAACCATGGGCTGAGTTTCGTCTTGACATTGGGGCTGCAGGCCAACGGCAGACTTGGCTCCAAGAGCCACGAAAATCGCAGGTACTGGGCCACTTGGGAGCCACAAAAAATACAGGCATTGGGCGGGGAGAGCCAGCAAGAGCTTTGCTAACAGATGGAGATGAATTCTGACGAATTCAATGCATAAAATGTTGCCCGTGTTCAGATATCACGGAGCTACCTCGGAGAATGGGACCGTCACAGCATCGGCTTTCGAAGCCTTAAAGGTCGGTCCATACATCAGTGCACACAGGCACCCATACTGCCATGCACGGCCTAGCGCATATGCGCTTATGGAGAAGTGAATGAATCAGCCCTAAACCGTCGACTTAGCGGGTCCATATATCGAATAGGAATGTGTTTCGTTTCCTCAGGTCGAACACGGCAGTTTTCAGACTTTTCGACCACACCAACACATTTGCACTGGCACTTTCCCGGGTTTCTGAGAAGTCACAGGAGGTGACGAAGATGAGAATGATTATGGGAAAAACACAGACCGCCAGAAGCACGGGGCAGAAAAATGGCCAACGGCATTCTTGCCGGAAATGCCGAGATTCCGGTCCAGATATGAAGAACACTCGGAACATTCACATGCCGGCATGTTCGGAATGTTGTTGACGGAGTCAAATGCAAAGCATGTTTTGGTACTGCCAAACAATTTGGCGGAGATAGCAATTCGTCTAGTGCGTTGGGCGCGAGCTTTCTGCCGTGTGGTTTTATCAAGCGCCAGAGTCATGCGCTGAATGAAGAAGGGCCATTATGGTGAAATGGTTCGTAGTGCATTTCGGGTGCATCGCAAGAACAGAAGGAGTATCTCTAAATCGACATTGGTCAACTTTCGAGAGGAATAGCGGGAGCCCAAGGCACTGGGTTGTCGCGTTTCATGAGCAAAGTAAGAAGTGGTGCCGAATTTAACAGGTTGGCCATGTCAATGGAGTCCAAGGGACTGGATTTGCCAGGATGTGCATGGTGGAAAAAATGGAACTGCACTTGACGGGGTTAAGCACAGGCCCGAGGGTCAGGACAAGTCAGGATTGCATCAGCTCCATGCAAAGTCCTACCGCAGGTCAAAGCGAACACTCTTCTGCGTTTTTCAGCAATCAGGGATGGGATTGGTCTTTTGTTTGATTGATGGTCACCTCGCAAGTGTGGCAGACGCGATGTATGACCTCTTATAGCAAGCCACATCACTTCACACGTCCATTGGGTGGAATTTCCGAAACAGTTGATTGACTCTCAGAGGGCCGAAATAGAAGAGAGACACAGGTTGCATTGACACAATGCCAGAGAGCTCGGGAGCTATTGCAGATCGACAACACATGACACTGGACTCTTGAAAATAGAATGCCGCAGGGTATGAATGGTTGATTGAAACAGCGGGAAAATGGAATCAATGATTCGAGGCGATTTATTTGTTCGGTCAAGGCCTGGCCGGCCATCGCTTCTAGTGCCGTTGGAAAAGTGATTGAAGTGCGTCAAGGACTGTCCTCGAAAAAGATGCCTCGTCTTTGCAAGTGAGAGCGGCAAGTGCAGAAGGTGCTGGAAGGGCGATCCGTTAGGGGAGCTTCAATCTCTGTTCGGTACGTCTCAACTGATCCTTCCCCGGCAGGCAGATCCAAGCAGGCAATGCAAACGCACGAACTTCATATCAAAGCACTCAGGAGCACATCAAAAGGAAACATGCGAATTCTTGGTGGCCGACATGATATTCAAGGCCTGTAAAGTGGGCTCATGGAAAAGTGAAGGCCAGACCACCATACCATGCCAGGAAGCATGACTCACAGAAAGTTGCTGAATACCACTCAGTGCTAGGCGGCGACATGACTGGAAATTGAGGTTTGGCGTGGGGTCCTCTAAGACGAGGGACGAGCAAGAAATGGACAAGTATCTCCAGGCAAGGCAGACCAGAGCTAAATAGAATGCACCCATGCAGTTCCGTCAGAAGTTCTTTCAGCAAAAGCTAAAGACTCTTCTCAAATGATAGGGTAGGGAAGCAAGTACCCAAAATACTCCTTCAACCGAGAACCGCCACGCACCCACAAGTCAAGAAAGAGGTCCCAATCCGTCACTGGCTCACAGAAACCAAAGCATACCTCAGAATAAAACCCGATTCCACAGTTCCTCCGACGCTAGTGTCATGTCCGTCCGTGGGTTTCTGCTGTCTGGTCAACGACAATTAGGTATTTTCTTTGTAATAATCCCAATGAGACTCGCGAGCAGTAAATCTTAAAGGCGTTGGTATCAACCTATCACGATTATGCTTTTCATGAATCTCCAGTTTCAACATACGCGATTTCTTAGGCAATGTCATGGTTGTCGGCAAAACGTGACATCTGTAACACACGACGTTTACTGGAAAACAAACAGCATGTCACTATTCGAGTCTGCCCGAGCATCACAGCCAGGGCTGGTGATATCACATTGATTCATTTTGGTAGAGGGTAGTCGTTGGGATCTCATTCACAGCATCGTGCAGTGCCGAGCGAGAGCAGTAAGGTTTCGCCGAAGCAACGAGAATTCAAGTGGAATACCCAAAAAGTCCTCAAGACGCCTTATGCCCAGTGTCGGGCCAGAGGCGTTCGCTCCGGCAAAATGTTCAAACAAGGGCTCAGTTGTTACACCGGCCGGCTAGAGGGCGACCTGCAACAAACTGACAAGAGGTCAGCTGACGATGCTTATTCCAGCCTGGGTATTAAGCTGCGAGGTAAGTTGGCGCCTGAAACTGGGCCCTCCGAAGTGCTTTTGAGTTCCTCATTCGACTGCACCTGTGAATGCCCACCAATGGAATCACAGCCATGTTCCATATGATTTCGCTATTCCACATTAGCTAGACCCGGACCAATATCGCTAGCACCGATTTCACCACGAGTCCTGGAAGTTGGAGTGTTGAAATGTCTGAACAGGTGGTAGCTAAGGATATTCCATGTCTTGGAACTTGTGAATATGCTCACATCGGGAACTGTAACTTGGACATGTGGTATCCGGGTCTGGTGTCCAGCGATCTGTAGTCTCGGGTTTGGCAGTCTGGTCCAGCGATCTGTGGCTTCGCGATCTGGCAGTCTAGTCCAGCGATCTGTAGTCTCGGGGTCTGGAGTCTGATCCAGCGATCTGTAGTCTCGGGGTCTGGCAGTCTGATCCAGCGATCTGTGGCTTCGGGATCTGGAGTCTGGTCCAGCGATCTGTGGCTACCCCCTCGCGGATGTCATGCAACCCCACATCACGTGCACGACACGCCGCAATGTTGGTAAATAAACCAAGGTAAACAGCCTGCACATAGCCCGGGCTCTGATCTCCAGATTCTGCCCTGAAACCAGGACCTCCCACGGGATTGTCACCCTACTCATCATCCTATATCTCGAGCTGCCAAACCACACGCCACAGCAAGGCAGCCGGCCCGCCGCCGCCGGTCACGTGCCGGCCCGACCCCCCTCGGCCCTCTGTTGGCGTATGATTGGCTGCCAATGGTTGGCCGGATCTCCTATTAATGCTGGTTAGTCGTTCTGCATGTAAATCGGGCTCCGGGGTTAGCCGGCCCCGTGTGGTACTCGATCCAAAGCGGCACCCCAGGCACCGTACCAGGGGGTTCTGTTTTCTGTTGCTATCCCGAGACCCCATGCGACAACGGGGCCGGGCTCGCGACATGCGGATGCGCGTCACGTGCCGCCCCACCGGCGGGCTGCGTGCAGTGCCACTGTTTTGTCCAAAAAACTCAAGCAAAATCTTCTCATTTACCCTCCTACACTGTACCCCAACTGCCGCCCGGCTCGTGTATTGCATCCAACCGGCTCCACATATAGTGCTCGTGGCCCGCCCTGCCCACTAAGCCCCACGACTTTTTATTTCTTTTTGTGATTGTCCCTTGAGCTTCCCCCTTGGCCCACGCTCACTCCATTCCACCTCCTTCCACATTATCTATATTGCCTCATCTGAGCCCTCCTCCGTCCCATTTACTTGCCCAACGCCCCAAGGACATTACTTCACAACCCCACCCTTTTTGAAGCCCGCCACAGGGTCTTAACTCCTTGGATCATCTTCGACAGCCGGGTACACTGCTGGCTTTTGTTTCGGCGCTAGTCTTCCGTGTGGGTTTGCCGACACAAAGATATCTAAAAAGTGTTCTCTTGCCTGCTATTGTTGCTACTGTGCTTGCCTGCTATTGTTGCTACTGTGCTTGCACTGCCGCTGTACTTCCACTATACTGCCATTGGTGTTTCACCGCGTTTACGCCACCTCTCATTCAGCATATTAAGGCCTATTTGCCGGAGGTTCAGCTTACTGCCCCATACATAAAAGCCCTGTTATCATCACAATGTCAGAAAAGCGGAGCGCAGATGAGCTCCCCGCGTTTGACGACCCCGCAGACCTAGTTAATGCGGTGGTTTCCACGCTACAAGTGCCCGAGGAGAAAACGAACGTGGCCATGACCTATGCTAACGACAAAAACGTGGCGTCCGAGGTGCAGGCGTACGCCAAGATCGCGGGACGTGACTGGACGTATTACGTGAAACTGCTTGCCATCTCTATTGGTAGAAACACCGAGATGCTCCCCTCGCAGCCTCTGCTGCAAGGCCAGGTGGTTCAGATCGACTTGGGGCCGGCCAAGGTGGTATCGCGGCAACACGCCGCCATCACCTACAACATCGACTTGCGGTGCTGGGAGTTGAAGGTGTTGGGGCGCAATGGAGCCCGCATTGATGGCGTCAAGATGGCAGTGAACCACTCTTCCGCCACGCCCTTGCATTCCGGCGCCATTTTGGACGTGGGCGGCACGCAGATGATGTTCATTTTACCCGACACGCCGCCCTCCATTTCCCAGAAGATGCTTTCGTCGTGCTTGGCTCGCTACAAGGGCAAGGCGGCCCGCGTCGGGGCTCCTAACCACCAGATGGGCAGCTCCAACGGCGCCACGCCAACCTCGGCCTACTCATCGTTCCCCAACGGCTTCATGCTGCACTCCACACACAATAGTTTGGGTCTGATCTACGACAAAACCACCTTATCGCAGTCGCCGTCTCGTGCCTCGGTGCTGCTACAGAACAACCTAGACCAGGACTTGTCCAGCGAGAAGGCAAAAGGCATCAAGCCACCTTATTCGTACGCAACCATGATCACGCAAGCTATCTTATCAGACCCGGAGGGCGTGATGTCGCTCTCGGAAATCTACGAGTGGATCTCCAGCCACTATGCCTACTACAAATTTTCCAAGGCTGGGTGGCAGAACTCCATTCGCCATAACTTATCGTTGAACAAGGCTTTTGAAAAGGTCCCCCGAAAACCGAATGAGCCTGGAAAAGGCATGAAGTGGCAAATATCCGAGTCTTACCGTGCGGAATTCATGAAGAAGGTGCAGACTGGCACGCTCTCCAAGTCGCGCCGGGGCTCTTCGGTGTCCCGGACGTTGCAGATGCACTTAGCTACCCATCAAACGCTTCCGGATCCTGCCAAGAACCCCATGAAGGCCGAAGGGCACTCCCGAAACGGGTCTCTGGATACCCCGCAGCTCATGCAGTACTCCGTGCCCATGAGCAATTACGCACCCCAGCATATGTACCAGCAGACCCAGTATGGGTATGGCAATCCGATTGGGCAGCCTCAGATGCAGCCTCCTATTCAGGGCCAAAGCCAGATGCTGCCAATTCATGGACCAGGCCAGTTGCAGGCACAAGGTCAGATGCAGGCAATTCACGGGCAAGGTCAGATGCAGGCAATTCATGGACATGGTCAAATGCAGGCAACCCAAGGACAAGGTCAGATGCAACCCATCCATGGACAAGGTCAGATTCAGCCCATTCAACGAGGTCAGATCCAACCCATCCAAGGACAAAGTCAAATACAGGGACAAGGTCAAATTCAGGGACAAGGCCAGTTACACGACCAGATGCAAGGCCAGATTCAAGGCCAAATGCAAGGCCAGTTACAAGGCCAGATGCAAGGCCAGATGCAAGGCCATGGCCAGCCACCGAGCCACCGAATGAGCATGATTTACTCCAACCAGTTGGCGCAGGCCACGCAGAATATGACGCAGAAAACTATGGTGCCCACTGCGTTGATGCCACCAAAAGAGGTGGCCGAGCTCGCGTCTCCTCTAAGGCACATGCCTACACTAGACAACGCAGCCAAGCAGAAAGCTGCCAACACCAGCAATGTCTTTGGACAGGCGCAAGGCAGAGCATACAGCATGTACAAAGCAGCCAGCCACGAGGCGGCGGAGCAGCAAAACAACCGCACGTCGTTCGCCAACACGTCTAATGGGCAGAGCACCAGCGACTCCATGCTTCACAACTCCACGGCGCCATCCACGTCCAACACGCTGGAGCTCGGGCTCGGGTTCACGTCGCCCAAGAAGATCGCGGCGTTGGAGGCGTTCACGCCGGAGCGCGGCACCAAGGCGGTCCAGGCCAATGGCAAGGCCGCCAGTGCCAACCAGTCGTCGCCGGCGTTCTGGAACTTTGTGCAGTTCAGCACGCCCAACGGCCAGACGCCGGGCCGGAGGGTCAGCGACGACGGCCAGGGCAGCCCCACCATGAGCCGAGGCAACGACAAACTCGAGCTCTATGACGATTCCCCCTCGGTGCACAATCTTCTCCGCCAGGACAAGAGGGAGAGTGTGTAGCGCGGGACGACAATGAGTGATTATACCAGAAACCATGGTGCAAGCTCGGCTTGGCCACGCAAGGACAGGTATAGTTATCAAGGACAACATACTGAATACAGACAAGATAAATGAACGCACCATGTATCGCTGAGCGCAGAGGCCAACTCTAGCGAGCAATGTAAGTTGGATACTCCGTGGTAGGTCGTACGATTCGTCATTGAGTTCATTCGGCAGTACGTCACGCCTTGGACATGCAGAATAATGAGTTCCCTTGGGGAATTACCAGCCACACAGTAATTAACGAAGGGCACCACGTCTCCCTCAGAGGCTTTAACATAAAGTTCGTGAAACTGATGACCACGAAGATTGTTATTCATAGCGATGCCAGAGACAATCAATTCGGGTAAAACCTCGCCATCAACCATACTTTTGTTAAGAAGGATTGTTGCATAGGTATCAGGAATCTCGACCCAGCGTTTGATCATTTTATCGAACTGTGCATCGAAAGACTTCTGGAGGTTTTCAATCTTTTCGGAAGGACCATCGTAGTGTGCACGAAAACCATCTGGGGTGGAGGTAGCATAAACACTATGACTTGTGGACTGTTTTGAGAAGTGACGCACAAGAACATAGTATAGCTCAGGGGTAGAAATACCCGTGTCTGCAGTCAAGTTGGTTGGAATTATCGACTTGTAGTCGTTGTTGCTCATAACCTTTAGAGAGGGCAATTCCTGTTCAACGTCATACATGGGTGCATCAGGAGGACCATAGAGTAACCACGGACTAATGTCCAGTGGGGACTTATGTTCGAATAACACAGCCATGGTATCATAAAGTGATTTCCACAGCACTGGTGATCTTCCTAGAAGTATTAGGTGTCCGGTGACAGACTTGCTTCCTTTTTCAAGGCTGGATGCATAGCTAGCATCTGAATAAGCATTGATTTGACAATTTGACTGTGACTCATAAATGAGTCCCAAAGATGGAGTTGATTTTAGATAGCGAAGGACCTTCCTGCCTTTAAGTGTTTGATTCTTGAGTCGTTGGGATGTCTTGATAGACTCAGAACAATATAACTTATATCAAATCGGACAGCATTTGCTGCGAAGAGCGATTTTCCAATCATGGCAGAGCCCAACTCTAGGCAATGCTAAAGATGTGGCCGTGGCGCTACTCCAAAGGACCGTGTCTAGTACTTCGTACAAGCAGTGATGATTTCTCAGCAATTAGAAATGTACCTCTTTCACTATAGCTTCTTCCTGGAGCCGGATGAGAACCTTCTTCTGGAGTCATACATGGTCGGACCTGATGAAATGAATCTCAGTGGAACGGTTCGAAGGACCAGGTTTCACGCAAGCAGATCCCACGGCTCCAGATCCCCCCCTCGCATCAACTCTGGCTCCTGTGAATAGGCTCGCGAGGCAATGGTTTTTCAATGGCACTTGGGCCGGCTTAAGCAGTCGTCGCACCCGGCGCCCTTGCCGAGATTTCTAAATCAAAAGGTAAGAATAAGATAGCAACTAAAATGAAAGCAACACTAAAAGCTGATCTAGATTGTTGATATGAAGTGAAACCACATTCAAAAGGACCATCTTTTTCATATTTCAATTATAGGTTTTCCCACGAATTTGCCCATTTCTATGATATATTTTTTTCATAGTTTGTTGAACAGCTTAAACAAAATCATGATCTGTTCTTGTTATACCTGGTCCAAATGGAAATACTGATCAACATAATAATGCTGATATTAATGATGTAATAGGACTTATAAATAAAATTAATTTACGGTTCAATATATAATTCTATATAAGGGGACTTAAATTCGATAATAGTAAAATAATAATAGTAAAATTTTGTATAATGTGAACGAGATAAAGCCTTACAAAATAATGAAAGATTAAAATGATTCCTTTTGGATGAATTGAAATATTATAAATGTTAGATCCACCATGGGTAGCGCGCTACCCATGGATACCAAATTTACCTGCGACGTACGCTACTAGGGGAAATCATCGTTACCCCCACTTGGAGAGAGA
>WFIW01000055.1:0-67996 GCA_009756535.1 Metschnikowia sp. UFMG-CM-y6306 | reverse complement strand
ACTGACACTGGAGTAAAGGACTATCAAGACGACTCGCAGCTAGAGCTGTTTATTGAAATTGTGGGGCACAAGAGGTTCGGACGCGGTTACCGGTTATTCGCACGTTGTATGCCCTCGGCGGATTACCCCAAGGGAGATATTATCCCGATTGGAGCATCTTATGTGCGCAGGGTCGCTCCAAACGCCTACCGAGCTTACGCACGAATACATGGGCTTCCCTTTGCCTACTAGCAGACAGTCGCAGCTGCGGGGGCTGTCAGACCCTCCATGGGTGCGCTACCCATAGGTGCCAAGTCGGGGCTGCGGTGCACGGTTGGGCGAGACGCCCTGGGTTAGTTTCTCTCTTCGAGTTTGTGCCATAATCGACCAATTGCAGGCTATCGCATGCAACTTCCAGGCCGATTCGGCTACCTTTCGACCAAAGTAGCCCGACGGGCCATCTCACGATATGTGCCGGAATGCGATGGCGCAGTCGTGGCCGGCCTTTCCTAAGCACTCGCGGACCGAATCCAACATTATTGGTGGTTTCAGATGATGTTGATATCAATCACGTTGATTGGCTGAGAGGCTCGTTGATTCGGTGGTTTGCTCCCTGCTTTTCGTTCCACTTTAGCTTCTTGATACGGTGTATAAATGATTGTTTCGTGATCGATGCATGTACTTATATTGATTTTGTTATGTGTGTTCGCACTTTTTTACGAGGAAACCAACTTCAGAGACACCATGATACTTGGTGTGCAACCAAGTAAGCGAGTGGAGTAAACCCACAAGAAATGGGAGTGGAGGAAGAGAACGAAAAAGATGGCAGTCGCAGACCCCGAAATGATCCACTTTCCCATTCCGAATCTACTGTGTCCGAAATGGGCAAACCTGTGGACTGTCTCAGTACAGCGCTCGCGCCTGGCCTGGAATGTCGCAGCCATTGGGCGCGGAACCACTCGAAACATTCCACGCTGGTGGCATACACTACATGACAGGATCTGGAGGGCAGGTGGAGCCGCGTGAAAATGCAATGTCGGTAAATCCATTTGGTATGAAGAAAAAAATAGTCCGGAAATACCAGTTAGAGCCCCTAAGATAGAAGCCTGAAGAGCTCCGGACATTGATAACAATTCTGTTGAGTTCTTTTGTTCTTTTGCTAACGTCTAGTTTTTACGGAAGATGTCTTTGTTGATGATCCCGAAAATAAAGGGGATCATTAGACTTGTATAGGTGAAAACTGGGTAATGCCAGGTCACGGAGTTGGGCTCCGGTTGTTGTGGAGAATTCCCAATCGCGCGTTGTTGACGTCCAAGTGCTTGGCCCGTTGGAGTTGTTGACGAGGAAGAACTCTGAGGCATACGGGTTAGCATTGATTTCTGTAACCGGTGAATTCTTGGGTAGCGCACTACCAATGGAGGATCTGTGTTTCACCTATAAAGTTGGAGGAGTGCCGGATCAAGTGGAACATCCTTAAATTTATTGCTACTTGAGTCATGTGGGAATAAGCCCTCAGTCCCCCCTCTTGCCTTGCACTTGGGACGTTTCCTCTGCAGCCTCACTGTTCTGCAACACGAAAGCCCTCCCAACCAGAACAAGAAGCAGTGGCCTAGGGATTGGTAGTTTGATTGTGCAGCTCCGTCACGCCTTATACATTCACCAAAATAATTAGAAGGTTTTTTTGTACAAACTCAAATGTCCCCACCATGAGTGGTTAACAAAAGCGTAGGGTGAGCTGATGTGGCCTGGAAATAGAAAGCAATCGCCCGGATGCCTAACTAAGAAGCTGAAGGGGTTTTAGCGGAGATTGCGTCAGTACGAGTTCTTGGCTGATTGGTTGATGTGTTGATATTGTATTCTGGCTTTGGGTGGGCCACACTATCCTCCCGCATTGTCGTGGATCTCGGCCTAAAGCAAGCGTGATATCTTGAAAAGGGGGGTTGACAGCTCCGTATGGAAGGCCTGGATCAACTCACTCTGATGCTCAGCGTGCCAGTTTTGACTTATTTGGATGTACTCCCCTCAATACTTTCCCTTGATGCACTTTCAGATACATTAGATGCACTTTCATACATTAGATGCACTTTCATACATTAGATGCACTTTCACATACACTTGCCTCAATCACAACAGTGGCCGGGCATGCCTGGAGCGTGTGAGAACTGATTCAGGAACTTTGCGGCCACCCGTGACTATTTACACTTAGAGCTTGACGCCCACGTGGATGCTGGCAACACCAAACGTCAAGTTCTCGTAGCCAGGCTCCGGCACATAGAAGCCCGCCTTCTGGATCATCCTGCTGAAGTCGTCCTGCTTGGGAAACCGCCGGATGCTCTCCACCAAGTACTGGTACGAGTCCCGGTCGTTGGCAATCAACTGGCCCATCAACGGCAACACGCCAAACGAGTATGCCTGGTACGCGTAGTCGATGGCGGGATTCTCCACGTGCGAGAACTCGAGGCACGCAAAGATGCCCCCCGGCTTCAACACCCGGTACGCCGTGTTCAAGCCCGCCTGGATGTCCGTGAAGTTGCGGATTCCAAACGCGATGGTGTACACGTCCTTGGACGCATCGCCAATGGCCTCCATGGTTTCGCCATTCTGCTCGATGAACTGCACTCGGTCGCTGCCGTCGTTCCACTTAGACGCCTCGTACCGCGCCTTGCCCTCGGCCAACATGTCGGGGTTGATATCGGCCACGGTCATGGTAGACTGCGAATCAGCGTACTTTGTCTGGGCGTGCTCCAAGAGCCCGAACGCAATGTCGCCCGTGCCGCCTGCCACATCGAGGAAGTCCAACGGCTTGGACGAGTTGGGCCTCATTCCAGCGTCCAACCGCTTGATGAAGTGGTGCTTCCATAGCCTATGCACGCCAAACGACATGGCGTCGTTCATCACGTCGTAATTGGAGGCCACCAGCGAGAACACCCCGCGCACCATTTTTTCCTTGTCTTGCTTGTTGATGGTCTGATATCCGAAATGGGTCGTGTCCGCTCTGGTGCCTGTCTTGGCACCTGATGTGCTCTCTGCTTTGGCGCCTGATGTGGTCCCTGTTTCGGCGCCTGACGTGGCCTCCGGCCTGTCGGCCTGCGTCTCTGCCTTAGAGGAGCTGGCACCTGTATTTCCGGAACTGGCCTGGTTGGCCGCCTTGGCATACCTCCTGATAAGAGGGGGGCTGGCACGTTGGAGCCCACGGAAAAGGAGTGACATTTGCTGGGAATCCGAGTTTGCACGGCTCGCGCTATGGCCGCCCACACCCGTACCTCCTGGAAACATCGCAATGCGTTGCCTAGTCTTTGCGGCTGTATGGCCGATGCCGAAACTTCTCTCGAGTGTTTCGCCCCGACCTCTTGCCAAATGAGGTGATCCTGAAAACAAGCCTTGCTTTCCCGGCGCCCGAAACCAGAGGCGCCTATATGCAGCACCACACCCGCGACTTCCGGGCAAAACGAGGAGCTCCTACCCTGCTACACGCATATGATACAGATTTATCGTCGATTGATGGTTTACGGCAAATGCAGCAAACGTCCCTAACAACTAGCCTAGGCCTGGACAATTCTCACAGTGTTGGAGTGTCCGGAACCTCTGGTCCATCCTTGGATGGTGACAATAGAGTCGCCCTTGTTGATGATGCCCAACTCGGAGGCCTCGGCCACGGCCCATCTCAATCTGGACTCCACATCCTCCTGCCAGTTCTCCACCTTCTCCTTCTCGTAGATGAAAGGATACACACCTCTGTACAAGTGCGAGAAGCGTGCGGACCTGCTGTTTCTGGTGACCATCATGATAGGAATGTTGGGCTTGTACTTGGACACCAATCTGCAGGTCTTTCCGGAAGTGGACAACACCACAATGGCCTTGGCACCCTGCTCGTAAGCAGCAGACACAGCGGCGATGGCACAGGTCTCGGTGGTTCCCGTGGGTCTGACCACCAACGATCTGAGCTCGTTGAACAAAGAAGTGTATGAGATGGCCTTCTCAGCAATGATTGCGGTGTTGTGCATCATAGACACTGCCTCGAATGGGTAGTTACCCTTGGCAGTCTCTCCTGACAACATCACACAGTCGGCACCGTCCAAGATGGCGTTACCAACATCGGAAACCTCGGCTCTGGTGGGTCTAGGGTTGTAGGTCATAGACTCCAACATTTGGGTGGCGCAAATCACGGGCTTGGCAGCCAAGTTACACTTGGCAATCAACTGCTTCTGCACCACAAACACCTGAGGGGCGGGGATCTCAATACCCAAGTCTCCTCTGGCCACCATCACACCGTCAGTGACCTTCAAGATGTCGTCGAAATTGTTGACACCCTGCTGGTTCTCGATCTTGGAAATAATCTGGATATCCTTACCCTCTTCACCCAAGACCTTACGGATCTCCTCGACATCGTGACCGGTTCTGATGAACGAAGCAAAGATCATGTGCACGCCGTTCTTGATACCAAACCGGATGTCGCTCTTGTCCTTCTCCGACAAGGCAGGCAAGTCCACGTCGGTGCCGGGCAAGTTGACACCTTTGTGCGAGCAGATCTTTCCTGCGTTGACCGACTTGACTTTCAATGTCTTGTCATCCACAACGTCAAGGACCTCGAACGACAACACACCGTCGTCCACATAGATGATTCTGCCCTTGGCGATCACCTTGGTGATGTTCTTGTAGTCAATGTACATGATTTTGTCGTCACACTTCTTGGCGTATGCGTCGTCAGTGGTGAAGGTCATTTCGTGGTTGGGGGGAATGGGGTAGTCCTTGTCGTCGACGGTGGTTCCGGTTCTGATCTCGGGGCCCTTGGTGTCCAAAGCAATGGCCAAGGGACGGCCCTTATAGAGCTGCTCGGACTTGCGAGCATTGTCAATGACCGACTGGTGGTACTCGTAGGAACCGTGGGAGAAGTTCATACGAACAATGTTTAAGCCAGCCTTTCTCAACTTGACCATCACCTCGGCATCGTTTGTCTTGGGACCGATGGTACCAATGATGGACGAGCGGCGCAAGACCTTGTCAGGGGTTTCGGTGGTGTCTAGTTGGGTCAACCAGTGTAAAGAGGCTTGGGACATGGCGGAATAGTGGTGGTGAAAAAAGTGGATTTTGCGCGGATATATATGGGTCCCACGGTGCAATGTGAGCCGGCTTGGACTCCGAGGCTGCGTGCAGGCACGCGCACTCTATGTGCATTGCTTATCGACTTTTGGAAAATGCGCTTGGCTGGGTTCCGCCCCATCCCACGGGCCTCCGCCTGCACAGAGGCCCACGCCCACCCCTCATATACCCTCTCGTGACTGTTTTTGGGAGCCTTGCTTACTCCTTGTAAGCTGTCTTTTCTGTTTCGAACGATTCGGTTCTGTATGCTGTGGTGCTCCCACCATCTTGTTTTCTTGTGTTGCGCCTTCGTCCCAAAATACCGTGATCCTGCACGTTCTGTCATCACGATCACCCATTTCTGTCTGCATACGGCATCGCTCCATGCAGCGGCCAGGAGTACAATGGTCAGACCACAACGTGGCCGCATCACAGGGTTCTGCACTCGATCGGCCGGCGCTCATAATTCCACGCTTTGCCGGTAGACCGAGCACCGGTAGACAGCGTATCGCATGCTTGCCGTTGCTGGCCCGGATGAGCGAGCGGCGGCACGTGACCGCTCGGCTTTGCCCCCTCGAGGTGAGCCGCGTAACTGCACTAGCACGGGTGCGATTCATGCGGTTGTCCTGTACACCCAATATGCTGTTACAGGACAATCCACTGACATCTGATCGGCCCACATGTAATGTTTTCAAGGTGGTTTGGCGATGGCTAACATGATCCCTGCATAATGCGTTGCTGACGCCGGCAAACCTCTTATCACACTGCATGCAAAGACCGTCTTGCTCTTTGAATGGTGTCTGCAAAGTAGTCCATGACCCAAAAGGCATAAGAGTTCACCAGTATTAATGGACGGCCGCAAATCTTCAAAAGAAAACTGAGTGGTCATGCTACTGAGAAGCAACCAAATGAGCAGCCACTATCTCGCCCCGAAAATCTCATCCTTTGAAATCACGAAGAATGCTGGACACAACGAAGCATTCAGGGTGCAGTTGAGGCGCTCGTTTGGCTCGCATTGTGTGGCTAGGGATGGCAGGTTGACCCATGGTCGCTGCAGTAGTTTCTCAGCATTGAGAGGGCACACCCGTAGCGGTATTTTTGATCCCGGCCGGCCTCAAGTTCTGGGGCTGACTTTCAACCCTTATCCCTTGCAGCACAAATCACCGATTTGCTTCCCGACTGCAATCAAGTAACAATAGCCCAGCAAAGTATTTGTTCAGGCTCAGTATCTTCTGCAGCTTTGGTTGATTCCCTGATTAAGAGATTAGATGTTCTGGCTCGCTAAGTAGCAGCGCATGGCTTTGACAATCCCACAGCTTACACAGTGGTAAATAATCGTTAGTACCACGTTGCAAATCTCCATCAATTGAGCCTTGAATCGATAGTCTGCGACATGTCTCGGAACGCCGCCATAATAGCATTGTATCTTTGAAGACTTCCTCTTGAGAAGAACCTTTCCATGGGAAACGTCCCCTTGAGTTCTTTCTGTCGAAACCTTTTGTTATTGCCGACCATTAGAGCGTAATTCCTCCTTCATGTATGATGCCGAACTCACTCTCTCTACTTTCTCGATAGTCCCAGAAGCTTGCTCAACCATTGCAAAGCTCTAAGTATGGCATGGACGATATACCTCCGGTACTCAAACAATGGGGCTCCCTCCTAGTATCTAGAAAATCCCCCCTGCTTTGCATCCGGTCCCTTCCCAAACTACCAAGTGAAATGCCTCAAGGTGTCCATGCTCGCGTTCGCAACAAAGGGTGTGCGGTAATTTTCTCTGCGAAATTTTCATCCTATTCCATCGTGGACCGAGTCTTTCTCGCCTTCTCTTTTGTCTCAAGCGTCTCTATTTAGAGCACTCTTACACCATGATACCGCGCGGAAAGGCGTTTAAACTGCCGAACCCTGGCGCCGAGCGCTCGCCTCATGATTCTGACCAGATTCTTTTCCTTTGATGAGCTGGTATTATCAATTTGCAACCCGGCTTGATTAACCCTTTTTTTGATGCCCTCCCCTCCGCATCTCCCCGTTTTAGAAGTTGATATCCGAGGCAGACTCTAAACGCTCTCAAACCCCTGGCAAGCCCTTTGGGTCAAAGTGTTCCTGTATTCGTCATGATTCAGAACAACAGTTTCTTGCTTATTCTGAATTTCGGGAGGCCGATAAAGTGCGAAGGACAGGTCCTTATATACCCTTGAACACCAAATGAAGTTTCAGGTGCGCACAGGTGAAACTGAAGAAGGACATGCCTAATGCATCTTTTTTCAACTGTGGCAGGAAGAGTTTCTCTTCTTGAGATTGCGCTCTTCGAAACGTTTCTATGCGGTGAATTTAAACCACTTTTCCCAAAAGAGCTGGTCCATGCCGAAAAGGCAGCCTCCTTGAATTCGAGCTAGAAGCGGTCCTTCAAATGGCCTGCATGCGGCTCTGCGAGGTGGTTGTAATAGAGACGCGCCTCCTACCGCCCGCGCTGCAATTAAAATGCTTTGAAAAGTTCACCAAAATGCTCGCACACCGCAAGGGGAAACGCACTACGGAGGCAGGGTGAGCGCCCGGGGTCACGTGACATCGCGCTCCCATGAATAAGTTAGATGAGAGCCGCAAACATTACATGAGGCATCGTTGCCACTCCCTGGCAATATAATGTGCAACTGTGAGTCTTTTTCCCAATGCCACATGTTGGGATGACAGAGATTGGTTCGGTCCGAGGGGTCATGAGAGCCAGTGTTCACATGAAAACCTCACTACATATTGAATAAAGAGTGAGTTGACCGTGGTCAACTCTATGTTTTTTATTTCTTCTCCTACTGCGTAATTTTATTCTCCACCGAAGCCTTTATGGCCAAGTTGGTAAGGCACCTCACTAGTAATGAGGAGATCGTCAGTTCGAATCTGGCTGAAGGCATTTCTTTTTTCGCGGCCCACAAGTGCCCAACATACTATAGAGGATTCTTCAATATTCAATTATGCGATATTTTCAGATTTGCGCCTTAAGTATCCCTTAATCACAAGACGCACGTACATCATGCAACGATGTTTCATATACGTGCAGCCCGGCAGTCCCCACTATGAAACTTTAAAGTTCCCATCTCCTCTCCAGCATGTCAGAATTTATGGGCGTGATATCACGAGATATACCAACAATGGAACATAACACATTGCTTAGGATGTCAGCCTCTATAGGCAATGGCCATTTGGAACTCCTGGACAGTCGCTTTGAAAGGTTCATTCAAGAATGTACCGAAGAGCGGGTGCAACGAGGTCTTTCGACCCAACAATGCCTTCAAAGTATTGTGTGCAGCATGTGTGTCTGCAGAGAGGATAAGACATCCAACGAGGTCTCGTTTGCGGCTTCAAATTGGGGCATTTCAGCCGAAACGAAATTGAAAAGTAAAGATTGGTCCGAGACAAGATGTGCGCTGGAACTAAGTACCAAAAGAAACCTGCACTTGAGGTACTCCAATGTTCCTGTTTCAAGCTGGCTGGTCCGTATGGCCTTTCGACCATAATTTTAACTGTTTGGTTGGTCAGAGACCCAGTGGACATTTTAGAATTTTGGTTCGAGTTCGGGGACTTGGAATTGGAAGAGTTGTGGCAGTAGTTGCTGCCGCTAGGTTTTCATGTGCCACAACCATGGCCTTTTCCGCGCTTATTCTTGTTGAAGTGGAAGTTTCTGTTTTTTCGTTTTTTGGAAGTTTTCTGAGTGCCATTGTCTTGAGTTGTAGGCGAACATTGCTCTGAAGACTTGCGAGGAGAGGAACCCTTTTTGGACGGTTTTCGGTCAATGACACGCCAAGCGGTGAGTTTCTTCATAAAGGCAGAGACATCTTGTTGGATACTACGTATGCCCTTCTCAAGCTCAGCGACCCTTTCCAAAAAGACCTGATGTTCGGAGTAAGACGTCACTCGGGAGTACGTCACGCCCTGGACAAAGGTGATAATGTGCCCCCGTGAGAAATTACGAGTCACACAGAAATTGACGAGAGGCATGACGTCTCCCTCAGAGGCTTTAAGGTAAAGCTCGTGGAACCTAGCACCATGAAGGTTGCCCTGCCACACGATGTCACAAGAAATCAACTCAGGTAAAACCTCACAATCAACAATGCTTTTCCTGAGGAGGATTGTTGCATAAGTATCAGGAACATCAACCCAGCGTTTGATCATTTTATCAAACTGTGCATCGAGAGATTTTTGGAGCTTATCAACCTTTTCGGTGGGACCTGCGTAGTGTCCACGAAAACCGTCTGGGGTTGAGACAGCGTAGATGCTATGATTTATAGACATTTGCGAGAAATGCAGCACAAAGGTGTAGTATAGTTCAGGGGCATGATTAACCATGGTTGATGTCAGCTTCGTTGTATTTATCGACTCGTAGTCCCTGGGGTTCATAACGTATAGAGTGGATAATTCCTTCTCGGCGTCATACATGGGGGTGCTTGGAGGACCGTAGAGTAGCCACGGACTAATGTCCAGTGGTGGTCCGCGTCCGAATAACACAGACATTGTATCATGAAGATATGTGTGGACTTCCCTATCATGGTCAGATACGCTAGTGTTAGCTTCTGTGGGTCTGGTTCCAGAAGGCATCTTGAAGCCACTCCCGCCTGGGTTTGTTTGATCAATCTGGTGGAGTTAGCAGGCCGCCCGCCTTTTATACTGGGGATCGTCATGCACCCCTGAAACACGTGCTCTGGTCTAGCCGTCCGCGCGTGCCGCTTTAGGAAACCCAAACACGCGTGGCTAGTATGGCGCTCAGCCGCTCTTCAGCAGCTCGCCTGACTGCATACAGATGAAACAAGGGTTGAAGAGGTTGACGACCTAAACTATGCGCAAGAGCTTAGTTAGAAGGGATCGAACAATGTCTCCTTCCTCCTGGTTGGGCTGTTTTAATGACGACGGTGCCGCCCTACAACGGGCTGCGTTAGTGAAGGCCCCTTTTCGCTATTCAAGGAAGGGACTGCGCCAAGGAAGAGGGTAATCAATCGGACGAGCAAGCAAGCTTAGTATTTTGGAATACAATACGAAGGATGACTACCGAAGTTCCTCAAAGAAGCTGTTAGACAACGTGATAACTACGCCAGACGATGGAAGAGTACATCACAACTCCCAAAGTACAAATAATTCTGTTTCTTATATGAAATATAATGATTTTAATAGATCATGAAATGCAGAACAGTGTGCGCCAAGGAGCACTGGCCAGGGTCATCCACGCCAGCCGCCCGCCGAATTTTTGGACTCATGGGACTCGGTACTGCCGAAAAGCTGATTCAAGACTTTTGGTTGCTTGGACAATCCCTAAGCCAGCGAATGAACCGCTGTTCGTTGTGCTGTTCGTTGTGCTGTTCGTTGCCGGTTCCTGGGTGTACGAGAGTTGGCATGGTCATGCCTGGATGCTGATGAGTGGGAATTGATGTGTTATTACTTATGGCCTCTTTGGGAACCACTCAATCTTGTGCCATCCCTCGCCATGCACACCGCTAAAGCAAAAGCCACTTGTGATTTATTAGCCTCCAGACATCAACTCAAACGGGATACCTCCGAGGGAGGAGGTTATCGCTAGGCTGGTTACGAGACAGTACATGCAAACTTATAAGCATTGGACGAAACCTTGAGGTCATTGAACCTTTGTGATTTGTTGATATCTGAGTTTGACTCTGCGCAATGTGCAGTGTTCTTTCATCAAGACTTTACTATGGACAAACGGCATTGTGCTGTTACTGAAGACTTCCCTCTTCTTATTATCTCTTTGTTATGGTCATCGTTTACTAACTATATTTCGACTGTCCGATTGTTGAACAAGGAGTTACTGAATGGGGCATGCAACCGTGTTTAGCTCGTCGATGGTGGATACCTAAGTCGCCGAGATGCCATGGCTCATCACTAATCGATGCATGAGGGGGAAGTGGTTTTGTTACATATACGCCATGTTTCAAGCTTCTCGAGCGATGCGGGGTAAGATAAGAAGCCTGGATCTGGGTCTGTCTGGTGAGACGCAACTGAAAGTTTGAGAAAATCTCGAAAACCAGATAAAAAGCGGTTTGCCGGTGAAACTCGGTAAAGGCTATCAAACTAGCCATCCTTGGTGTCGCGAATTAAACGTCCCGGGTCTGACCGGACAGCCAGGAAAACAAACGCTAGAATTGGCAATTGTCTGGGAGTAAAGGCTAGCCGATTCTGTAAACATATTTGAATACCATATAAAATATTTTTGTGAAGTTTTTTCACGTATAATTCTTGAAAAAGAACCTAATTCGTGTTAATTAAGAAGCTAACTCTTTTTAGGCTCACATTTTTCCATGGTCTCCCAGTGGAGTCGGGCACGATATATTATTTTGGAAACAAATCATCAATATGCAATGTAAAAGCACCTCTAGGGCTTCCAGAACTTTTTAGTAGCTAAAAGAAAGTAGTATCAGACAAAGACTCTGTCTTACAATCTGAAGAGCAGATCCTCTGGCGAGCGGAGTAAGGCAAAGCGCTATGATACATGCAGGCCCTTAAATAGAGCAACCCCTGTGGACTCGGAAACTTCCAGCAAAAATGTATCAACCACCAAACAATCCCACGTGAGCGGAGACGAACGTGACAGAACGGGCCAATCACAGGGATTGGCAGTTTTACAAATGGATGCACCGCTGGAACAACTGAGAGCAAATCAACAAAGGAACAGTCAGACTGAGAAAGGGCCTACATGGATTGAGGGAAGCCCCGGGTTTGGCACTCATTAAGTGATTATGAGCCACCAATGTGTGACAGGCCCGTGGGATGGAGGTAATTGGAGTGAAGTTTCAGTGCGTAATTTGACGCGTGTCACCGTCTTGCCATGTCTTGTGGTAGCATCTTTCCTAGAAAAGTTTGAACGATCATCTGTTCTATTCTAAATCGCATTTAGGACCAAAACGGGTCTCTAAAGACTGATCGACATAGGAGATTTCTTGGGTGAAAGAGCCAAGAACATGTTAGCCACACTACCTCAGAAGGTGGGAATAGCAGAATGGCGCCTGCCCAACACCGAATGTCTCCGCTTACCATGATATCTCTTTTGAAGGAGTTTTATTAGAGCGTATTGTTCCTGAAGGTCTTAATAAGGTCTCAAGTGCTAAGCTCTAGAATAAACGGGCGCCACCTGTTCAGACTGATGAAAGCCCATGTGCAGGCTTTCCTGCTCGAGTATTTTCCACAACCCATTGGAACCCCTGGTGTTATCAAGTTGTCTTGAAGCAAATTTTTAGCTGCTGGGACCGCTGCAGTCGTCTAATGTAATCCTAAATTTGCCATGTCTTCCACCACGGGCAGTGCGCTTCCCATGGGTATTGACGGGACATGTTGATATTCCAGACGGGAAGAAAACAAAAATGCTTTGTTAGTTTCGCACCGGCCCAATTCAAGCAGCATAGCTGTCTGCCGTTGTCATCCAATAGCCAAGCTCGAAACGATACGCTGTTTTAGTGCAGACAAGCCAGCCCGTTCCTGCACTTTGGCCATAAAAGGAACGCACCTCGAAGTTCAGCTTTCATACCGCTAATTGCGGCAGTACCTTTCTGATATCTCTGTATATGCCAGCGGTCCAGAGACCAGTTGATGACTGATCGTCAGTCTGCGGTCAGCGTTTTCAGATAGCCTGTTTTGTATGCAAAGAGGAGGGGTCATTCCGGAAAAACCTATCCAGGAACCACTCCTCGATTGGAGGCCAAACCCTGGTCTATTCGGAGCCACTATGAAGGACAAGTCAATTTTACCGAGGCACTGGGAGCTCCAGTTCCCAACACTACCGCAATGAGCGACACGGAGACCAGAGCCCTTGTCGACCAGGGACATATATGGGGATATATTTTTTACGCGAGAACCAGAGACAACCACCGCAATCCTAGGGAACACTGATCAACCCCTAGAGAACAAAAGCCGCTATATCACTTGTGGCGTCCAACTTGAGGACTTGGAGTACATCGCACTCGTCGAGACTGGCGCCAACGTTAGCACGATCCCCCCGCGTGTCGTGGTCGATGCGAACCTCCATACCACGGACCTGAAACAGTTGCAAATTCTGGGTCAAATTCTATACGGGTTAGAAAAGTCGTCCACATCCCACTCCAAATCAATAAGACAAAAAGTCGTCCACGTCCCACTACAAATCAATAAGACAAAAAGTCGTCCACATCCCACTACAAATCAATAAGACACGGACCGTTATTGCTCAGTTCCATGTCGCCGAAACTCCCTTTGATTTCCTTTTCGGAATCGATTTGATCAGACGAATTGGTACTCATATTGGGGCAGACAAAACAACCTTCAGTTTTGATGCAAATACTTACGCAAGCTTGCGTGCAATTCCAATAGACGCCCAACCGCTTGGTCCCGTCTATTTGACCGAAGTGAATTCAGAATCACGTGATATTCCCCAGTTCATACGGGATGAAACTCCGATTCGTCACGACTGAGAAACCAAGTCAGCCGGCAAAGAACTCTCGTTACCATCGGATACATGTGTACCCAACATAAAGGCGACCAGAATGCCAAGCGGGCTGCAATGGCCTGACCAAATGGGCTGCAATGGCCGGACCAAGCGGGCTGCAATGGCCGGACCAAGCGGGCTGCAATGGCCTGACCAATTGGGCTGCAATGGCCTAACCAAATGGGTGGCTGCAAAAGGGGTATGTGCAGGAACGGCTGCGAAAAGCGCCGCTTGGGTCTCCCAGCACGCTCTTTCATTTCAGATTCAGCTTCAACATTATCAGAGAGGTCTAGCACATTCAGCTCCACAACCTACTAATCAATTTATAGATAAAAGTAATACGGTATAAATAATCGAATAGATGTTTGTATTTCAACACATCTAGATATATTCATGGACCTGCAAATAAAATACAAAAACAAGCAGCAGTTAAAACTAATTCACAACTAATAATTGAGCTGTTGAACGTATGAACAGAATACCTGCATCTGTCCAGGCTGGGTCCCTACCACACTGGCATTGGCGAGCCCGCCGTCCCAAAAGGATTTTCGAGGCCGCCACGACCCCGGCCCTTTACTGTTTTTCCCAAGCTGGCTACTCCTCTGGCCCCATGTTTGACCGCCTTTTGCCGTGTTCAGACAGTTCCAAGTGTTGAGCCCAGAAGGCTTTTTGCCTGATCTTTGCCAGGTTGATAGCTGGACTATTGGCTGGGTGCATTTGAGACGAGAAGCATAGCACCCTCCATTGGCGAATTCGGGGCTCGTCTGGGCTCAAATTTTGGACATTGATCTCTATATGGTCAGCTTGATACTTGGGTTACTGATTGGGACTACCAGATTAACCAACCCTCGCTAATCTTTTCTGGAAACACAGAAACGCAACTTCAATTGGTGGGATGAACTCGTCTGCAGGTGCTGGCAAGCCTTATAGCTGTGGCTCTCTCTGTGGCTGGAAGGGCGACCACCTTGGGACACCTCCGCAGTCATGAAATTGCGGGCTGGGGACATGGGCGGAAACCAAGATAAGCTTACCCTCGACTCGAATAGCAAATTCAACTGTTTCCCTCTTTGCATCGATTTTAGTTTGTCTCGAGATGCTTAATTCCCGCCCACAACCGTTCAGAAGAAACTTCTGTTCAGAAGAAACTTCTGCACGGAATCATGGTGCACGGCCTAGTCCTGTATTAATCTTCCACTTTCGCAAAGAGAATTTGCTTTACCCCAGACATTCTACGCCGAGCCCTGCGGCCTCCTGAAACCCTTTCTGATATGCCTGCTTAAGTGTCGGCTTAGTAAACATGAGTGTGGATTTGAATCTACTTTTCATACAAACTTTCCCCTTCGCTGAATTACGAAAGGAGACTGCACAGGCTGGGAAATCAATGCGACATCATAAAGACGTTCTACGTGATTGCCACAGTAAGGCACCTGGAAAATATTTGTGCTAAATCGCTTACATGACTTGTTAAAGCCGCACGTTTTCTACGCCAATCATTTTATTCTTTCTGCACCGAACCTGTTAGACTCCCCATGGGTAGTGTGCTACCCATAGGTGCTCAATTTTCCTGCGATGTGCGGCTAGACGCGGTGTGACGTCGGACCTTGCCTCCAGGCTCGGTCCGAAACGCTCTGGTTCCCTTCCTCCGAGTTCTAGACCGATAAGCCCTTATATCGAGGAGGCATATTCAGTCGACCACTGGGCACGACTAGCCCGATTAAGGCGCTATCGCCCGAATACGGAGACGCAAGTCGTGGCCGACATTACTATATAACTCGGGTGATTCCCCCTTGTTTTACGGATCATCAACAAATACATCTCTCTTAAGTCCTTACGCCCAACTCGAACCTGACAGAATCTATTAGTTTGGAAATCAGGTTCATGACACTTGCGACATTTGTTTCTGGCCGGACATCTTCAGCTGCAGTACCTAGCAGATCGCAGCCGGTTGCAAAAAGCTCTCCCGGGAACGAGTCGAACGTCCGATCGCAAGATATCTATCCATTACAGTCTTGTGCCTTACCAGCTTGGCCACCGGGAGGTGTTTGAAATTGTTAGCAACGATGCCCATTACTGATTGCAAGGCTTTTTTCCGGGTTACACCAGAGTACTAAGAAACCTGTAGAGGGTAATTCCGTCTCGGCGTCAGACAAGGGTGTGTTTGGAGGACCATAGAATAGCCACGGACTAATGTTCAGCGGTGGTCCATGTTGGAATCACACAGACGTTGAATCGTGAAAAGTGTGGACTTCACTATCATTATCAAATACATTAGTGTTAGCTTGTGTGGGTCTGGTTCCAGGAGGCCTCTTTAATGACACTCCAACCTGGGCTTGTATTATTACTCTTATGAAGTTATCAGACCGCTTGCCTTTTATGTTTGGGGATCGACCTTCACCCATAAATCACCTGATGTATTCTAGAGGTCATGCCGCTTTAGGAGACCAACAGGTTCTTCGTCTCCAGTACAACTGCACTGGTTTCAAATTCCTACCTAGTGTCTACGGTGAAAAACCGGCGGGAAGACTCAGAAGAGATCCTTGGGGACACGGATGCGCCTGGGGAAGTTTGGGCGGGAAAGGGGAATAATTTCTGTCTTAGTGCAAAAGCCTGTTTTCGTGGCTTTCCACTCTGGTTCTCATACCTTTAGTTTTCCTGCAGATACTACCCTGCTCCGATGTAATTAGCGTGCGACCTGACGCGCGCATAATCTGCTTCTTTTGTTTCTTGTGCCTTTAATAGTCTCGATATGAGGGTCATAGGCTTCCCTTTCGGAGTCTAGAGCCTCATTTTTACGTCTAAATATAGTCATGATAATAGTCATGATAATAAATACCTGGCAACACTAAACTAGGGGCTCAGTGATTGACCGCTCAGAATCAATGGAGTCTTGTCAATCCGCGCCTATTTGTACAT
This sequence comes from Metschnikowia sp. UFMG-CM-y6306, assembly GCA_009756535.1. NCBI lineage: Eukaryota > Fungi > Ascomycota > Pichiomycetes > Serinales > Metschnikowiaceae > Metschnikowia > Metschnikowia sp. UFMG-CM-y6306. The sequence goes on along the minus strand of WFIW01000055.1, from coordinate 51,576 downwards.
GACTGGGCGGAGTCAGTCTCCGCCTCTCCTTGGTGTCATATTGGTGAATGTGCCAGACCAACCTGAGGAAGGAGGTGGCTAACCTGCACTCTTGCTAAGCGTGTCGTATCAGCTTGCCTGTACCGTGATGTACGGATGTCTCACAGGGAAACAGCACCGATTAACGCCATATGCAGGATACGGGCCTGCATCGAGAGCCAGCGCGTGCGCGCGGGCTTGGCCTCCACCGGTCCATCCAGTCCCCTCCACCGGCCCATCCAGTCCCATCACCCCATGGTCTTGCCCATCGCAATCGGCGTGGGCGTCACCATCGCTGCACTCACAGGAAAGGCAGTCGTCCGTACCGTCCACCGGTTCAATCGCCTCTCGCCACAAATGATAGCTGCGCTAAACCAAATACGCCTAGATACCACCAACCCCGACTCAGATCTCGCCACGCTGGAGCTCCGCGCGTCGCATCTTCGCTACCTCAAGTCTCGGTTCAACGCCACAGGGTTCCCCGAGAAAATGACCGAGCGGGAGGCTCTCTTGGTCATGGGCATAGAGGCTGCGGACATTTCCAGCCTCACAAGAGACTCCTTGAAGCAGCGATACCGCAAGTTAATGGTGATGAACCACCCGGACCGCTCGGGGAGCGTGTACTTGTGTCAGAAGATCAATCAGGCCAAGGATGTTTTGGATCAAAGCTATTTACTCAAAAAGTGAGGCGTGAAGCGAGGAATATTTGGCTGGTGGATCGCCACATTGCCACCTTCCAAATATGCAGCCTCTAGGAACTGAACCCACCAGAGATCTGAACATTTTTTATCTCGCGGATGCTCTGAAGCGCAAAAAATGCTTATTCATTGAAGTCGGTTGGGACACGTCTGTTATGGATGGGCGTGTGGGTGACCCTGATGGGCTCTCTGAATTTGTGGCTTTGTGACTCCAACAGATTCCGGCAGGCCTGAATACTTAATCGGTGAACGCCATGCCTTTCCAAGAAGACGCATCTCTGCCTGAATAAACAACCCCCAAAATCTGGGGTCCATGTGGCAAAACTGCCTCTTGAACTACTCTTAAACCGCATGGGCTTTGGAAACGCTTTTGGTTCTTTTTAGCGTTTGTCTTGATTGCCTCGTTGGAGGTTTTTGTTCGTTACCTTAGCGTTTATTGCTGCATACCCAAGTGTTCGCTTCGCAGAGGATCTGACGCTCTTCATTCCACTCTCAGGTTCTTGTCCTGGGCCTCTTTTTTTCCCTCGAAGTTCTCCTTCACCCGCAAATAATGCTCAAGTTCTTCTGCACTCACGGAAGGCGCCAACTCGCTTTGAGCTTTCCGGAAGTCTTCCATTGTCACCAAAACTTTGATATCCTCGGGACTGGCCACGTTGTCAAACCACCACCGGCTGGACACCTCGTCCTCGCCGCGCAGAAGCCGCTCGGCGTTCAACTTCTTGAGCTTGCTATCCACTGCATTGGCTGTGCGGGTCATGGCATTCAACATAGAGTCGCTGCACAATGCATAGAAGTCTGCCCCAGTGAACGTGAAGGTGCACTTTTCTGCAATCGCCTGGAGATCCACATCGTCGTGAAGCTGGAACTTGCGGGTGAGCGCCTCGAGAACCTTGGCCTGTTTCTCGTTGGTATCGGAAATGCCCAAGTATAACATCTTGTCGAAGCGGCCCGGCCTCAAAAGCGCCTCGTCAAGCAAGTCCGGGCGGTTGGTGGCGCCCACCACGAACACTCCGTCGCCATTGCTCTCGCCTCCACTCATTCCGTCCAACTCGGCCAATAATTGCGACACGATTCTGTCCATGACGCCTCCGGAGTCTCCCTGGTTTCCTCTTTTGGGCGCCACTGAGTCCAACTCGTCAAAGAATATCACACACGGCTTGGCGTCGCGTGCCCTTTGAAACACCCGGCGGACGTTGGCTTCAGACTCTCCAATGTACATGTTCAACAACTCGGGGCCTTTCACACTGAAGAAATTCAATGAGAAATTGGTGGCTATGGCCTTGGCAAGCAACGTTTTTCCTGTTCCCGGGGGACCATAGAACAAGATACCAGACCTCTTCTTTAAGCCGCTGTGGAACAACTCCGGGTGCTTCAAAGGCAAGTCGATGGTGTCCAAGATCTCGTCCTTGACCAAGTCCAAGCCTCCGATGTCTTCCCATTTGACGTTGGGGATCCGCGGGGCCCCAATGGAGTCACTGAACTGAGACCGCGCTTCATTAATGGCCTTTTCAAAGTCTTCCGGAATGAGCAAGAGATATCCGCCGTTGCCTATTTTGAAAATTTCTTCTAGCCCGATACCCCGCTCCCTGGAGTAGCTCATGCAGCGATTGATGGCCTGGTGCTTTGTTTTCTTGATGATTGATATCAAATCACGCGGCGTGAGACCGGCCGACTGGACCGCCAACGTTTTGGCCTTGACATCTCTTCTTGTGGTGACTCTAAACTGAGACACATCAGGGCGACCGCGGAACTCCACTGAGTCCCTAAAGAATTCGGGGAGGATGGCGGGGCTGGACGCCTGCGCTTCGTGACGGAGCAAGTGGCGGAAGATCTCAAGCCTCTCGGGCTCCGAAGGCACTCCCACCCCAATTTCAAACGTGATCATCTGCCGGAAATTGTCACTCACCTTGTCGATATCATTACAGCTCGCCACGAACGCAGTGTTTCTGTACTTGCCCAAAAACTCCTGGATGGCCTGGATCACCTTGAGTGCGAGCGACATGGATGAATTGGCACCTTGCTCGTTTGGGTCTGTCTTAATGCAGAGGTTCTCGATATGCTTGATGAAGAGTATGTTGTAGTTGGAGGGGTGCTCGCAATCGAGCTGCCCGTTCAACTGCTTCTCCATTTTGCCGGTCAAAAGACCTACGGTCTTAAGCTCTGCGCCGGGCCTCACGAAGTCCATGGCATCCAACTCGATGAGATTGAGCCCGAGTTCCAAGGCAACGCTACGCACAACCATGGTCTTGCCCAAGCCTCTGGACATGGAGTGGAGTAACACTGTGGTCTTGATCTCGAGCTTCGTGCTGAACTCTGCGCCCGTCTTAATCACCTGGAGGAGCTCCTGCGCAAACTTGAAATTGGTCGCATTGGCCTCCACAGCCCTGCGGTAGTCAAACACCGGAGGAAGGTCGAGATAGGACACCCAGCAATGGAAGGAGTTTTTTGGCAATGGTTCAAACTCGACGCCCGATGAAGTCAAGGCTGTTTTGGCCGGGTCTATGCGATATTGGCCCAGCTCGCACGTGTCCTTTCCGGTTATATCTGTGACCTTGAACCAAGCCACCGAGTCTGGGTTGCCTGTGGGAGTAAAGGCAGAATCCGGCACGGAATCAGCTGCATCCTTGGCCTGGTGGCTGTTGACCGACACATCAAAAAGGACCTTTGATAGCATCGAGTCAATGCACACGGGGAAAACATCGCCTTTTCGAAAACACTTGAATTTGGAGTGGAAGGAGGCCTTCAACTCCGCGAAAAAGCTCTGCTGAAATGTCTTGTCCATAGTGATGGAAGAAACCATTCGGGAAACAGTGACGGAGCTGGCGAGAGGAAGCACCTCGTGAAGGACGCTGCCTGGCTCGCTGTAGGGCTCTAGATGTGCAAGGCCGTTTGCAGGGATTTCAAGGTTGATCAAGAGCAACGGCGATAAGTAGATGGCTTGTGCAGGAAAGGACAGGTTTGGCTCCAACACCGTGAAGAGCTTGACCACCAAGGATTGGTGCGCCACCCTCAAAGTCACCAAGTCCCCACTAAAGACAGCGAAGCCCAAGCGAGAAAGGTCTTGGTTGGTGACAAACGCGTAGAGCTCCGTGTCCTCGGCCGAGACCTGCGGTACCAAAATGGGCTTGGGAAGCAGCCGGATTCGCAACCTACGTCCGCTGGGCTTCGGAAGCGAGTCTAAAACCACGGATTTCAGAAGGTACTGCGAAAGGTCAATGTCGGCTTCGGAGCCGGTCTCGGCTGAGTCGGCTGAGCCAGCTTCAGAATTGGCTTCGGCTTCAGAGTCGGCTTCGGCTGAATCAGCCTCAGAACGGGCTTCATGTTCGGCGTTGGGTGTGCCACTGGTTCCCTTCACAAACACCACACTAGTGGCCTCCGAAACCAAGCCCTGGTAAAAAGGCTCACAGAGGTTGACACAGCCATTCAAGGCGCTGACAAGATCGTTCTGGGACACCACGCCGCCATTGGATGAAATGTACTCGCTGATGAACTTCTCCTTCACCACGCCGGGTGGCGACATGCTGAAAATGTCGTAGATGGGGCCAGGAATCAGCACAAAAACCTTGTCAAGCACGGGAATGGCGGAGGTGTGGATGGACTGTATAACGCACGACACAGCAGTGAAGTTCGGGCCAAAGCGGGAGAAATTGGCGTGGTTGGTGATGGTCACCAGATTCGGCAAGTCGTCGTGGATCGCCGCCACTTTGTAGATATTGAAGCACGGAAAATAGTCGGGGACGCCGGTGGGCTGGAGGAGCACAAACCGGTTCTTGATCTGCAGCGGCTCATCGTGCTGGGCTCCCGGGAACAATCTCATGAAAAGGTCCATAGAGACTGACACCGATTGGCGAGCCAGCACCGTGGGGTCATTGACTACCCGCAAATTTGCTCTGGTGGAGATGGACGGCGCGTCCTCGCCGGGCTGCAGCGGCTGGGTGTACGGAAGCTTCTGATTGGACATCTGCGGCTGCTCGAAGATGCCAGACGTGGCGGTAGGCATTGTGTAAATAGAAGGGGCGAGTCGGGGCGAGTCGGGGCGACTTGATGGGCAGGTGGGGCGGAGATTGAGTTGATGCCTCGGTCGGCGCGCCAGCCACTCCGGGGTAGACTGTATATGTTGTATGCAGGACGTTGGCCTATCAGGCCTTCAATACTAACATGGAGCCGGCCATTCGTGGCAGTATTTGTCGTTTATATGAACAATTGTAAGATATTGGTACGCGCTCTTTGATATCAGCATGCTAGAGAATTGTTCGGATTAATGTGCACTTTCAGGGTATTACCCACTATACAGGACCAAGCTTGGAACGGGCTTCTCGGTTGTCCAGAACTTGTCCAGGAACGGTGACCTAATGACTGCTTATTCTGGACTTATAATGGAATCTCCCAAGTGATACCATCGGTATAGTTTTGATAGCGACTGTGCTAACTGTATCTAGTATCAGTACTGGACTTCTCCTTGTCATAACTAGGCTTGTGTCCTCCTGATGTATTTGGAGAGATGCTAGTTCGAGTATTCCTCTTCATGACCAGATTACCTTCTTGGTCGGAAACTCGCGCCCATAAAGAGCAATTGTTTGCAAATCCTGCTTCATGCTGCGTCGTGCTCGAGATCTTTGCTCCATACTCTGGTATTGGTCACCTAGATTCATGTCCAGCAGATTTTCATGGCCACTTGGATATTTGATCTATTCAGGTGCCGGAGGCCCATGAAGCCTGGATATTCTGTTTTTTGCAACTTTAGCAAGTGCATGGGAGAAGTTAACAAAACAATATTGACTCAGTCATCAATTGATTGCGGCTCAATGCATTTTCGTAGATTAGAATTGTCTTTTAGCGATGGAATTCTTGATCTGGAATGATTGGCTCTAGAAAGTCCATGTTCATCTTTTACATCGGAAGGGGTTGCACATCGGAAGATGCCTTGGGTCATCAACGGTCGGATGTTTTTCATATTTGGTAAACATTCTGTCATTCTGGTGTTTCCGTGTCAATGTCCGATTTTGCTCTGACCACCTGTCATGCACACAAAAAGAGCAAACAACCCAGGCTGGTAGAGAACAAACAACTTGGGCTGGCAGAGATCAGACAACTCAGGCTGGCCAAGGCTGGAGTGTGCCAAGCCCAATGAGAACCGTACAGGGCTAAGCAATTCATGGCCCGTTTCATGGCCCGTTTCACAGCCCGATTGGTGGAGTCAATTTGATTGCACTCTAGCCATGATCACATGAACAGCATTGGCATTGGCATTGCGTGGCGTGTGCCATGGCTGTAGCTTCGGCTTACCCCCTCCGCCTGCAGGAAAGCACTCTCCAGTTACCCGCACCACGACCACTGCATCGCACTATAAAAACCGTCTTTCCCTAGCTCGAAAGAACGAACAGTCGTCGATGCCATCGAGCAAATGCTTCCCTAGACACAGCCAGAAACGGTGCAAATACAGAGGCGCATAAATTGAACCACCTTTGAAATAGTGCCTCTGAGCGCCCAGAACATGAATAAAGTATGTGCCTTGCAGTATTCCAGTGATGAAAACTAAGTTTACCACTTAGAGCTCTAGAGGAGCAGCCGTTTTGGCAGCACTACGCCTCGTTTGCAATGACTGGTATTTGTCATAGTTACACTGATGGAGTCTCTTCGACATATACTAACAATTAGGGAACACATGATCAAACCCCCGATTTTTGTAATGTATGAGATGGGACGCCAAGGATGTTGGCAGTAGGTAGTTAAATTCCCAGATTCCGATGGGCTCAAGTCGTAGAGCGTCTCATAACTCGCTTTCAACACCCCAGCTCATAATCCACCAGCGCTACTGGTAGACCCCGCCTCTATTGCACCAGATCGGTGCCGCACGGCCCAATTACAGTGCCAGTCATGGCTGACTTACGCTGACGTCCTAGTCTGGCATACTTGACAAGGCCATTACACGACCCACGGAGTTTTTTGTATTATATGATATACAGCTTATTCGTCATCCTCGACAACAACGGTTTCCAAGCCCTTGGTGGATGGAACAGTGATTGGCTCGACGTAGGCAAACATGGCCTCCTTGGCATCCTCCTCATCGTTTCTCTTTCTGGAGATTCTCAATCTCATTCTGGTCTGCACACCTTGGATACCTCTGGACCACAACTGGGTGTTCAACTTAGGGTCAAGTCTGATGTCGGTGGTACCCATGTGTCTGGAGGCAAACTTTCTGATCTCCTTGACAGCCTTTGGGGCTCTCTTCTTGAAGTTGACACCGTACAACTATAGGTTAGTATATGAGCTAATGCGATTCACTAAGGGACTGTGGCTCTCCGTGCTGATCATCCTTGCTTCTACCATTGCGTTTGCTTGCCGATATCTATCATTGGCTATTGCAGTCTTTCATGAACGTGACCTCAGATGACATAACCACTTAAAGACAAGGAATAGGGCACTTGATGGCATTCCTATATTCACTGGAATGAGGACATAGATAGAAGCATCAGTGAAGACTTGAGCGGAAGGATCGGGATCATCTTCTTTTGGAAACTCGGTCTTACTGCAAAGCGACTGGCACTTTCGGGGTCCTGGGGATTTCCCGGTCTTCATTCTGTCACAGGTTCATCTCAAATGTCACACGAGTTCATTTTTGCAGCACGGATTTCATCACATGAATAGCGTCCATATGTGGGGAGGTTTACGCAAATGCGTGGGCCATTCAAACCGTATAACATACTCTTTTGTGCAAGTTAATGGTGTATTCACGGGTAACAACGTCTTGAGCAGCCATTTTGGATGAAGTCTATGGTGTAGAAGGAGACAAGCACCAGCGAGTTTTTCATCAAATTTTTCGCACTGCGGACGTGCGCAGCTCAGAAGGTCGCGGGGGTGCAGCGATGCGTGCGTGTATGCAGGTCGAGGGTTTTCTGTGTATCACGTGGACATGAATCCTCTAGGGCGCGAGCCCTGGTTCTTCGTCCCCTCGTTATGGCATGACCACGAACATGTCGACTAGGTGCAAGACCAACAAAATCGAGATGTACAATTTGGCACAGTGGCCGAAATCGTTAGTCTTTATGGTCCAGAACCTACGCTGGCTCATGCAATACCTGATACGCAAACCTTGATTCACGCCTTACTGAAGACATAATCGTAGACCCTGTCCCCAGTCTAGGATTGAACCTTGGTCCGAAGGACATGTAATTGATGGCAATCGCGGAACCTAAGCTAGAGTTTTCTTAGACCGATCCTAGACCGATCCTAGACCAATCTCAGACCAATCTCAGACCAATCCTAGACCAATCCTAGACCAATCCTAGACCGATATTAATATTAGACCAATCCTAGACCAATCCTAGACCAATCTCAGACCAATCTCAGACCAATCTCAGACCAATCTCAGACCAATCTCAGACCAACACAACCATATTTGTCCGAGCTTTCGCTATTGTGTACGCCCGTAGTACCAACAAAACTTCCACATCATCCTACAAACACATATAGTATGACCATCCCTAGTTTTCGACTCAATAGGCCTAATTGTACCCTTGTAATCCGTTTCTCCGACGCCGGTCCTCTTACCCCGGCTCTTCACTTGACCCACCCTTGTCCTCCACTCCACATACACCATTCTAGACTTCCCTGTCACTGGCAGAGAAATACTTGTTTTAGCCTACACATGCATTCCAAGGAAAAAGTTCTCAAGGTGCATGCACTAACACTAGCTTAACTACTGTCCCTTTTTCTCGCGGTCAATGAACCAGCCGGCTTCAATTGATACCTTTAACGCAACTCTGAAGCACAAAAAGTCTAGTCTTGACTTGGGGCTCCCTGGCACCTTCTTCCAACTGTTTTCTGAAAGTCTAAAACGCTGATGCATCAACGGCAATGTGAGCGTCGTGCACTCCCAACGAACAAGCTGGGTATCCCTGTACAATCATCTAATTCTGCAATGCAAATATAACCTAGCGTTTCCTCTTTCATGTTACCGTGAATAGTTCCGGAAACTAGATAAATGTATTGTCAAAATAATAAGATGTGTCTACTTTTGTTCGATTCTTGAACGGTAAGGCCTTATCAGGGCAAATTCTCCAATATTCCCCTCCATGACGTTCTTTAAACTTTGAACCAAGCTCACAAAATCACAGTGGCCAATGGAAGTCGGCGAAGACATGATAATCGATGCAACTCCAATTCCAGTGACCAGAAACCAAGCCAAGTCTCGGTCACCCGCTGGAACACACTCAACCCAAACGGGAATGGCATGAAAAAACCTTTCTGAATCGAAAGCCCCAGCTTGGTCGCATTAAAGATGACCCCTCAAGTCAGAACACCTGCCATTCTCTGGTAATTTATCCTAATCAGGAATTCTACACTTATCTTCACGGTAACAGGACTCAGCACAATTGACACTTGTCCTCCTGGAAGCCCCTAAATTAGACAGTTTCGGGATTGTCCCTTCTAACAAGTAGTTGCAAGGAGTACCGCCCAGATAAGTCTGTTGGCCCCATTTCGGTGTTTGATTGACCTTTCAACATCCAACTATTTGCGGCCACTTGCCAATTTTAAGTTTTGGGCATTGAAACCTGGTGAAACTTGTTGAATCCTCTTGAATTATGGTGTGATTCATCACGCCTTTGGTTTGAAAGACTGTGCAGGAGTATGAACTTTGGAATTACTGGACAATTTGCTGGCAACTGGACAATTTGCTGGCAAGTGGCGGCACTGATACGAAAGCTTTGGAAAAGACAATACCAAAAGACAATAGTGAAATAACCTAGTTTGTAATAGTCAAGTTTGGGACAGTGTCGTCTAGAAAGACAAGAATCCGGCGGCCTCAATGCATTGCTCAGGCTGGGCGGTGCATATTTTACTTGTTGTGCTGGCTTAGTTTTGGTCAGGTGTCGCCGACAATAGACATCCTTTTCTGGACAGATGCCTCCCACGGGGCCCGTCGCTGCCATTCTACATCGCCTGGTTATGAGCGCGGCCCGCGCGCTTCGCCATCAGCCTTCACATCGCCTCGACCCGCTACCACCTACTCCTTACTCCACCATCCCTCGCCTGTATGCTTCGCTTCAGGCAGTCCCATCGGTCGCTAAGACGGCTCTCGTCGTACTCCGTGGGTACACACATCCACGGCTACGTGGTGGACCAGGTGCAGTCCATTCCCGAGTTCTCCACGACCGCCATCCGCCTCCACCATCCTTTGTCCGGCCTGCAGCATTTGCACCTTGCGTCGCCGCATGATTCCAACAACGTCTTCTCCGTGGCCCTCAAAACAAATCCTCCAGACAATGCCGGCGTGCCGCATATTTTGGAGCACATGTCGCTCTGTGGATCCAAGACGTACCCGGTGCGGGACCCCTTCTTCAAGATGCTAAACCGCTCATTGAGCAACTTCATGAATGCCATGACCGGCCACGACTACACTTACTACCCGTTTGCCACCACCAACAAGCAGGACTTCCACAACCTCATGCACGTGTACCTCTCATCGGTGTTCGAACCGCTTTTGACGCGGGATGACTTCTTGCAGGAAGGCTGGAGGTTGGAGAACGCTGACTTGGCTGATCCCCGCAGTCCTTTGCTGTATAAAGGCGTGGTGTACAATGAAATGAAGGGCCAGTACTCTAATACAAACTACCTCTTCTGGACCAAATTCCAGCATGCAGTCTACCCCACGTTGAACAACTCGGGTGGAGACCCGGCCGCCATAGTTGACTTGGACTACCGTGATCTTGTGTCGTTTCACTCTCGCAACTACTCGCCGGAAAATGCAAGGACCTTTTCCTACGGCTCGTTTCCTTTGGACGAACACCTCGCGCTCTTGAACGAGCACATATCAAGTCTCGAGCGCAAGGCGCCCATGCCGTCAAAGGCTCTGGCAGACCAGCGCTGGCCCATTTTCGCCGGCTCCTCTGAAACCTTCTTTGACGTGCAGGTGCCTGGACCCGTGGATGCCATGGTCTCCAACCCTGCAGAGGAGCAGTACAAGTCCTCCCTCACGTGGTACTTGGGGGACCCTCTTGAAGGGTCCAAACGATACGAGCTCTTCAAATGGAAAGCTTTGAGCTCTCTTCTTTTCGATGGCCACAACGCGCCTCTATACCAGGAGTTGATCGAGACTGGCTATGCGGAGGACTTCTCCGCCAACAGCGGATTGGATGCTACGACTCATTTGCTTTCATTCACCATTGGCCTCGACAAGTTGTCTCTTCAAAAATCAAATGAGCTTGCAGCCAAGTTCAACCACATTCTCTCGGCCAAGGTGTTGCCGGAAATGGCCAAAAGACAAGAGAGTGCTTTCCATGACCGCATCTTGGCCATATACCACCAAATGGAGCTTGGCTTCAAGAAACACAAGCCTGATCTTGGCTTGAGCCTCTTGAACTCTATCGTGCCCACTTGGGTCAATGGACAGGACCCAGTGGCCACGCTTCAGGTGCAGGATATCTTGACCCGCTTCAAACAAGAGTACACGGAGAAGGGGCTCGGAATGTTCGAGGATATGATCAAAGACACGCTTCTCAACCCAAGCACCCCGGTTCTTAAGTTCACTATGGTCCCGGATCCGGAATATAATACTCGTTTGGCTTCTGAGGAAAAGAGCTCTTTGGACCACAAGGTCGAGAGCCTATCTGAGGGTAGCAAGAAGGAAATATTTGACTCCAGCCGAAAGCTCTTGGAAGCGCAACAGAAAGAAGAAGATTTGACGGTATTACCCACAGTGACAATGGACGACATTCCTAGAAAAGGCACCTGCTACGAATTAGCCTTCTCCAGCGTAGCGGGAAGTGGAGGCAAAATCCAGAAGAGGGTGGTTCCCACCAATGACTTGGTTTACGTGACGGCCACAAAGGACTTGGCTTTCTTGCCGGAGCATTTGTACAAGTACTTGCCTTTGTTCAGCACCTGCTTGACAAACTTGGCCGGAACGCAGACAGTGCCCATCACCAGCCTAGAGAACAAAATTCAGACCCACACTGGCGGCATTTCCTTTTCCACCAGTGTCAAAAGCGATCCCTTTGATATCAGCAAGACCCACTCAAAGTTCGTGGTTTCGGGTATGGCTTTGAGACAAAACGCCGCTCACATCTACGACCTATGGTACGACATCCTCGTGCACACCAAGTTTTCACCGCAAGATGTGTTGGTGGTAGAGAAGCTCCATACTTTGGTGAAGAACATGGTCCAAAACCAGACCAATGCTGTGGCCGATAGGGGCCATTCCTATGCCAGCTCCTATAGCAGCCTGAAGCTTACGCCCACCAAGTACATCAACAATCTCATGGGAGGCATTGATCAAGTGCGGTTGATCATGGACATTAACAGGAAGCTCGACGAAAGGGGGAGGGATTACCTCACGGACGAGCTCTTGCCCATCTTGCAAACGATCCAGAAACACATCTTAGAAGGGTACTCTGAGGGCCACACCAAGGGTTTTGACTACAGCGTTGTGGGGGAAGTGGCCAGTGTGACTGAGAACGAGAATCTCATCTGTGCCTTTGATGCCAAGATGGCATCCCAAGAAGCCGCCCGCAAGAGCAGTCTCCAGCCTTTCGTAGACGCATTTCGGGCGCAAAAGTTGGACCGGACCATCTTGGACATGCCCTTCCAGGTGGGATACGCATCTTTGGTCCAGCGCGGAGCCCCGTATGCCAGCAAGGACGGAGCATCACTCCAGGTGCTATCGCAATTGATGACTTTCAGGCACTTGCATTCGGTGATCCGAGAGTCCAACGGTGCATACGGGGGAGGACTCAACTATGACGGGTTGAGCGGCACATTGAATTTCTACTCGTACCGAGACCCCAACGCGGTCAAGTCGGCGCAGGCGTTTGCCGAGAGCTGGAGAGTCGGCCAGGAAAAGCTTATGGCGGGCAAGTGGGACGAGAAGGTATTGCAGGAGGCCAAGATCGCCATTTTCCAGAGCGTGGATGCACCCAGCCACATCTCCAGCCAGGGCCTCGGCAACTTTTTGGAGGGGATCAGCGATGAAATGAAACAGCAGAGGAGAGAGCGCTTCTTGGACGTGTCTCTTCAGGACTTGCAAGACGTCAACGAGAAGTACTTGGAGAACGCTGGCTACAGCGCATGCACCATCATAGGCGACGCGAAGACTCTCAACGCAGACCACTCTTGGGCCATCAAGTCACTCTGACCTCAGAGCAGACGCCCAACCGCATTGTAAATAGTCAGTGGATCGAGAACTTTCATGGTCCATCATTAGTGTCTATCATGGTCAAATCAGTCCATCATGGTTAAATCAGTCCATCATGGTCAAATCAGTCCATCATGGTCAAATCAGTCCATCACCACGGTCATCCGCATCCGCTACCGCCTTCCTACAGAAGGAACTCGAGATGATTTATTCCGTCTATATACATGCATGTGCCACTAGCGATGGCTTCTGTTGTAATCCCTGGCCACCAAGTCAGGCACCTTTCTCTTCTTGGATTCTTTAAAGAGGCAATGTCTCTGGGCTCTTGGGTCGTAAAGAATCAAATTAAGCCGCTGTGTGTGACGCGGGATCTTGAACCATTTCTCATACCCCGTCTTGGCCGCCGAGATGAGCTTGACCATGGTGTGGGTCGTCTTGGGTTTAGCCATGATGGGGATGTGACACCACATGCGAAAATTTGACCTCCAGTGCACCCCCGTGCACCACGCCCCGGATTCCATTGAAAGCCGCGGAGGCACGAGTCTCCGAGGCCGCCAGTATTTTCTGAAACTGGTACATCCAGCGTTGATTTCTCCAATGACGTTATCTTCCCAATGACGTTATCTCCCCAATGACGCTTATCTCCCCAATGACGTTTATCTCCCCAATGACGTTTATCTTCTCCAGTGCAACACTATCATTGCCCCAAAAGGCTAGCGGGATTGTTCCTGCAGGCAGCGGCCGCCCAGTCCTCAGTACCCACCAGGTCGATGTTCGAAAAATGGTTCCTTCAACGAGGAGAAGCTGGAGTCTGTGATTCAAACCAAGATCTGGAGAAGAGAATATTCTTCATTGTCTTTTCCCCGTCTCGAGAAGCGTCATATCTCGCCCTTAGCTTCTCGCTGGCCGGCGCCACCTGCCATTGGACAAAGCAAGCAGCAAACGCCGCCCGCTGACGAGGCCCTGCACCAGTATGCGGACTGAAGTATGCGGACTGAAGTATGCGGACGGAAGCTGGTCCCAACCGTGGAGAAAGACAGGAAACGATTCCACCCGAGAAGCAAGCTGGCATGCTGCGCCTGCGTATTCTCATAAGCTCCATATCCATGCAGGGTTGCATAACTATGATTATCAGTTTCCCGAACTGTGTTTATCCGGTTTCCGGTGAATCACTCAGAGAGGCAATCTGCACTCCGCTGACACTGAATCTCTCAAGTATGCGTCAACCTCTGTTGGGTTGAAGAACATCGATTTGATTGTTTCTTACAATAAACCAAGTTACTCAGAAGTTTTTCTGACACAAGCGTTTCTGACACAAGTGTTTCTTGTGGTGGTATCGGTGGGCATATCGCTAAGCCTCACCAACATTGACATTTTGATTACATTCCAAGCTGGGCGGCAGTTCCACCCTTTAGATTGGTCAGGGCCTTCGCTAGCCACGTCCCATCGTCATTGCAACGGCTCAATTATACAAGAAGAGCATTGTTCAGAAGATCTTCGCCATGTGCTTGTGTACAGAGCATGTTCTCACTCTACACACATACCCAGTGCCTAAAGGCCGAAATTCCTCCTCAGACTTCGGGGTCTTTCATAAATGCCGGATGATGTGCTTAGGGCCATGGCGATTTCCTTGGCCTTAGAACAATGGTGCAATCGTCTGCTTTTCACATTTCACAGGCCCTCCACAAGTGATGCACCGTAATACCAGGGTGTGAATTTTCCATTTCTGGATCTGCAGTTCCATTCATGCTACATTTCTACAAAGTACACAAAGTTGGCCTTGGTATGCAAAAAACTGTGCCTCAAATCCTTTCTTAATTACATGAGTCACAATGAATTCTCTGGCGTGGATTGAAAAAGCTTCCTATTTCCGTCTTGATACCAAAAGGAAGAATTATCTCAACACGCACCCTGAGTGAGTCATCATATCTTCAGTGAGCTTATTTATATTGCCCCCATGAAATCTTCGGCTGTTTCGGGTAGATTCAGGTGAGTGAGAATCGGAAATAATTGGGGCCAGTTAACAACAGGCTGTGCCCTTCGACTTTCGGTTGGCCGGACCGGTCTTCTAAAAATCTCTTTGCATACATTGGCGGTTTGTCTAATCGACTAATGAAGAATCGACTGGATCTCATTGACCTAGTAATCCACTACTTACAGCGGTGCAAAGAAAAGCTCTCACGTCATTTCCCACTAAGCAATCTTGCCTGAAAGAGAAATTAACTGAATGAAGATGATGCATTAGGGCTACATGCAGGGGTGTTTAAGCTCTCCATATATGGCCTGCAGACTTGATATAAGTCAACCATCCAATTGGATATACGCAGGTCCACCTGAGGCCCAGATCCGCCCCGTTAGGGTCCGCTTAATCCGCTTACTCTAGTCTCCTTTCGGTCACTTCAACACCACTCATTGAGTATAGGGCATGTCTGACATGTCTTGGGCCTTATCGGCTTACTTCAAACTTTATCAAAGTCAGCTCATGAACAAATTGAAATTTCAGTGGCTCGTATTGGGGATGTACAATGACCATGATGGGATTGTGATTGGGGTACAGGGAGAAGTCTGATTTGTTTTCAATCAGCCCTCTATTTAACTACTTTTGTTGAATTCGGAATAGCTTTTCCCAATTGTGGCTTGTTAGGGATTTTGCTCTGATAGGTACGTTTCAGAAATGGCATGCGGGCTTGAAATATTCAAGGTTGTGATCTAAACGATGGTATTATTCAGTATCTTCGTTCAGGCTGTCCACGAATCATGCTAGGAATCTTTGGAGTCTTGCCGCTGATAATTTCTTGGCATTAAAGTCACCAAGCACTCATTGAACGAAATCGGGTGCCAATCAAAGTCCATCAAGAGGTCCCATATCATAATGTCCCCTTTCTTCAAACATTCAAATACAGGCAGCAGTGACAATGAGCTTTGAAAGCGTTTCTCATGTGGCCAGGGTCACATCAGTGGATGATCTTTAAGGGTTGGTACTCCGCTCCACTGAACAATTATCCGGCACTATGGCTCCTTGCTTGCAGAGTCAATTATTCGAAATCTTTCAGTCAACTGCGAGTCTGGTAGATGATGGTATGTATATCCTCCAGGGCATGAGCTGGTTCAAAAATACATCAAGGCATGATAGAGGTGAACCATTCAGGTCTAGTAATTGCCTAATAATGCCTCCTAATTGTCGTCTGATTGTCTTCTCATTGATCAAGAGTTGTAACATATCAATCTGGGGACTTTCTATACTGTTGTTCGCTGACTTGTTGCTGGGTCTTCCTCAGTCTTATAGATTGGTGGAGCATCCGGTCTTTCTGCTTTAAGGTTCTGAAATCACCGTATGGGTTCTTCCTGCGAATTGGTCTGCTTTCTTACTCAACTTTTCTGGTTCTTGTCAGTAAGTCTTGTTTGATTTTGAGTCAGCAGGATTATAGTGCCCCTAAGGAAGTTACTCGGCATTAGGCACGAATACAGATTGATACCAGCCTAAATACCTTCATCTCCACGGAACTCGACATTGCCTCCCACGGTCTACCCTTTATGTTGTATTTACTAACCAGAGTATCACCTTTCATATTTAGCCCTTTAAGGAATTCTTGGGGAATTCAAGGCTGGGATTTATGCCCCGATTGGTACTGGCCATCGCTTCACTCTGTTTGATTCGGCAATTTTGTCTAAGGCCTCGAGCAAGAGGCAGTGAAAGGGAATTATCGCCCAACTCCTTTGGTGCTCTACCCAATTTGTTTATTCAAAAGAAATTACCTACAAAACATCCTTGCTTTACGAACTAGTTGGGTCACGTGTAAGGGCGAAAGATAGGACAGAATACACGGACATGCTAATTTTAGCCAATGACAAAAAGATAGAGGAAATAGAATAGGGACCAGTGGCTGAGGACAAAGAGTCGGACTGACTAGACGCGAGCATGGCCACGGGCTTCCAAATAGCTTCTCCCAACCACACCTATAAGAACAGATGAAACCACTGGGAGGTTGTTGAACATGCACAATCATGGAACAGCATTGGCGGAGAAAATTCTGCTCACGGGTACTGCAACCGGCAAAACTCGAAGGCTCCTAACATCACAAGTCACGGGTAAAGGCATGGTGTTCCAGTAGAGCTCCACTATCAATTCGAGCATCTGTGGTGAATCATCTTTTCTCGGGTGACTCCTGTTTTTGGGTTTTCTACCTTTATCCTGTCTTTTGCCTGCACGTTCAGTCTCAGCGTATACAACATTTCCATACCACGGGATGTCGTCATCCAACATCAAAATGATCGACTGCCCCACGTTGAATGGTTTTCTTTTCAATGCATGCATTTTTTTCTGGCGTAACCTTAGGCTAAAATTACTAATTCAGACTGGCTTAAACAGGCGGGCTTGCATCCTCATAGGCAATAGCTCAGAGACCATTGAATTACACGGCCCGTCTACCAACTCACACTACACAAAAGGCACGAAGCTGCTCGTATGAGAGCATCAAAAGAAATCAAGTGAAAATAGACCCCTAAAAGCACAACTGCAATGTTCCACCCGACTGAAGCTACTGAAACCCTACTTACTCGAAGCAGTTGACCATGTCACGTCCCGTTCCTGTATACACGAAGAGGCCCGAGGCAATGCAAAAGAGATGCGCCATGTGTCAAGCTGCAAATGCGAGCAGTCTTTGTATGCAGTGCGACACCCCGAAGCTGGCTGGCCAGACGAACGAGTCCATGTTCTAGGGATACGTATGGCAGAGATTCAAGAATATTATCACAACCAAAAGGTACAGTCTCCATGCGTACCCCACACGAAACGAGGGTTCATATCAGCGGCCATCGGTTTCTTCTTTATTTCGTCTGCGCGTCTAAAAGGAGACGGTGCGATGCGGGCTTGGCAAACTTTTGGGTTATGTGCACTTGAGCGCAATCTGTGAGGAAAACCGTAACCTTGTACTAAATCGTGATGCTTAGAGGCCCTGTTATTGATCTTAATCTCTTGTTTTTAATCTTTCAAGAAATGTTCAGTCCGAGTAATCTTTTTCATCGTGCGCATCGCTGTACGTTCCGGCTGATGGTTCACGTTCAATCCCTGCTCCAGGTGTACAGATGTCCTTTGCTTGTTGGCTACCTCAATGTTCGAATCTTCCCGTTTAGGTTTCGAGATTTGAGTGGCCCTTACCGGAAAAGTGTGTTTGAGCCTTTTTGTCGACGTAACTCAACCCATGGGGTTAGATCGCACTGCGGTGCATTTGGGTCAGATGAGCGCAAAAGATTGGGCTCTTTTAAAAAGGGCACGCTAAATTCGTATACACGATAACATCAAAAACCCGTAATGGGAGCACAGCTTCTACGAATAAATTATACAGCCGCCTTGTCTGGTTTGAATGGCCGCTACTTTTGGTACGCCAGCCTTGATGGAGGGCGATGTACGGAGGTTTGCGGAGGTACGGGTGCCGCGGGCGGCGCATGCGGTGTTTTCAGGCGCGTCCTCGACTTTTCAGCCTCCATATCATGTTGTGCAACTTGTGGCTCGCCATCGTGTTCGTGATGGGCGTCACGTCCGCCTTACAGGTGGAGATCCCCGCATTCGAGAACCCCGAGCCCGTGTGCATCCGCGACTTTGTCGGAAGAGACCATCTCGTGGTGATCAACTTGAAGACCTCCGGCTACCAGGGAGACGGCCAGAGGTTGCAGTTGACGGTGTTCGACACGATGGGCAACCAGTATTCCAAAAAATCGGACATTTACAAAGACACGCGTGTCTCCTTCACCTCACACGACTCGGCCGCAATCGATATCTGTCTTTCCAACTACTTGGAGCGGGGCCAGGGCCAGAGACGCTACTTGAGCCGCGAGGTCTTCTTGGAGGTGGAGAGTGGCGCCGGCGCACGGGACTGGAATGCATTGCAGGTGGCCGAAAAGTTGAAGCCGGCCGAGGTGGACTTGAAGAGAATCCACGAAATCACTCGCGAGATCACCCACGAATTAAGCTACTTGAAGTTGCGCGAGGAGAGAATGAGAGACACCAATGAGAGCACCAATAGCAGGGTCAAGAACTTTTCCATTATCATTGTGCTTTCTTTGGTTGGCTTGGGGGTGTGGCAGATTCTGTACTTGAGGCACTACTTCAAGGTCAAGCATATCATCTAGGGAGTTGATACGATGCTGCTTTGATCTGCTTTGGCTGCTTTGGCTGCTTTGATCTGCTTTGATCTGCTGATTTTGCAGTTGTTGCTTTGGCATTTGCTGCATTGGAACTGGCTTGTGCTATATGAAATTGTGCTATCTATCCCGCTCTGGTGTTTGTATTTTCTATAGTAGACGAAAGTCTGTTTAAAACTTTTGCCGGGCTATACGTAAGAATCTGCATCTAGCCCTTCCGAGGGCCTCATCCACTTCGTGCCGTGCGACGGTGAATGCACTGTCCTCGATAATGTCTGCATCCCCACACCGACTCTCTAGGAACTCTCTCACACACGATTGCAGGGTCTCGTCTGCCACGCGGGCGCTCGCTGATACATCTTGCTCTGACTGACTTACAGCCCGCCAAAACACCCACTCAGCCAACACCACTGTCTTCGTCCACTGCTCAAGAAACGATTCGAGGTCCGGTATACTCAAGTCTTCGGTAATTCCACAATAGAGCTTCCTGCTACTGACCATGCTGATGACGTCATTGACGAATTTGCCCTTGAGACTATCGTACATGCACATCTCAATCTCTGCCGTCTTGCACAACACGGCCATGGCTAGGTTGGCCATGAAGAGCTCCGTGTAGTCTCTAAGGAACCCCGGCGTTA
This sequence comes from Metschnikowia sp. UFMG-CM-y6306, assembly GCA_009756535.1. Lineage (NCBI taxonomy): Eukaryota > Fungi > Ascomycota > Pichiomycetes > Serinales > Metschnikowiaceae > Metschnikowia > Metschnikowia sp. UFMG-CM-y6306. Next base: position 31,948 of record WFIW01000055.1, on the reverse strand, counting down.
GAAGCACTCCGAAAAATGCCTTTGTGTGCTGCACAGAAAGACCGCAGACCTTGTCCTGAGCCAAAGCCAAGATCCGATCGGTTTTCGCTTTCCTCAGCACAAGGCTGCGGATATCGGGCCGCCTCTTGTCATGGTGCCGCTCGTAGAAGCTGAATAGCGCAAGCATCTCCACTCTCAAGCCCATGGACTCCATATTGTCGTCGTAATCTAGCGATTTCTTGCACTGGGAGACCAGCACCGATGGGTCATGCGCTAGCAAAATGAGCTCCCTGTTGTAGCATGGAGATGGCTTGTTCCTGAATCCATTACCGAGGCCCAGGAACACGATTTCCACGGTTTTATCGTGGGACTGCAGGTAGAGCCCCGCCATGAGAGGGCTTGAACGCAGGCGGTGGAGCTGGGCCGTACAACATCCCACAACGACTTTCACCACACTTGCGTAGCACACGTAGCACGAGTGCACGCATGTGTTATTCGAATTGAATAAAAACTTCTGGTACTGCGAGCTGGAGTCGGCACACCAAAACATCCAGCGCACCAAATCCCAGAACGCGTAGTCTGCACTGATCCTGGCCGCCAATACGGCATCGTCGTATACCTGTATACGACGCCAGAGATGGAAATCGGATTTGTGCTTTTTAGCGGGCGCTTCAGGTTCCGGCGTGGGGTGCGCTGAAAGATGGGGCATGTCTTTGAATAGCGAGGCCACTTCGCCCAACCCGGAAGTGTTGGCGCCCAATTCAGAAAGAGAAATAACGGGTCTATATCCCGACACAGGGTCCAAATGCGACACAAGCTCAAGCGGACCGTCCGAGTCCTCCGAGTCACTTATGACTTCGACTGCATGGAGGTCGAGGGGCACGTCAGTTTCGGTGCCTTTGGCCTCCGCCGTCGCTTGCAATTTCACATGCGACCGCGTTTTTCTAGGAGACGCCTTTTGTGGGGAGCTTCTCTTTGGATCCCCGTTGATGGACCGGGGCGGCTCCGGGACTAGGTGCAGGACGACCGAATGCATGTTATCAAAAAGCGTTTTCAGGGCCGCCGAAAGCGGCTCAGTCGACATCAAAGCCACGTATTTCAGCAAAAGCGCCAGGCTTCGCTGCAGAAGCGCCAGTTTGTCCAAAGCAGAGTCGTAGTCATTGTTCACCCGCCGCATGTACTCGGTGGAGCTTTCCACGGCACCTAAGCTCGGATGATGAGACCAGTTGGATTCCGGGCATCGTGATGCCAAAGTGACCAACACGTGCAACACGTATGGAGACGGCACCTGACAGAAGCTGGGCGCGAGAAATGAGAGCTCCAAGTGCCGGAGAAGCACATCGAACTGCGCAGTGTTATTGAAATTGACCACTTCCTGATACGACAACTGAGATAGTTCTGCCAACCACAGGTCTAGAAGCTCGGTCTGACTTTGGAGAAAGAGGCGGCTATTCATTGGTCTCAGCGCCGCAATTTGTGCATGGGTGTGGAGATGATGCAGACAGTGGAGATGGGACAAGAGCGCGCGCCCTTTCGTAAGGCCCGATATCAACACTGCTCAGGGCATGGCATGCAGGGCACCACATGCAGATCATACCATGTCAGAACGGGCATGTGGAGAAGCCCGTCCTAAAACTCGCCCGATCGGCCCAATATGTCGGCAAAGTCCTTGAAGGTCACGTGGGCCCCCTGCAAATCAAGGGAGTAGTTGAAGATGTGGCCGTCGGCGGTGCCAGAGCCGCAGCCTATCATATCAATGAGTAGAGAATCGGCCAAATCGTCTAGTGCCAACACCTTCTTGATTTTCTGCAAATCCTGTAACGTTAGGACACACTGGGTATAGTCTCTTTGAGGTCCCTGGCAAGCATCCACAAATAGGGCCCAACACTCGAGAATGTAGCCGTAATTGTCTCTCATGGAGATCAAGCGGCCCATGAACTTAAGAAGCTTGTCCACATCAATGATATCCGAGACGTCGAGCGCGTCATTGACCATGACGGAAAGGGTAAGATGGCGGAGAAGCTGCTGGACAACAGTCCAGCGGGGGCTGGGCTCCGCGAGGGCAATGCGCCTCGTGTCGTAGAACCATGCAATACACGACGTGATGTCCTTTGTGAAGCACCGTGGGATGCGCATCCGGTCGAGGAGCGCCGGGATATGCTGAAGGAGGAGGTCCGGCGAACCTGTCTCCTCGAGCAGCTCTGCATATGCATCAAGCACCTCTGTCTCGCCTGCGCGGCTGATGTCCGTGTGGGTGGGCCGGACTGCTTTGCGAGGCATCTCGAGGGGGACTCCGTGAGACTGCGCCAAATGTCGTATGTGTTGGTACTGCATGCACAACCGACTCTCCACTGGAACGCTTTTTCTGTTTTGTATCCATCGTGTTCCATCTTGCTTGACCCACATTCGCCCGGTTCGCCCCTGTTATACCTGCCCCTGCCTTTCCAAACTTTTAGATTCTGTCTCGCCTCATATCACCTGCTCCTGCACACTTCCATCGCTTTTGACACCCCTTTGTCCTGCCAGCTGCCAACCTTTTTGTATGCCTATTTCGTTCCAATTGCCATCAGTATATACCCGCCTCTAGCAGCTTCCAATAGTGTCCTTTCAGTATATCCCTGTCCACCCCGTATCGTCCTTATCTATCAGTCCCTTCCGCCCTTCCACGAATACTTTGCAGCTCCGAAATTGGCGCCCAAAATTGCCGCCCAAACTTCAAAGTAGATTTGCCATGTAAAATCGGATGCCAAAAGTTCGTCTTCAATGCCTGCCACTTGGCTCCAGCGCCTGACATGACCCATGATAACTGACATAATTAGTGTACTGCATGTAACAGTTTCTTTGGAAGAGTTAATTGCAACACAAGAACCACGCGGTGAAAATGAACTTCGAGAAGAAGGCGGTTGCTTAAACCGAAAAGCTGAGCTGTTGGGGGACAGCAAAAGCAACAAGTATCAAAGGCGTGTCCGAACACGTGCATGTGTCTAGGCCCTCTGCAGTATACACACGCGCAACCGGCCCGCAACAAGTCACAACACCCCTCCAAAGCATGCCTACTTCGCCGGCCATCGTTACAGAACTTGCAGAGGTCACAGAAAGGCTCGATGCTCCATGCAGGATATTCTATAAGAAAGAAACTCAGCAGCCGTCCGGCAGCTTCAAGCTCCGTGGTATGAGTCAGGTGGTTCTCAACGGCTTGCATGAGGCCAAAGCAAAAGGGAAGGCCCTGGTACATACCTTCAGTTCGTCCGGAGGTAATGCAGGCTTGGCTGCTGCTTTTGCAAGTGCCTCGCACGGGGTCTCTTGCACGGTAGTGCTCCCCGAAACATCGAAAGGCGCCATCTCGAAATTGGAGAGATTGGGAGCCAAGGTCTTAGTGTATGGTAGTCACTGGGGCGAAGCCGATGCATATCTTCGAGGCTCAATAATTCCTAGTGTTGCTGAGAGTGTGCATGCCATCTACTGTCATCCTTTTGACGACGCGACATTATGTCAGGGTCATGCGTCGATAGTCGACGAAATTGTCAGTCAAATCCAAGACTCGACCGGGAAGAACACCATAGAGCCCAGCCTCGTCAAGGGTATTGTGTGCAGTTGCGGAGGAGGCGGCCTCTACAGCGGGATAGTGGAGGGCTTGAAACGCCATGCCAGTTGGGCCCATGTGCCAGTGTTGGTGGTGGAAACCAGCCAGACGGCATGTTTCAACCAGGCAGTCAAACAAGGTCAAGTTGTGCATTTGCAGAAAATTTCCACCTTAGCCACGTCTCTTGCGTCGCCCTACGTGTCCCAGCGTGCTTTCGACTACTACTCGAGCCACGACACTCGGCTCTGCACGGTGGAGGACTTGGATGCAGTACGGGCCACCATTTACCACTACGATACATTCCATGAGATCACCGAGCCTGCGTGTGGAGCTACTCTTGCAGTATCCACCAATAGAAAAGACTTGTTGACGAAGCTTGGACCTTTGAGTAAGGAGGATGTGGTGATTTTTGTGGAGTGCGGAGGCTCCACCTTGTCCGAAAAAGATTTGGAGCGGTATCGAGAATTGGGCGAGACTGAGAATTAGGAAGTGCCGAGAAAAAGGGAAGTCCGGGGTTTAAGAGAGGCATTCGGGAATTGGAGAAAAGTGAAGGATCAGAGAGTTGAAGGTTTGGAATTTTGGAGAATGTTCGTGGGAATCGGAGAAGAATAAAGAATTAAAGAGAATTGGAAAGGAAGAATAGATATTACTGCTTAAGTTCTGGACGTCTAAAGCGTTCGGCAGGTTTGCTGTGGTGTGAAGAATTGACAAAATACCGCTGTCTTATTGACCTTCACTTACTGTGTTCTTGTCTTCATACGTCGTGGCAATTTGCTTCAAATGTCTCTTGCAGATGATTGCGGTAAATCGAGGGATTCTTGTGGGGCAAGTTCGAGTTAATGAACATCTTTAAGTGAGGCTTATTGGCCTTCTCGACCCCGCGGCACGAACTAGTTGTTGGAGTGGCGGCCAGCTTGATTGTGTTGTGCTCAATCACATTCAGTTCAACCACACACAGTTCTACTCCCAGTTCATTCACGTCCATCAACATTGGCATCTTATGTGAAAGCAATTCTCGCCTTCGGAGCAGACCATCTTGTCGCAATGAAGAAGGACTTCGGTCGATTCTTTTGAGCATTTTTCGAGCCAGGTACTCATTGACAATTCCAAACCGTTTAGGATACTAAGCCTGGGGTATGCCGGCAGTCTATGTTGGTGCATGATTCGGGGTAGCCGTCACTACACTCCCAATGTGTTCTGGAGTTAACTAGAGACAAACATCCAGGATATTTCCTCAGGACATATCTTTGTTCTGGGGTACCGAGTACTGAATAGTGCTCCAACTATGAGGTGCACGGGATGCATTGTTTGAAGAATTGATTTAGCTTTGCATTCTTCATTTGCAGAGACAGGCTTGTTGATCAAAACTGATTGGCGAGACGCTAGTCTTTTCCACTATGAAAGGCTTCAGATGTGGAAATGGCATTGAATGATACTGCCCATGCCGCGGTTGGAAAATCAGCACGAAAAATTACTTAAAAGAGATATCGTGTTCACCACGGTTCCAGGATTTCGCCACTAAATGCTGGCTCTTCTCTTTCTCGGCTGCAATGATGACCGAAATGTGTTTTCTAGACATGGGATAACACGAGAAAAGCACTACGATGACTCACAAGAAGGTTGGTTTTCTGACAAATCACTTAGTCTGTGGTAATGACTGACACAACTTACTGGTTACACACGCTACAACAGAAAAATCTCTGCGGAAAGCAAATTCGCCGTTCCACGAAAGTAGATGCCATGTCGATTAAACTCTGAAGATTTCTCGGATCCAAGCTATATGTACTGACATGCTTCAGATGCGGCCTTAATCTGAGGAACATCATACTTCACTAATAAAGCTGTGAGACCGTTTTTCCTTCAGCGCTTTGAAATGGTTGATTCGCTGGTCACTCCGGCTATTATGAGCGAAAACCTGCCATAAATTCAATGAGGGCCGAATTGATCAGCAGCATCCTGCCAAGTGTGAAAAAAGGTGTGGAGTGGTCGGCTGTGATGGCCGAGAGCCCAAATATCTTTTTTCTCCAGACGATTATTGTACAACCTGGAAATTTTTGAATTAGATGAGATGAGAAGGACTGGGTTGTTGAACCATTTGTGAATTCACTCTTTGTCGCTCAGTCAAATTGAGTTTGACAAGTGCTGGTGCATACTCTTCTCAACTGACAACCTGCTTCTCATGATTGAAAGAGTACAAGGGGACTTCAGTCAAGAAAGTGTCCATCAATACACCGCAATTCGGTGCTTGAACAATGTCATTCTAATCTGAAGGCCTGAGCATTGAACTGGGGCGGTAACTGCAAATGATATCCACACCATCTTATCCTCCGTAACACTTATGGAAGTGCGGTGAGGGGAGGATCATAAGACTACCTTTAGGGCTTCTAGACCTTCTGTCCAAGGTTCAGTAATCCCCTCTGCACCTGAACCAATGCGGGAACTGTGCAAGGTGATGATCATGGAAACCCAGCCCTAACCATTCACCAGAGCTTTCTTGATGTGGCAGACCAGGTCCAAGTCGCTCGTGATTGCCCGCAGACCATAGTGCTATGATTATTCCTTGGCCGGCGCTTGGAGACGATGTTACACAAGTGGTTTGTCTTTCCTTTTAGAATGATGGTGGCTCGGCATAATACATGCTAGAGTATCTATACTGGATCATTTGGATTGTTTGACATTGTCTCGAATTCTGAAGAGTTGTTTTGTTAATCACAGAGGATCAGTTGGGTAATGAAAACAGAGTCACGGACTAACCAGGCAAATTCGGCGACGCCTTTTGGGAAACGGTTATTTTATCCACTAGAACTCGGGCACTGTCTGCCAAAACTCATAGCTGCTCGGAGGTCCGAGTTGAAGGTAATAAAGCAAAAGTCTTTTTTGTGGGTCTGGCGAATCCACTTTTGATTGCGCAATGTATGATTTTGGGGACTTCTGACCACTACTCTATAGTGTTACCACACCACTACTCTATAGTATTACCACTACTCTATAGTATTACCACTACTATATAGTATTACCACACCACTATACTAATACTATACAAATACTACTACTATACAAATACTATCACACTACATTCCCTATAATTTACCAAAATTATCTGCAATAGACTACTTCACTAATACTACATACTCAAACTCGATGGCGTACTCTGCACCACCACCTAGTGCTTTAAACCATCCTGAATACAAACAACTACTAAGCACACCACAGTACACGTTTTCCTACAGCTCTGCAGCCTACTATAATACTGCTAAATTGCTTCACCGCGACACAAGGCAAAAGGAGCTAAGACGGTATGCATTCCCCAGCTTAGGTCGTGATGGAGTACGCTTTCAAGCCGGACGGCTTGACGGGAGATGAAAAGTACAGTTTCACCTTTACTGCATGTATCTGACAAAGCACTGCATTGATCCCCTAGAGCAGTCAATATAAGATGAAAAGTGGCATGGGTTGTTAGCTTTTGAGCTTCCTCAAACCTTACTTGCATATACGTGTACAAAACTTGTACTTGTTAGAAAGGAGTGTATCGCCGGCCTTATAGCCCGCTGCGTGGATGATCTACTGGTGCTTGGAATAACAAATAACCTTGATGTGCCTAAAACTAAGTAGATGCCAGACCTACGAAATACAGAATTTGTGACAAGCCAAGAATTTCTGCAATATAGAAGTGGATAAGGGTTATGTGGAAATTATTGCGAGATTGTATTGAAGGTATTGTGAATGAGGTGGTCACAGGTCGAAAGCATGCTGGCCCAAAGGCTTTGGCAATACGGTTGAAGATTATTTGATGGGACCAATACAGGTCTTGGAGACTCCTCTACACCCAATACGGTTTCTTTTGACCTTAAATTGGCCAGAATCTCTCAAATTATCTAGCACAACCTAGGATGACACTTAAAAGCTGCAAAGGTATCTGGCATCTCCGAACGCACTGCTGGAGGTCATGTACGAGACCAGTCAATTCACCTAGTTCACGCCTGCTCCGACGCAGCCTCTCAAACTCCCCGAGTTGCTCAACTCTGAGTCGGTGGATCTCTGCATGACGACTCTGGAGCATATGAAAAGGATCTGCTGGTGGAATTAGCCTGGACAAGATTCTCTACTGTGCCAACAAAGAAGTAAATGACCGTAAAAGGTTGAAGGAATGGGACCTAATAAACTGGTCAGTCAATATAGATTAGATCACTGGCCTGGGCAGAGGGCTGGATTTTGACAAACTTTAGTTACATCGTTTAGAATACCGTGGCTCTGCTCTGTGTGGTCAGAAGAAAATTTCCCTAGACCAAGGCACCTTCCGGACCAGTACTTAAGAGATACATTGGGTATTCTTTGGCATGATATCGGTCGACCAAAGCAACGACCAATTGCTTTGAATTACAAGCAATCTCAGGAACCCTCATGGAACCACCGAATAAAAGCTGTCTAAAACGCTTAATTCATTGTAAAACGCAACGATCTAATTTTAGCTCTTTTGCCTTTAGTGGAGTGTTCTGGGGCGTTTCTTTCGCTCAAGAAAACCTTAATAAATTATCCAACACAACCATAGAGTAATAGTCCGGTGCCAAGCTTAGACATTGCGTACCATGAGTACTAGCCTTTTGTGCTCTACACCACGCTCTGATTCCTGTCCTTTTCTGATAACCACTCAGGCGTGCCATGAGCCTTTTCTTGAGCCCTAACCTGTGCTGAGTTGAATCTTTTTCAAGCACTACGGTTGTCCGATGAAGTTTCCCAAAATCAACCATCAACAACTGATCACGAAACGGTCCAAAGTCTGGTAAGCATGGAACTTTGCATGCTCAAGCATACGCCTTCGGTCCAGTCGAGAATTGAAATACTCCCAAATCGGAGTCAGTACATGTCATTTTGGAAATCACATGGCAGATCCACTAAATCCAAAGTTAGAACCCCCGGGCCTGCACGCACGAATATGCCAGTATACGAAAAATAGCCATAAACTATTGGGCTGGGAGAATCGTGCGCCAAGTTTTACCACCTATTGCAGCCATTGGTACTGTGACTTTTGGCGGCTTGAAATACGTATTTCCATGCTTTTTCACGTGCAATTTCTCGTTTCTTACTATGCAGTGTGAATGTACCTACACTTTATTCCGAGAACATTTGCACACTCTTTCGCCCGTTCTTAAATTTCACATACATGACGTCCTGACGTACTTATTTGCCCTTTGCATTAAAAACGGCCACTCATCAGCTAGCCAGGGCTTGGCGCTGGCAAAGTTTCTGAAAGATGGAGGGGAAAAAGTATCTGCGCAGAAGTTTCATTCGTGGGGTATGAATCTAACCTTGGAATGAAGCTCTAGCATCGACAAGTGATTCGTTCTTGACCGGGAAAGTTACGGAAACACTGCAGCAGGTTCTGTTGTCATCAACTGCTGAACTGGGAGCTAAATGAGCTACAACTTTCATGAAGCACCACCCGAGGAAGAGCCTCGGCTCCATTGGAGGAGAACTAATACTTTACTGCAACTTTACAGTGCTACAGTGCTACAGTGCTACAGTACTAAAGTACAGTAGTACAGTAGTGCAGTACCATGCTAATACAGTACAAAATTAAGTACTGTACTAATACAGAAGTATAACACTACTACATTAATATAACACGAAAACAATATAATGTTGTATTAACCTAATACTTCAATACCAGCACACTATTACAATCTAATCACTATAGTTAGCTGGTCCCCTAGGTACATTCTTGGGGTTTCCTTGTTGTCGCCCAAAATTGCTGCTGTTTTGCGTGCATGTTATCTGCCTGCCTAATATGCTATAGTCAGTCAATCATTTTAATGCACCCTACAAATACCATCCGCTTTCTGGTTAGTCTAGTCTTTGGCCATGCATACCTTGCGCAGTACCTGCACAGAGCCCGGGTAGGTTCCGGGCTACTCGAACAAGCTTGGGGAATCACCCATTAGTGCAGCCGATTCCCGGTCCAAGTCACCGTCAATCCGAAGAAATGGGGAATACAATAGCAGGTCTTGCATACAAGCAAGCATTGGCAGCGTGCGGTCCCTTCTGGCCCCTGGGCCCGCTAATCGTCCTATCATATAATAAAGCACTCTTCTGTATATTAGTCGCCTGATGGCCTTCTCAGCAACCACCCAGACCTCCCAGACCTCCCGCAAGCTATCCACTTTGAATGTACGACTCCGGAATGAAGTCTCTGTATGCAGGGCGTCCCTGGCCGCGCCGCTCAATGCATATGCAACTCCCCCATCTTCAACACTCCAACACACAAATACATCATCGTCGGCATTCATTGAACGTGAGCTTAGCACCGGGGTACCTGAAACTGCCTATACAAAGAACCCCCACAAAAGCCGCGGCATAGCCTCTGTCTGACTGCACATAACCCAGCCTGAACGTTCCGGATTTCCCCGCCCCAAATATGGCCAAGAAGAATTCCAACACGTGGTTTCCGACCTGGGGTGAATCCCAGGCCAATCTTGACGGGACAGGGACAGACGCTGACTCCAAGGCTTCTATCATTTCTGACCAACCACAAGCCGCGGATCCGGTCCTCAACTCCGCAAAGTGTGTCCAGGACGTTCCACATCATCGTGATGATAACTCACCAGCTCTGCAGGCAGAGAAACCGCAAGCGGAAAAACAGATGTCTCCGAAGAAGATGGCCAACCGCAGAATGAGCTTAAATGACGAGACTCGGAAAGCCAGTCTAAAGCCAAAGGCTTCCGCTCTCTCGCTTAGTTCCTTCACTGGCTCCTGGCTCGGGTGGTCTTCCAAAGATACTGCAACAACGCAGGAGAACGAAGAGGTTGGTTCAGGAAGCCCAGGTGTTGCAGATGCCGCAGTCGATCCGAAAGGTTCGGGTTCTCGGGCCCCCGGTGCTTCTGGTACTGCAAGTGTTTCCAAAGGCTCTGGTGCTTGGGGTTCTGATGCTTCAGGTACTTCAAGTGCTTCAAGAGCTCCTGATGCTTTGGAGCCTGATCCCTCAAAAGTCCCTGCCTCGGGAGGGTACTTGGACACTGATGCAAGCACATCTCATCAGAAGTCCTCCAGTGATGCCAGCCAAGAGTCCCAAAAAAACTTGACAAAAGACGAAGGTGAGTCACGTGGTGACATTGAAGACGGGTCCAGTGCCGGCGAAGCGCAGAAGCGCAAGTCGCTGTGGACTTTCTGGAATGCCTCGGAGGAGACTGCCAAGAAAAGCGCTCCCGACTTCAGCAGGGCCACTAACAAAATCCTCAAATCTACACCCTCTATTCCCTCCAAGGAAGACTTGAATCCCAAAAACAAGCCCCCCAAAGCCGATTCTGTTGATACTGAAAATTCTGCCGAGGAGGAAGCCGTGCTCTATAAGCCACATTCGAGCGCATCGGAATTCAACAAAATTAATACTCACAAGAATGAAAACCTCGAGGAGAATGGCTTGGTGCCTCCATGGAACTCTTGTCTACGGGACCAAAGCTCGACCTCCGCGTCAGCCACGTCGCTGAATATATTGCCCAGCGGAGGAATCAAAAATGGCCAGGCCTTTGATATGAAATACTGGAAAAGCTACCTATCGCATATTTCCGCACGACTAGGTTTTAGTCTGTCCAGCGACCAGTCTCCGGAGGTCGGTTCCTCGGAGACCCAACATGTAGAGAAGGAGCTCAATATGCTTTATGAACGGAGCTATAAACTCTATGGCAGGGCCTTATGCAAGCTTCCACCGCCGAAAAGAGCGTGCTTGCCCAATTTCAGTCAATACTACACAGAACCCCAAGAAGAGGCCCTGAAACGGCAAAAGTCCCAGTTGGAGGAGGACGCGGAAAACTCGAACCTGATTTCCGTGACCAATGATGCAATGGGAAACCTACTTATCAACTATTCGGACCCCAAGCAGCCCAAAGCTCGTCCTTTCAAGTCAGACATTGTGAACCAAAGGCCTGGGCCGTTGACGAAAATAAAAAAGGTGTTGATCATAGGCGTGCATGGTTTCTTTCCCACCAGAATGATTCGGCCCATCATTGGCGCTCCCAAAGGTACATCTCTTAAGTTCGCCAACGAGGCTGAGAAGGCTGTTCTCCGGTACTTTGTGGAAAACGACATGATCAGCGAGAAGGACTCCAACGAACTCAGTATCCAGAAAATAGCGTTGGAGAAAGAGGGCAAGATCTTTGACCGGGTGGAATTTTTTCTTAAGATCTTGAGCAGCTGGAAAAAGGAACTTAACGAGGCGGATTTTGTCTTCATTGCATGCCATTCGCAGGGATGTGTCGTTTCCATCATTCTTTTGGCGCAGCTTATTGAAAAGGGCATCTTGGAAAGTCCCTCCTTCAAGCGTCTCGGTGTTTTGGGTATGGCCGGTATCAACAATGGCCCTTTTTTTGGCATTGATAAGGGCTTCTTCATGAGGGCATACTCGACAATAGAGCACGACTCCATGATGGAGCTATTCGAACTTAACAACTTCAATAGCAAGCAGTCAGTGGCTTACAAGGAGGCCATGCAAGTGATCATCAATGTCAATGTGAAAGTGTGCTTTGTTGGCTCCATCAACGATCAATTGGTGCCACTTTATTCCGCGTTGGCTTCGCATGTATTCCATCCGAATATTTACAGAGCATGCTACATTGACCAATCATCTCGAACGCCCGAATTTGTCAAGCAGCTCGTGTCAATGGCGTGCCAACTCCAGAACATGGGATATTTCGATAATAACGTGATCAAGGAAATCAGTCCCGTTTTGGCTGGACCCCTTACGGGTGGTGGGCATTCCAAGATTTACAATGACGGAAAAGTTTACGATTTGGGCATCAAGTTTTTCTTGGATACTGATGACATGGTGATTCCCAAAAACCCGCAGGCAGTCAGCACGCTGGACGCAAAATCCCTAGAGCCCCGAGTCCCCATCACCAACCAAATTTACGTGAAGGAGTACAACGTAGGCAAAATTGGTACGAATCCATTTATTTTGCCATGGTGTCTTCGAGGGCTTATCTTTAATGTGGAAAAAAATTGGAGGAGAGAGGACGACCAAGAACTGAGGTCAGGGCTCGATGAAATCAGAAGCTTATACGAGCTGTTTGATTCGTGGAGGCCCGATACAAAGGCGTTGAAAGAGTTGAAGTTTCGTCTCAACGGAATTCGGGCCAGCAAACTTTGACAATTAAGGAATGGAGCCGACTGATTTTCAACTGCACGAGAGGTCCATACTATATGCATGAAAGCCGATATGCGTGGAAGCCACAAATTGGCGGCAAGACCATGGAAGCGCGTTGCTACCAGCAGGCTGTGTAACAAGCATCAGCCGCCCATGTAAGTATATAACACATAACTAGACATTCCCATCAACCTCGCGTCACGCCACTTGCTGGTGACCAAGTGATGGCGTAGGGACAAAACGCGTAAACGTAGCATGGACGTACGCCAGGGCTGTATGCAGGCTCGACAGTCTCTAAATGCAATAGGTGCAGCTCACCGGAGAAGTTCAAAAACACCTGTTGTTATTCTGCACCCGTCCCCCCCAACCCCGTCCGAATGTGTCCGACCAAATCGCTTGGAGCACTGAAGACCGGCAAGGCCGCCACCACTCAGCACCCCGGCGCCCGACCCGCGTCAGAGCGTGCCCATCAAAACATACACATCGAAAAAGCGCCCTTTTTAAAGGCGCTTGCCCAACTACTACGAGAAGACTGTCGAAAAAGCTCGGTGTTGGCACGATTCCCCGATGTGAAATGGGAGGTTCTTGACGCCGCGTGCCGGGACCTTGTGAAGGTGAAGGAGCCGGCGGAGAGTGGAACCCGGCGGCCTGGGAGACCCCGAAAGCCGGCTCGCTCAGGACAGCTCGAGCTGAGCGGCCAAAACAGCCCAGCAGACTCGAGCATGTACCGCATCTTCGCCGGAGAAGACCAGAGAATTTTCCCGTTCACAACGCCCGAGCTCGCGTTGATTGTGCTGGAGTGGTACAGCCCCAGATCTATCAATTTCCAGTTCCTCCAGGAGGAGTGTTTTTTACGGGACTTGAACTGCATTCACAGCAAGGTAATGCAGCTCGAAGCCAACTACGGAGACAAGCGGCAGACCTTAAGGAACGAGGAGATTTTTGCCATGGAGGCGTGCAACGAGCTTGCAGAGTACACTTTCGATGGCGTCCGGGCCTTTTTGCCCGGCTACACGCCGGAGGGCTTGCGCAAATTGATGTCAGCGCACTACCCCCATAAATTGGTGTGGAGCACGGGCGAAATCGCCTACATTGTTCAGAGTTTGCGGCAGCAGATGCCGTTGGACGAGATGTCCACTCAGCTCATATTCCGGCGGCCCTCCGAGGTCAAAACAAAGGCTCAGGCGCTAGCCAAGCGCCATGGCATTGCATCGTACTTCAAGAAGTCTCGAGAACAGGAGGAGTACGAGACCCGAATATTGCAGTTCATCGAGTCGGGGCTCACAAAAGAAACGCTACAGGCTGCGGAGAAGGACATACAGAAGAAGCTTGGCGAGTGGCTCAAAAGTGACTACTTCAAAGACAAGCCGACGAGAGCCGCGACGCCCGGCGGAAGCAGTTTGTTCCAGCAGGACGTGGAGGCGGAGATTCTGCGGCGAGGAGGCAGCAAGGCGCTCGCCTTCACTAAGGCGGAAAATGCCATCATCAACAGTAAGGTCCAGGGGGACATGACGACGGGCGAGTGCCAGAAGCAGCTCATTTTCCGGCACGCCTCGGAAATCCAGGAGCGGCTCCGCAAGGCCGAGCTAGTGACGGTGCGGCAGAAGAAGTTTGCCAACAACATGGAGAGGTTGATCTACGAGGCGCAGTGGTACTCGTCCATGGCGGACAACGCCACCGGAGGGCGCAAGCGGCGGTCCCGAAGCGGGGTAGAGCTTGAGCAGTTGAAGCGAGAAGCAGCCCAAAAGCCCCGTTCCAGGAGCAGGAACCGTGTTGCCAAGAAGACACGCAGCCGCCCCAGGCGCGGAGCCACGCCAGCAAAGGAGGAGGTCAAAGCAAAAGAAGCAAAAGCAAAAACAAGAGCAAGAACAAGAGCTGACGCAGTTGCAAGCCCAAGGTCAAAGGCAAAAGCGGAGAAAGAGGCACAGGCACAGGCCGAGCAAGAGACAAAAGCAGAGGCAGAGACAAAAGCAGAGTCGGAATCAGAGTCAGAGTCAGAGTCAGATGCACAGGCACAAGCAGAAGCGGCAGCAAGAAAGCAGGCCATCACCAAAAAACGCATGGAAAGCCGGCGGCGCAACCTCGAGGAGCGGGAGCGCAGGCGGCTCGAGCGGCAGCGGCTTCGGCGCCCGACTCGTATGCTCACGCGGTCGGCCAAGGTCAAGCGCGAGTACAAGAGCCGCAACAACACGCTCTTGGAGGAGGCGCAGTGGTTCCAGAGCATCACCGGAAACGGCGCGTTCGTGGCCGAGGGCGACAAGCGCAAGCGCGTGCCCACGTACCATCTCATCCCCGAGTTCCAGAACAGGCGCAAGTTGAAGCATGCGCAGAAGAAGCTCATGGAGCGCAAGTACGCGGAGGAGCATCGCGTCAAGCTGGCCACGCCGTCGGACTTCGACCCGTCCGTGGCCGAGGTCACCATCCGCGAGCTCCAGGACGCCATGGGCAGCGACTCGCTGGCGGACGACGACAAAAGCAGCCCGTTCGACCCCTGCAGCATCGTGGATGACACGTGCATCCCGGCCGCGGGCAGGGAGGTGTACAACGAGCAGATCTCGCTGCGCAGCTTGTTCCCCGTCCGCATCGACTTCAACCCCGCGGTGCACGAGGGCCTCGACGCCGCCAAGGGCCCCGTGATCAACGACGTGTTGGCGGCCAAGGTGATCCGCGACCACGAGAAGGGCTACACCTCGCTCCCGCTGAGCTTCCCGCCGTTCCGCGTCCACGACGCCGTCAACCCGCGCAACATCCTCCACATCCGCTACTTGCTCTACCCTCAACACACGGAGCAATACATCTTGGCGCAGCCCAAGAGCAACCAGCTCGACCCGGTCAACGAGATCCAGAAGGTGTTCCAGATCCACTACGGGCTCTACTTCTGGTACTCGGAGGAGCTCAAGCACATCATCTACAACGAGTACTGCGAGGAGTTGGTGGACGCCGTGCACGAGAATGACTTCCCGAAATTCATGCACATCATTGACAAGTGGAATGCGCTCATGCTCGAGCTCACGCCCTACCCCGTGGAGATCGACCCCAACATCGACATCAACGCCAGTCTACGCGACTACTTGCCGCCTTCCTACAGCTTCCTGTACAACGCCAGGGACTTCCGCTTGCACAAGTTCTTCATGGAGGTGCTCGATGCCGGCGAACGGGCCAAGGCGCACACCAGCGTCCGGCGGCCCGAGTCGTCGCGCGGCAGCTTCTCCATGAAGATGCCGTCGGTGCACAACGTGTTCCAGGGCCTGCCGGAGGTGTTTGTGTCGCGCTTCCGCCACCTCCGGCCCATGGCCTACTCCGTGGCCTTCATCGACGCCTTGACCCACGTGCTGTCCTTGTCCCGCTTCTGCATCCAGCAGATGATCCTCCGCGCCTACGTGCGCATCGTGTCGCCGGAGTCTCGCAAGCTCCGCTCCTACAAGGCGTTTTCCGCCGAGGTGTACGGCGAGCTCCTCCCCTCGTTTGTCAGCGAGGTGTTGACCAACCTCGACTTCAAGCCGGGCCAGAAGTTCTACGACTTGGGCTGCGGCGTGGGCAACGCCACCTTCCAGGCGGCCCTCGAGTTTGGCGCCAGCGATAGCGGCGGCTGTGAGATCATGGAGCACGCGCTGAACCTCGCGTCGCTCCAGCTGATTTTCCTCCGCAAGCAGCTACAGGTGTTCGGCTTGAGGCCGCTCAACCTCTCGCTCGACTTGTACCAGAGCTTCGTGGCCAACGACGCCGTGCGCGAGAAGTGCCGAGACTGTGACGTGATTCTCGTCAACAACTTCCTCTTTGAGTTTCCGTTGAACGTGGAGGTGGGCAAGCTTCTCTATGGCTTGAAGCCGGGCCTGAAGATCATCAGCTTGCGCAACTTCATTTCGCCTCGCTACAAGGCCAGCGACGAGAAGAGCATCTTCGACTTCTTGAAGGTGGAGAAGTTTGAGATTAGTGACTACTTCTCCGTGTCGTGGACTGCCAACAAGGTGCCCTACTACATTTCTACCGTGCAGCTGGACGTGTTGCCAGAGTATTTGCCGGACCTGGAGAAGCGGAGCCTGAGATCAAGACTGGCCCTGTAATATTTTTAATCAACTCATGCAATGAGTCTGCATGGCGTTTGCATTAGTATCATCAATACTCAGAACCGGAATCCAAATTTGCCTTTAATCTGAGTCTCCATCGCCTTCATCGCTTTTTGGATTATTCCGTAGTAACTTTTCTGTTCTTATCGCTTTTTCATAATCCATCGCGTAGCTTTATGTGTCTTTCAGCATGATAAAACATGACCCCAAACTCCTTTCAAAGCTTCGGAGACGGAACTAGAGCATCAGGACTAGCCTTCACGACCCCATCACGACCCCATCACGACCCCATCACGACCCCATCACGACCCCATCACGACCCCATCACGACCCCATCACGACCCCATCACGACCCCATCACGACAGCTTATCATTACTGGTCCACCTTGATCTTCTTCGAATCTGACTCGTCAGCTTCCAACTTCCTTTTCTCCGGGGCATTTGGAGCAGGCGAACTTTCTTGCGTGTTGGGCTCCGCAGATTCCACCCGTGTACTTCCTTGCTTTCCCTTTTTCCTCAGAGCTGCCCCCTCCACTTCACGTGACAACGCAAGCATCAACGTATTAATTCTGCGGTTGATCTCTTGCGGCGTTCTGGAGGTGATATACCAGTCGAATTTGAAGAGCTCGCTTTGCAGGATTTCTTGCTTGATTTTCTCGCCCAATTGTTCGGCAAATATCCCGTACCGATGCACGCAACACAAGATAAACCGATCCTCGAGCTTGAGAAAGACCCGCTTGGAGCTGTTGGACGCATACTGTATGTTGAGGTCTTCCAACGGATCCTCTAGCTCCTTCATTTTCGCCGCCAACAACTTCTCTTGCTGGAGGAGCCTCTCAACCTTTTTTTCGCTGGACTCAATTTGCGTCACGTACTTTTCGTATCCTTCAATGTCCTTGTACGAGGACCAAAACCTCTTGGCGTAGCTTTCCACCTCCGAGGGCTCTCTGCCTAACGCCTCGGCGATCTCCTCGTACGAAGACCTTCCGAATTTTGCACTAGCGTGAATGAAGTTGGTAAAATCCCGCCGCGACCAGCTGATGAATGTCTCCAGAAGAAGCTTGTTTTTTAACTGCACTTCTTCCTCGCTCAACGGAATCACCTCATCGATTTTCTTCTGCTCGGCCTTAAGTCTTTCGTCTCGCGGCACGTCCTGAGACTCATCGTCGGAATTGAGGAAATCCTCGTCACTGTCGCCAAAATCGTCCAAAGAGTACGTGTACCCGACCGCCTTCTTATATGCAAGTTGCTCCCTGGTGAGCAAATCTACCAACTCCTTGGAGAAGAACTGGTGGTCCTGAGGACTGTAAAGTTTGGGTGGTTTGATTTTGGCGAGTGGGCTCTGTTTTCCCAGAGGCGCCTTGAGCATGTCCTTGTAGTAGTTGTCCACGGAATACGTCTGCTCCTTCCTCTCTCGTCTCAGAGGATGGATCCACGTTAGCCCCAAGCTCTCGTTTTCTCGCTTGGCAAAGTTTTTCCCGTTCCACTCGTACACGGACCCGTCGGACGTGATGTTTTGAAGGTCGTCGAGCCCTAAGTTATTGAACTTGGCATTGAGAGTGGCAGTTTTCTCCCGGCCTTTGGCGAGAATCTCATCAATATCGTCATCTAGCATGGAGGCTGACTTTTGTTTGTCGAAAACCGCCTTGGCTCCGTGCTGGATCATGCCAAGCAAATCCTCATTTTTATTGCCGATTTTGGCGGTGGCCTGCCTACCCTGCTGGATGACCAATTGGTCCAATCTTAGCTTCTGGGCTGCCTTATCCAAGACCTTCTCCTCGATGGCGTTTTCCGTGACGAAACGAAACACCTGCACCTGTTTTTTCTGGCCTATTCGGTGGGCTCTGTCCATGGCCTGCAAGTCTGCCTGCGGATTCCAGTCGGAATCGAATAGAATGACGATATCCGCCGAAGTCAAATTGATACCCAAGCCTCCGGCACGCGTGGTCAAAAGAAAGATGAACTTGTCAGAGTTGGGTTCATTGTAGTCATCGATAGCTTGTATACGGTCCTCGTGCGACGTGGACCCGTCTATGCGACAATAGTTATAGTCTCGGAAGAAGCAGTAGTCCTCCAAAATATCCAACAAACGAGACATCTGCGAGAATACCAACACTCGTGACCCGGCCTTCTTGAACTTGCGCAACATCTTATCGAGAATGATCATCTTTCCAGAATTGTACACCAAATGCTCATCGGTGGTGTATGGAGGACCGGGCTCAGCCCCGTCGAACAAGTACGGGTGGTTACAGCACTTGCGTAGCTGCATGACTATGTTCAAAAGGCGGGTGTTGCCTTCTCTTTTCCCCACCACTCCATTCACCGCGTCAATGTCCTTCTCCAACAACTTCTTGTACCAGTCTATCTGCATGTCGGTCATGCCAATGTACACGTTGGTCTCGATTTTCGGGAGCAAAGAAGTCTCCACGTCTGCCTTGACTCTGCGCAAAATGAACGGGCTGAGAATCTGGTGGAGCTGAGCTATCACCTTGTCCTGGTCATTCTCATCGTTTTGACTGTCGAACCACTGGTCAAACACCTCGGAATCACCGAATACATCGGGGATCAAGAAATTAAGCAAGGCCCAGAGCTCGTGGAGATTGTTTTGAAGCGGCGTGCCAGTAATCAAGAGCCTGTTTTTGGAGTAGAAGTGGCGGATGATTTGCGAGAGCGACGAGTCCTCATTCTTGATGCGGTGCGCCTCGTCCACCACAATGTACTGCCAGCGAAACTTGCGGAGCTGGGACTTTTCCCGGATCACCATCTCAAACGACGTGATCAACACGTCGAACTTGGCGGCGAGGAGCCGGCTTTGGATGATGTCGGCGCGCTCGTCCTTGTTGCCCTGCAACACCAACACATTGACGTCCGGGGTCCACTTCTGGAACTCGCGGAGCCAGTTGTTTAGCGTGGACTTGGGCACGATCACAATGAACGGGCCCTCCACCTTCTTGCAGTAGCGCAAGTACCCCAAGAACGAAATCGTCTGGAGCGTCTTGCCCAATCCCATCTCGTCCGCCAATATGCCCGAGAGCCGGTTCTCGTATAGCGAGATGAGCCAGTTGAGACCCTGGATCTGGTACTCGCGGAGCTGGCCGTTCTTGATGAAGCTGGGCGTTTTCTCGAGCACCGTCTGCAGCTCTTGGTCGTCCATGTGGACCTCATCCTCCAAGAGTTCAGCGTCCTCCTCCTTCTCGGTCTTGCGGCGACCGCGGCCCAGGCGCTTGGACTTGGCCTGCTTGAAGTTGGTCTTGTTGTCAATCTGCTTGACGAGTTTCTTGAACTTGGCGTCCTTGGACATGTTGATATCAATCAAGTGGCGGAAGAGGTCGGAGAGACCCAAGAGGTACTTGAAGCGGATGGTGGAGTCGTCCACGTCCTGGTCGCGGGCGACCTTGGGTTCGCAGTTGAGGAGATACCTGCTGATGCGCTTGGCATCCGTTTGGGGCGCCAGGCGTTTGGGCGGCATTGTATGGGAAGGTGTGGGTGGAGAGGCCCTGCAACTGCTGTTTTATGTGCGCGCATGCAGGACCAACGACCATTCCGACATGAGGCCGCCACGGAAGCGGCCAGAGATGTGGCCTATTGGGGCCCCTGAATGGGGGCTCAGACCTAGGGTAAATGTATATGGAGGCGGCGGAGTACATGTATGAGGCCGACGTGGGCGGCGAAGTGCTCTTGGATAGCCCTGCTACACAAAGGTTCTTGACATGTTCATGACACCGAGTTTCCCGGCACAATGCCCCAGTCGATAGGCAGCTTGTTTCTTTCGCGTAGCCAATCGTTGCATTTCTGAAACACGTGGGCATCGAAAAACCCCCGGTGTGCCGAAAGAGGTGAAGGATGCACCGATTTGATCACGCAGAAGTCATTCTTCAAGAGACTACTGAAGCCGGCCACGCGCTTCTGGGCCGGAGAACCCCAAGCCATGATCACGAAGCCGTCATGTTGGTGGTACAAGATGGCGGAGTGGATGACCTTTTCCGTGAAGGTTTCCCAGCCCTGGTTGGCGTGGGAGTTGGCGCGGTGGGCCTCCACCGTCAAGCACGCGTTGAGCATCAATACGCCGCGCTGGGCCCACTGCGTCAAGTTGCCCCCGCCCGGCGTGCCCTTCTGGGCAAGCGCCTTGGGGTCGGGCACCTCGAATGCAGGGAAATCCATGTGGAGCGCTTTGTAGATGTTCACTAGCGACGGTGGCGGCCGTGTGGGCTCCAACACAGAGAACGCTAGCCCATGCGCTTGCAGGTGGTTGTGGTACGGGTCCTGGCCCATGATCAAGCATTTGACTTCGGGAAGCGGCGTGTAGTGTGACCACGAGTACACGTCACGTGCCGGCGGGAAGATGGTCTTGCCGGTTTGGGCCCGGAGAAACCGCTTCAACTTGAGAAAGTACGGCTTGGTCAATTCTCGGTGAAGAAACACGAGCCACGTGATGTGCAACGTTGCAATCTCCAAGGAGAGGAGCGATCGCTGCTCGTCTGTAAGCTCTGAGACCCACTTTTGCTTGTCGAAGTTGTGTTTTCTACAAAACTCCGCGTAGTCTTTTGTTTCGATGGCATTCCCTTCCAGAGCGTGAATATCTTTTAGATTTTCTGAATCTAGATTTCCCGAATCTTCTGGGTTTTTTGGAGCTTCTAGACTTTCTGATCCAAGACTTTTTGGATCTTCTAGATACCCTGTTTCCTTAGGATTCCCTGTTACATCAATTCCATTCACTTTTCCAGGCATTCCAGCTCCTGTTTTGGAACCCTCTGGTTCCATCTGCGAGGCGTCCATGTCTCTTTTGGAAGGGACCGTTTCCGTTTTGGAAGACACTGTTTCCGTTTTGGAAGGCACCGTTTCCGTTTTGGAAGGCACCGTTTCCGTTTTGGAAGACACTGTTTCCGTTTTGGAAGGCACCGTTTCCGTTTTGGAAGGCACCGTTTCCGTTTTGGAAGGCACCGTTTCCGTTTTGGAAGACACTGTTTCCGTTTTGGAAGGCACCGTTTCCGTTTTGGAAGGCACCGTTTCCGTTTTGGAAGGCACCGTTTCCGTTTTGGGTAGCTTTTCCACTCCGGGCCGTGTTCCTATTTTCGAGGCCAGCCCGGGAATTTCTGCCAGGCTTTTGGATACCCTGGGTTTCTTAGAACTGGGGAAGAAATCTGTGATCCATATCCGCTTTGACCCCCCTGAGGCCTTATGGTGCGACATGTCCCACAAGACGCGTGTGCGCTAGTCATTTATCCTAGTCCTCAGCACTACACCCGTGCATCTGTCTGGAATCAGGGCACCTCAGACCACAGAGGCGGACTGGCAAGAGGCGGACTGACAGGAGCGGACTGCACGTGCCCTCGGACCGTGCCGTGCAGGCGAGTAAATTGGTCCACTAGTGCCTTCTCTAGATGCATGTCAGACCCTTGAATAGTAGTAGAGTCAGTATGGGGATGGTCGAGTGTGTGGCCACTGGAGACCAGGGACCACCCATTGCCCGAGACGGCCCGTATTAGAGCCATCGAGCTCATCCTGTCACGTGAATGACCCTCGAGAAGAGTATTGAACGGGCCTACCTTGATCTATGTGGATAAAATGCCGATCGTTGCAATTCAGACTCAAACAGCTAGGCCGAATATAGGAACTAAAATATGTCGCTGGTCGGTATAAATATACGTGTATACAGCAACTGTGTACCTGGACCGACCCGGATGGACAAACGGTTTCCCAAAATCTATCTTTCCAATTGGTTTTATACATCCCACACTTAGTGCTTGGTTTCCAATCAAATTATACATGGCATGTGGTTGTATGTCTATTCGTGGCCAGTATTCGACACAAGACCGTTGACGTTAGTGGCATTGTCACTTGCATTCCAACCCGGAATGCTTTCGCCGCCTTGGCCGCTGGTTCCTGAGTCTAGATCCAAGGTAACTGAGCAAATCAGCCTCAATTCAACACGCCCAGTCTTCGTGCGAATTACCCCTATGCTTGAACACCCCTAGTGCCGGCATGTGTCCCGGTGGAATTGCACCCTTACAATTGGCCCGTTCCGAATATCAATACCAAAACCTCTAGTCTTCTTCACCGCCTTTAATTGGAAATGCTTTAGCTCTGATCTGCTCGGTTGTTCCGCCCTACACCAATTTCCACATATGGTAGGGGTATCCGCCATCCTTTCGCAAGTAAATGCTCAAATACAAGCTGTAGCCGGCGTAAAGCGAACCAGCAGCCAAGAGTACGGCCGCCGTTTTGAGTTGCTCGGTCCGGAGTACGCTTGTCTCCGACACTTGGTAGTTCCCCAAGTAAAGCAATACCACAGTGTTGGCCACCAAGAGCCCGTACACTGCAGCCACCACGAACACTTCCACCCCAAACTGGTAGTGAGTTCCGCCGCTGATGTATATGGCCTCTTTCTTGTCGTTGAGGCCAATGAAAGGAACGCCCTGTATTTTCGAGTACAGCATTCCGCCAAGAAGGACGAATACAGAGACAATCGAAACCAAAAGATAGATTTTGTACTTGCTGAAGAATCCCGTGATAAATGTAGGGCCTCTTTTTTTGACGAGGATAATCAGCGAAAACGTCGCCACAAACGTGGCTACGAACATGAGCTTGGGGTTCCCCTGCTGAATAGTGATCGGCTTTTGAAGCATTTTAGCTAGCCAATCTGCCATTTCGTACACCTGCAGGTCAAGCTTTGCAGCCGGAAGCCTGAACTCGGCGTGCGGCTGGTAGAGAATGTCCAAGTTCCCGAAAATCTCTTCGCCGAACTCATCTAGCTTTTTTGGTGTTGAACTGGTGTATTTCTCGGTGACCTTGGAAGGGGGAACAAGCCACACTAGCGGCACCTCGCTGAACTTCATGTCCTTGAACATCTCGATATTGGTGGGGTCTACCAAGTCAATCTCCGCGAAATAAAGCAAGTCTGAAAAGGGATAGTTGTCAAACCATACCTTTGCTGTTCTCCTGAGAACTTCTTTCAAGCGTAAGCAAGCTGAACAGTCGTGTTTTTCATCCGTGGACGTGACCACTATGAGCGTGAAGTGGTCCCTCTTGCTGTGGCTGATTGGCGACAAATCAGACCCGTGGATGGCCACCACTTTGTCTGGGGAGCCATAGGTGAGTTGCAACAAGTCTTCCTGGACATTTTTTGCAGACAGAATGCCCGCCAATGCAATAGATAGAAGCGTGAATAGAAGCACGTTGAGCCTCATGTTGGTGTTGTGAGATAGCCGGCGTCGACTTGTGAGGGTGTGTGCTTGTATGCAGGAGGACACGAACCGAGTCCGGTGCCATGTCAAGAGGCGTGTTTCGGCACGAGAGGGTGGCTTTTTGGAGGCGGCTGACTCTATTAATTATTGTACTAGATTATTACTCGGAGTCGGCGGCGAAATCCTCCCTCTCGTCTTTGTTGATGACCAAGAACCCAAGCGTCACAATGACCGCACCCGTCAAGTACCAGAAGTTCACGTGGAAGCCCTTGAAAAGCCAGTCTCCAAGCATGGCCAAAGGAATGGTCAACGATAGACCTACGGTCACAGTCAATGGGCTCGTCAAGAGCACGGCTTTGCACCAGCAGAAATCGCTGATGAATGTAATGAAGGCATTCACAGATAGAAGCAGAATCACGTGTGACTGGGAGGGCAACTCAAAGGCCTCGAGCCCCAGGTAGTGCAAAGCAATCAAAAACGGCCAGAAGAACACGAAGCAGTAAAGCCCCACAAACCCAAAAAACAAGTGCGTGTCCAAGATGCGCTCCTTCTGAAGGGTCGGGCTGGATATCTTGTGTTTCAAGAGAATGGTGTAAGCGCCGTATATCAAGGCCCCCATCAACGCCAATGCATTGCCTCCCAACACCACAAGGGGGGAGCTTTTCTCCTGCTGAGGATCCGAGTCGGCGTCGATCTTGGTGACTATCAATACGCCGCCAAACGAAAGGAGAATCCCACACACCTTGTTGGTGTTAATCTTTTCGATGCTGTACAAGTAGCCGAATATTAGGGTGAAAAACGACGACGTTGACAGCAAGATGGTCTGTGACGCCACGCTGGTATACGACAACGACGAGTTGGTGACCAAGTTGGCCGAGAACCAGAGCACAATGAACTTGAGCGCTAGAAGAACGGTTTCGTACACTCCCACAACTGCGTTTTCGTCTTCGCTGGCGGTGCCAGAGAGCTCACAAAGGTCGAGCAGGCTCACGTCTCGAGACGAGCCATACTCGTGCATGGAGCGAGACTCCGCGTCCCTGGACGGTAAGCGGGAGTACTTCAGCGCATGGTAGTCCGCCCGGACAAGTTCCACGAAGTTGCGCAAGCTGAGCTCCTTGTAGCGCAAGTATGGAATGAGGTAGAACACAAAACACGAGGTGTTGATGTATGTGATGAAGAATGGCTTGCGGTAGATGTTCGTCTCGAACAAGTCGTTGACCAAAAACGAGCTCAGCACCCAGAAAATGATCACCGCTGATAGGTTGACAAGGCCCAAGACCCACCGCTGGGACGACGAGAGCTGGCTCTCGGGTAGAAAGAACAGCTGCAAAAACGTCACCACCGACGTCAGAAGTTTGCGGAACATTGGGGTTGAAGCCCACCCAGCGGAGCACTGTCGAGATAGCGCGGCGCGGCAGGTCGCGCCACGTGACCTCTCTTGCAGCCTCAGCTGAGCCTGTGAAGAGTGGTGCCATGAGCGGCCGGAACTTTCGTGACTGGAACTGTTCATGACCGGAACTGTTTCCATGGTAGTTTTAAAGAGGTATTTCTGGTTTTATCCTTTGAATCTGGCCTCATTCATAGATGTACTGGCGGTACTAACGTCTCGGGCGCTGCCTTGAGCCTGCTTCTGTGCAGGCTCTGTTATTACTCGGGTGCGTAAGCGACTGCATGAAGCTCGCCATTACCAGGCTTTACAATTGACTACCAGTTCTTTTCATACACCAGCACCTCCGTGTCCTGCTTCCACGTTCCTACCTCCACATCCACAATTGGTCAGCATTGCCCCCGCATCCCTATATATCAATTCCAAGCACGACTACTCCAAGCAAACCCCAACTAGTGCAGCACACTGGCGCGTACCGCTCACCTTGTGAATTGCTAATCGCTAAGCCCAGCCCCAATGACGCTAGGGATGAAGCTGGTGGCAGCTGCCACTGTGACTGGCACCATTGTGATGATGGAAGATTCCCTGCATCATACCGACCTAAAGAAGGACAAAGCTGGCATCATCTTGCACCCGCAGCCGCAGGACACCCCCAACGACCCATTGAACTGGCCCTTGCTCCGAAAAGACTCGTGCTTTCTCATCCTCGGATTTCAGACCTTCATCGGTGGCGGACAAACCGCTATATTGGCTGCGGGCTTCTCCAATCTCGAGCGGGAGTTTCATAAGCCGCTTTCGGTCATCTCTTACCTTGTCGGCGCTTACATGTTGGCTCTCGGGATTGGCTCTGTGTTTGCCAGTCCTACGGCAGCTCTCTATGGGAAACGGCTCGTGTACCTTTTGGGTATTCTTATCTTTTTCGTCGGCTGCGTTGTGTGTGCCACCGCCAAGTCCTACGGTGCACTTATGGCCGGGCGGATTTTGACTGGTTTTGGAGCTTCCCCCACTGAATCGTTGGCCTCAGCCAGTCTTGGTGAGCTTTACTTTCAGCACGAGAGGGCCTACCGCACAGGCCTCTATACACTTCTCCTTCTAGGCGGCAAGAACATCTTGCCGCTTCTATCATCGCTTATTCTCCAGCACTTGGACCGCCATTGGCTCTACTGGATTCTCGCCATGTTCTTGGGGCTCAATCTCGTGCTCACCTATCTTTTCGTGCCAGAAACCTTCTGGGATCGCTCTCCCACACCCAACAAGCGGTCATTGGAAGAGACGGAGGCAGCTCGCCACGCGGCTGGCTACGTTCCCAGAGATCAGAGACCGCATGCCTATGCATATCCATCTACGTCCTCATATTCCCCGATAAGGTCACAAAGAAGCCTTAGTCAAGGGAGAGCAGAAAAACGTGGTCATAACGAAGAAAAGTCCTCCGAACAAGAAGAGCATAAAGAAAATAATGTTTCAGCGAGAACAACTCGGAAAATCGACCCGGGAATAAATCAAACAGGGACGGACAATGTTCCTTTGCAGAAACTTTCTAAAGAAGGCCTCAAATCTCCAAGTCCTCCGCTCTCTGAAATTACTGATACCACCGCAATTTCCGCCAGCACAGAGCATGCGCAAAACTCAGCCAACACTATTAGTATGGCTAATGTTGACAACAGAGTCGATTTTAGTATCCCTGATACTGCGATGAATGTCCACAGCGAAAGTGCGTCACAGCACAGCCAGGTTTTTGAAGAGCCAGTATCTCAAGACTCCATCCCCCGATCTTTCAGAAACAGACTCAGCTTATTTTCCGGCAGGCATACCAGAGATAAATGGTGGATGGTGCTTTTACGACCATTTTACCTTTACTCCTACCCGGGCGTGGCCTACGGGTCTATAATGTACTCTTTAGCGGTGGTGTGGTTGATTGTGATCTCCGAAACCCTCTCTGACATTTTCAGGTCCCCACCATATGGATACTCCCAGGAAACTGTTGGGCTTTGGTATGTTTCGCCGTTTGTTGGAGGCATTTTGGGCTCCATCACTGCGGGAGTCATGGGTGACCGCTTGACCCGATTTATTGTCAAGCAC
Organism: Metschnikowia sp. UFMG-CM-y6306; assembly: GCA_009756535.1. Classification (NCBI taxonomy): domain Eukaryota; kingdom Fungi; phylum Ascomycota; class Pichiomycetes; order Serinales; family Metschnikowiaceae; genus Metschnikowia; species Metschnikowia sp. UFMG-CM-y6306. Next base: position 4,536 of record WFIW01000055.1, on the reverse strand, counting down.
AATCATGGCATTTATGAGCCTGAATTCCGGCTTTTTATGCTCGTTCCCTCGTCGATCTTCTCTGCGTTTGGCTTGATGGGCTACGGCTGGTCCGCCCACAATGCCGATCCGTGGATAGCGCCGGTCATGTTCTTTGGGTGCTTGAGCTTTGGTTCGTCCATGGCCTCCACCACTGCTATCACGTACACCGTGGACTGCTATCGAATGTACTCGGCGGAGGCGTTGGTGAACTTCAACTTGACCAAGAATGTGTTGGGATTCATTTTCTCGCTCTTCAACAATAATGCGTACGCTGCAATCAACGGCAAGAACATCTTTGTGGTGTACGGCAGTGTGCAGTTGATAGTCAGTTTGTCCGGGATTGCTTTGTTCATCTATGGAAAGCAGCTTCGAGCCTGGACTGACGCCAAGGAGCTTCTTAAGGGCCTCTACCACCCGCATGAGCCCTCCAAGAATCCATCTACGTAGATGCGAGTTTGGCGACTCAAACCACTTTCGGGTATGAATTTCATAGACAATACAATACTAACAGGAAGAAAGATTCATTGACTAAACCAACTGATCGAACTTATGTCAAAATCTTTAAGTTGCGAGTTCAGGCCAACGTAATGTTTGATTCTGTCCATAAAGTGGCGGCCGTTCCATACATCCCCATTCACAGATGGCATGCCCAACCTTTCAATGACAATGCCACTTGCCACGTTAGCCACGATTCCGGCAAGAAGCCAGTCGTCGGAGAGAATCAAGGCGGTGAGAAAGGCGCCGCAGAACGAGTTCCCGCCGCCCGTGACATCCACCACCGCCGCTTGGGTCTGGTGATATGCGGGGAGCAAGACAGCCAAAGAGCGGGTCTTGATATATGAGCCGCGGGCACCGCATCGGAGCACCACACCACCACTGGCAGGGCATGAAGCCAAGAACTTCGCGGCCAAGGCGTCGATCTCGGTCTCGGTATCAGGAACTGTTTCAAGCAGGTAAAAGCTGGCGGCCTCGTCCAAATTCGGCGAAAACACATCCACTTTAGGCAAAACCTCGTGCAATTCGTGCAAATTCTGCGGCTTGCACACGTCAGGAAACGGCTCAAAGATGGTCTTGGGCTTCTCCGCACAAGCCCTTGAGGCCAACTCCTCATGAAACATATCGATGGATTCGGCGTAGCGGTCCATGGCACAGCAAAAATGAAAGCCCTTCAGTAACACAAGCCCCGGAGTCTGGAGGATGTCACTTGCCTCCACGCGTTTCTTGGGCGAGCGGTACACGAACGAGCGAAGCCCGCTTTCGGCGTAGATATTGGCGCCCCGGGTGGTCAAGCGGGACACATCGCTGCGGAAGATGGCGCCGGTGCCCCAAGCCCGCATCTCGCGCTCGATCTCAGGCGGGAAATCGCTCCCCTTATCGATGATGCCAGAGATGCGAGGCCCCAAGGCCTGGCCGCTGGCAATCCGAGCACCCACGATGGCATACGACGCGCCGCCGCCGATGATGTCATACTCAGAAGGCCGCCTCAAAGATTCGGCGTAAATGTTTTCATCGATGATGAATAGGCCAAGAGTGCAGAAGAGTGGCGGTGTTGACATGAGGGTGCATCTCACTCCATGCCTGGTGCACCCCACCCCACCGTGTTAAACAGAGACATCTGTACACAGGAATAACCGCCGAGAGTAAGTGTCTTGTATGCAGGTCCACGACGCCCGGTCGAGGCGAGTCACCTCCAGATGCCCAGTGTTACTGTCAAATGTGCAGTGGACGGGTGGATGTACTGCATCACGTTTGTGGTAACCGGAAATGTAGAAGGGATGAGGCTGGTCTGTGGCTAGGCATTGAAAATCTATAGGGGATCGTCCTGGAACGGTATCAAAATGGAAAAGGATACGGCAAAGCTTGTAGAAAAGAGATTAGAAGATGGCTCATAACAACTCTAAAGCTTTTTAATGACACTATTAGAGCACCGGGTCTCTTGAGTTTCAAGCTGCGCATAAATGGTAACTCTGAACGCACCACTCTACCAAACACTTACTATGAAGGACCAACTCCCTATTAAGGACCAACTCACTATGACTACTTTTAAGCGGCAGCATAATCATCACTTATCTTGCAGGTCCCTTGCGCAAAGCTGCAAGAACGCAATCTGGTGTCTCTTCGTGGTGTAAATTCGTGCTGTTTCGCTCGCCTTCTTGGCTTGTTTTTGTTGTTTGTCTGCCTTACTTTTTCTCCACCGTCTATCTTGGTGTTGTCCTGCATGCCTTCAGTCATGCTCCTTTGTGTTGGCTTTGGAAATCAATTGACGAAATATGAACAGCTAACGCAATGGGTAACCACTTGCTTTCTGAACGGGATAGAATCTAAGGATCCGTGGGTCAAGTCCCACTCAAATGTAAGAAGTGTCGCCTATCTTTAATCGTTCCCATTGGCCCGGTGACTAGACTAAGACGTGTCTTGAGCAGAACCCAAGTTTTTTAGGTCCAAAGAAAATTTATCTAACTGAGCACTGTTCCATGGGCGAGAGGTCACAGGTGTGGAAATATCGACCTCCTAAGTGTGGACATGAAAACGGAATGACAGCGTAGATTCAAGAGACTGAAAAACAGAAGTGAAAGGCAAAAACACACATTTGCATCCATTATATCAATGCTTAGATTATAATACCATTTTCCTGAGCTTAACTCAACACCTGCATTTGCTTTAAAGGCTAAAAGGTGTAGGATCAACGTATCAGTGACCTTCAATTGGAACTCATGTAAGAGGGTACAAACTATTATGGACCTAGTTAGTAAGGCCATAACTTAGTCAATTGCAGTTACCTGAAACATTGTAAGACGTCAAGAAAAACCATATACGGCGAATATTATGGGACACGAATAGATTTAGGAAAAGGGTAAAAAAGATTTATAAGATTTCTGTCCGAGACCTAATTCTCAGCTTTTAAATCAAATGCCATGAAGGCAGTAATAATGCGTTGATACCACCTTATGCAAACTCTGGCTGTGAATATTTATTGAAGTAAATATAGCTTTTTCAGATTATACACTGTGGACCTGTTTCACCTCCAGTCGCCATTTACCGTATATTTGTGCTCCTCAAAGCCTTAGAATAGCCATAGTGTTCACAGCCAAACTTTTACTCAGATCTATACTTTTATATAATACCCAAGCTCATTTCTGGTTGTAGTACCTTTTTCACACTGATTTTTAGATTGGCAAAACTGTTTTAGTGGTTCACTGACTCACTGGATTCCCCCTGGACTAAAATATTACCTAATATAATCATTTGAATACGCATGTTACTTAGCTTTGGCTGGTGCTAAAATAATTTGTTAGCTTTTTCCAAAAGGCTTTCTCGCTGAGTTTCGCCTCTTTTCTTGGCTTTAATGGCAAATTCCCTTCACTTTTCCTTTAATCAAAATTAACACCAAAATATGAAAATAAAGCTCTTTGAAGAAGTCTACTGTGCTCACTGTACTCAAGGATCAAGGATTTTCTGGTCTTGAGCTTGCTATCATCTCAGAGGGAGTCCAATATTGATATGTATAAGGGTTAGTTTTGATCCCCATGTACCAACAGTTCCCACTTGAGACACATTAGATTCTAAGATTCAATTTGGTTGATTCAGCTGCGTTGTTTCAACCCCATCTAACTGACTAAATACAAACCTTTTAAGCACCCAAAAATATATGTTACAGATATAATCTGGCACCTTGTTCCGGTCGGATGGTTGACCCTGTATTGCATGATTTCTCATCAGCAGAATCGTTTTGAATAATAATGGCTTTAAATCATAGTTTTTATTGTCTATAACCTCACTTAACTTAAAAGGTTGTAGTGTGAAACAAACTGAGTTTCAACATGGCGACTTGATTCACACCATCAGAAAAACCAGAAGTTTAGAAATTAATAAGCTTCAACATAAAAGAGTACGATGCAACCGAAAGTTTCAGAACTGGAGCTGTGTGATACACTTGCCCAGTACCGCGCACGTTAAAAGCATGAACCTAAATCTGTCTTGAATTATGAGTATCAAAAAGGCAGACTGCAAAAATACGGGAGACTGATATTTTTGTAGATCCGACAGCACAATAGACATCGGACTCCTAATTTACAAAGACGTGAAATTTAGAGTGCTCTACTCTGGATATTTCACTGTACAAAATCATAAGGGTGTGATATTGTCATTTAAGAAATAGAGTTATATAACGGAAAGTGAAAGATGACTTCTTTCTTTGAACATCTCTTCTAGGGTAGTTGTGTATCGGGTGAGTTCAAATAGTACAGAAATATTTCGATAATCTTTGCAACGTTATGCTCTATGAAGGAGCATTTCAATACTACGGAAGTGTTAATTTTCAACTTGTATTTCAGTATAGTAGATATACAGGGACATGTAACTTTGTATCATACAAGACCGCCGAGCAAGGATTTCCGCGGCGGGAGTGCTCTTATATGTTGAGCTTTACGCTCACCTGCACATAATCTAGAACAGTGCTATCAGTAGTATCCTAATGATTCTAGTAGTGTTTGGAACTTATGTCATCATCTCGGT
>WFIW01000071.1:0-42294 GCA_009756535.1 Metschnikowia sp. UFMG-CM-y6306 | reverse complement strand
CTCCCGATAACGGCCCGAATACGTGGCGCAGTCGCTGCCGGCTTTCTATATAAACTCGGATGTGTCCCCTTTGTTTCACGGATCATCAACAATATACTTCTCTTAGTCTTACATCTATCGAACCTGACACGAAGTGTCCTGAGGACAAAAGCAGACGGAAGCGGAGCGGCCCCCGATAGAGGAGGTCTCAATAATGGACGATTTCTCTCTCCAGGAGCAGATGCCCGGAGCAGATGTGTGGAACATTGAAGCAGACTAAAAGGTTCTAAGTGCAGGAGAAGGAATAGGGGCAGCCGAACCGCATGTCTTGATTCGTCGAGACCAACGGTGGTCGTACCAGAAAGCGTCGCCTGTGCCCGACGCAAGTGCACGTGATGCCAATGTCCCTTTGGATGGCCTGAAGTAGGCGATTTTCCCCCTGCAACAAAGTCATACCATTGAGTTGACAAGCCGTTATATGCCGGAATCGCCCCCACCCTGGGTAGCAGACACTGGCGGCTATTCGGCGTTAGTTGCGGATCAAGAAAGGCCAAGCCTTCTGATGCTGGCCAAGCGCATTGCAAACTATGCGCGTTCACAGGCCCGGTCGGTCTTTCTCCGAGCCGGGCAATCCCAGGATGTACGGGTGCAGCTTGGGCCGCTTATGGGTCCCTAAATGGCCGTGTAATATACAAGTATACAATGTTTATGTCGTAGCATGTGCTTTGTAATCCCAAGTGCATTTATTTGTACGTAGACAATGTCAGGCGGGTCCACATAGTTAGCATGACAGGCTGTCGAGCATTACTATGATGGAGCAAAAGGCAAAGGCGCCACGAAGGGGAGCTGGCTCAGATCTGTCCAAGAGAAGACCTTCCCATCATGACACATTATCTAGGATCAGGCTTGTCCAATGTCAGTCACTTTCTAAATCACACACTGTTCAAGATCAGACCCTTCCGAGGTAGGACAGATCCAAAAACACAAACTGTCCAAGGTCAGACACTCCGGAGGGTTGAATCGTCCAAAGTCGGAAAATTTCAACGTCACACACATCCAAAGTCGCACCTTTTGCAAGCTTGCACACTGCCCCAGGATCCAATGCTCCTCCTAAGTTGGCAGCACCTTTGCCGCACATAAACCATCGAAATCATTTCAAAAACGACGACACAGTGAAAACCGAATCCCGGTTTTCTGCGTCAGTGGAGTTCACGTTCGCAGGGTCCAAATTTGTGCCAGGCTCCTCACTCAAAACTAGGGTTGTTTTGGAGCCGCCATCGCTTCCGTTAGAATTGAAAAAACAATACGAGTCCAAAAGCTCCTTGTAACTCATTGACTCGTGAGGCTTTCGCTTGCTACTAGCCTCCGGATTTTGGGCCTCATCGTCTTGCTGCGGTGAAGGCGAGCTCTCATCGGACGGAGAGTCACTGATCCGCAAATGGTCCGAGAAGTCAGCGGAAAAGGTTCGCCCGTCGGCATGCGAGTCGGGCTCCTTGCTCAATTGATCGTCTATGAGAAGATCCTTGAAATTATTCCTAGCGGTGTAACTGAGCAAGGGTGAAGAAAGGTAGTAGCTGTTGTTCCGGAAGTCATCGAATTCCGCCGACCCCCAAGCGGGACGGTCGCGTCCAATGGGTGAGCCGCCGTGTCTGTCACTCTCTCCAGACGAGCCCAACTGGGTTGAAGAATGCCGCTTCTTGAGATAAGACGAGGAGTATTTGGGATTCTTGATGTGCGTGTCTTGCTTTGTTTTAGCCCCTCGTGGCACGCTTTTGGCCGAGCTAGCAGGAGCATCACGTTTCAAAACAAACCGGTAGTTTTGCTGGTCGTTATTATCCCATATTTCATGGCCTGGAGACACAAAGCGAATGCACAACTCCGAGGTCACCACCTGCGTGCTGGGCAGCTTAAACCGTTTCGGATAGCAGTTGACAAACAGATCCAAAGGAATCTTGAACATAAAGCGATCGTAGTTATGGCTTTTTAGCACCGAGGGCGAATCTGGAATATAAAAGGCTTGCATCTCAACAAGAGTTGACCATTTGTCAAGAGAGTACCTAATGGTCACGGACTTTTCGTAGGCCAAGTTGAGCACTGCAACCTGTCCCAATAAATACTTCCCATCTATTGAAACAAACATGTTTTCCAAAAACAATGGCCGATGCTGCATTGTTATCCGCTCGTGGTATGACCTGAATGAGAAGTTGGTGAATTCTAGACTCCAATCTGGATGAGATGGGGGAACCTGAGCTTTGGAGGAAGCCTTGGGCTTTGAGTCCACATGAGAATTAAGCTCATCATCATAGTAGTCAAAATAGCTTCGTGGAATTGCACTTGACAACGAAGCAATGAAGCCGGAGTCGTCCCGACCATCTATGGTGAAATGAGGAATATTGGCCGCGTCTTCGTCGTCGTCATCATCGTACAATTGCGTGGGCGAGTTCAGCGCCAGAATCGCCGCCGGACGATCCTTCGACTTGAAGTACTTCACATCGTTGTCGCCACCAAAATGAACCTGCTTATATGTTGGCGTAGAGGGTAGAGAGCGAGACCTGTACTTGACCGAGGAGTTCGACTCTTTGAGAAGTGACTTTACCACTTCACCTGATTTCTTGCGAACCAACGCGTGGCCCGAGTTCGGAGTAGTCGGAACATCCACCTCAGACTCCGGACTCCTTGAGCCGGTTCTGGGTTCATGGTCTGAAGCCTTTGTGCTTTCAGCGGAAACGCGAGGCGTGGTGCTATTGGAGCACTCATCTGAAGAAACGTCCACTGACGAGAGGGGATCGTGCGGATGTAATTGGGAATTTGCGAGGGAGTTCAGTTTGGTTGGATCCGACGCCTTCTCCAATTCAACTCTGGACCTTGAGGGTTTTTGCATAAATCTCATAGAGAGAGGGGTATCCGCCAGGGATGCGAGGAGAGCCAGGCTGTAGGAAGATGCTAGAGGCAGACTCGAAACTGGGGAGTCTCGGGAGTGTGGGTAATCAGGCCCGCAGAGCGGAGAAGTCCGGGGATGATTAGTAGCTTGCATTGGCGACGGAGGATGACAAGCCGACGGGGCTGTTGATTAAATTAGGGACGCGGACTATTAGAGCAACACCGAGCCAGCTAATCCGATAAGCAAGAGGCACTGATGCGTGGCCTATCACGTAAAAAAAAAGTAGCCCCCAGACGAAAACCAAAAAGGAAAAACAGCGGCCCTTTAGACGGTGAGGAAGAAAGGCAGGTTTATGAAGGGGACCCTGACCGGCCAACATTCGATACTTCAAGTAATTAGTGTCTGTGCCTAATGCGTGTAGGAACCCCCCGCGCGCATGATGCGATACTCTAGCCAAACTCATGCAATGCAGCACAACGAGGTACCAGTTTCTGGCAACGAGGGGCGGGCGCAAATGCCGAGAAACAGTTTTGGCTTAACAATTTCGTGCCAGGATAATTAGCCGGAAATCCCCGTTCCTAAAATTTGGGACGTTTGCCGTCTGCGTTGATGTTTGAAACAATAGATATAGGGATATCGTATTATCTGTAGGACGATTGCGCCAGATATTATTTTTTTTTTCGCGTGCATGGTTTCCTCTAGTAACGCCCTATTGTTGAGCATTCAGGCGCGAGTTCTGCGAGTTCAGCAATTGCAGCACCAAAAGAAGAAACAACGGAGGCTATCCTTGAGAAAAGTTGGCTCGAGCGTGAAACTATAAAATGAGAACCTCTATGGATTTTGGTATGGTGCCGCTTTCCGTCTCGGCAGCAATGAGCCCTAGCTCAGAAAACCCTCTTTCCAGACTACCCGGCAGGATTGAGAAAACACCCAACCAAAACCCACAACTACCCAGGTACTTATATATTCTCTTGTAAGGTGGCACAAACATGGGGCCAGCATATCAGGTTTACAAAAAGAAGCAGAAGCGTTGAAACACCCCTTGGAGTTCGCGTTTCATATCGAGTTCCGGTGAGATGCAGCATTGATTCCGAGCGAATTTCGAGCGGCTTATCCGGTTTGGAGCTCCGGATGTATTGGTGTTGGGCACGGGTCAAAATAAGGCTGCACCATGTCTCGTGCAGGAGAAGATGCACGCATCATCAGCCGCTGGCACGCGAGCAGTCAACGCAAGCCCTGACCTTGCTGCATGGATCACCTGCTTTTGCGCTCGGAGTATGCAGTCCTAACCAGACTCTGTCGTCAGCTCGGCAATCTAACACCGCGCGCTAAACTCTTCACCAATTGCAGCCAACTTGTTTTAACGGCCGCATGGTCTTGCGTCCCTTCAGCCACATTCGGGGGGCTTCCCATTCTAGCTAGGGCAATCCCTTCCAAACCAGGCCTATATAAGAGCATGTCCGCCTCTCGTCGCGTCTATTCGAAGCTAGCTAAAAAGCCAGCATTATAGCTGCTTCCAAATGAGTAGCACACAGCGCCTCCGCCCACGATGGCATCTCCCGCCAAGCAGCTGCCAATAAAGACAGGCCCCTCGTCCCATATGTCGTCCGAAATACGCATCTCCGTGAGCTCCTTCTCTTCCGTGTCATAGCGAACAACGGTGGTTTGCTGGTTCTGGAGTCGGTGGCCAGCACCTCCGATAATGTACAAGGCCGATCCGCTGAGCCTAGCCATGCATCCAATCCGGCCAAATTCGATACAGTCTTCAAGGGCAGAAATAACCACCAGGTCGCCATCCAATTGAAAGCGGTAAAGCGTGCTGTTGATGTCGGGAACTGTGTCGTTAACCATGCCGCCCACGAGGTATCCCACATTGCGGGCAGGACAATACACCATGCCTGCACTGATTAGCAGAGGTGGCTCATGCAGACAATTCAAGCGTTTATGTTTGAGAGTCTCAGCCATTTCGAATTTCGAGAAAATTCCTCGGTGAAAAACTAGCACCGATCTTTCGCCCAAGGCAACTGCAGAGTGTCTCGAGAGGCCAGACTCCAAGTCGCGTTGTTGGGACCAAAGCCGCGACTTCTCGTGGTAAAGCCACACATCTCTCAAGTTGCAACCAGGTCGTGCTCGGCCCCCCACCAAGAGAAGGTGGTCTTTTCCGATTCGGGTCAAGGTGTGGCACATGCGAGCCGGTGGGGTCACTTGCGAGGTGATCACCTCATTTGGGAGACGCACCATAGAATCCATGCGCGACTGGTGCATTCCACCAAAAGAATAGATTCCCAAGTCGCCTTCACAAGCGGCAGAAAACTTTGCGGGAGGAGATGGGCACCTTGCCAAGGAAATGTCTCTCTTCAGGCGGTTCGCCAGTGTGGTGTGAATGTCGTTGTTCAAGTGGCAACGCGTGCCAAAAAGAGTCAAATCCGAGTTTGTGGCATGAATGACGACATAGTGTTGGCAAAAGACTATGAACTCTTCCCACTCATCGAAATCCTCCACGGCCTGCACGCGGCCCTTCAAGTGGTCCGAAACCAACTCGTTCCAGCTCTCAAACAAGTCCGCCACCTCCACATGGGGCAAGTATTGGCGAAATCTAGCGGCCTGCTTATCCTTGGTACAGTACTTCTCAACACACTGCAATGGAGAAGTCAAGTGGTTAAAGTGGTAAAGCATTTTCTGGGCGAAAAAGTGTTTGGCACCAGCAGGCAATATTTGCTCTAACACCAAAACATGGCAGTTCGGGAGCTGCGCCAGGAGTGCCACCACCGGATTGGCATGCTCCGGTTTCATGTACGCAAGCGAAACCTCTGCAATGAAGATTGAAGGCTTATCTCGGGTCATGAGCCGCTCGAGTTGCTGCTGGTACAATTGGACATTTTTCAAGTCACACCCGACCAACTTATACTTGTCAGTGGAGAGTACAAGACCGAGGGCCCTGTCCTCATCGGAGATAGGCTGGACTTCTCCGATCACAGCCATAATTTCGGGTGACGCTTGTATCATGGCAAGTTTCTTGAGCACTAGCGCGGGGTAGTCCAAGTCAAAAAACACATAGTTGTCTGAGGCGGCCGCTAGCATCTTGAAGGCAAAAGGATCAAACCCACACCCCAAATTGACCGCCTGCACACAAGCGCCGTGATGGGCCTGGATGCGGACCACGCTTTGATAAATACTCTCCATCCGGACCCAATAGCCTCTGTTGATGGCGGGAGAGCGGCGCTTGGCCTTTGGGACAAAGTGCAGAAACCACTGGTGGCCATGTGGTTCCAAAATGGTGTTATAGAGCATCTCGACCGACCGCTTGGAAACGATGGACGAGTTGTTGGTGCCCTGCACCTGCACATCGTGGTAGTTCTTTTTGCGGCGGTCCTTCTCGATTTTGCGCCTATTCTGGGGAACAGGCAAATGACTTTTCTCTGCTGACGAGCCACCCTGGGCCGCTGGCGTGCCACTGTCCAGTGCCTGTGCGAGGTTCATGGGGTTGTGGAGGCGATGGTTTTTCATGATGCGCAGATGGCCTACAGCTGGACTGCAGATAGCAAGATGACATGGCATAATGGCGGGCGAGAACCTACGGATACTGAGAATCTGACTGGTGGTGTCTTCGGCCCACGAAAGTGGCCTGGCGATGCTACATAAGAAATGATTTCAGTAGACAGACTGCTGCGTGCATGCGGTGTTGGGACTGTCGGGACAAGTGTGCAGGCCCTCGGCGGGTTCGGTCTTCCTAGACCTGAGATTTACAAGAGGGGAAAGAACACGGCCACTGCATTCTGCAGAAAAAATTGATCCGTTTGGGAAAAAACACCCATTTTGATGGGGAACCGAACCGGTCTGCATATGCTGGAGGGCAGTTACCAAAAAGGGCTTGTGGAGTCATTCGATCTGGACCAGGGCCACAATGGACTCAAGGAATTTTTGCCACGTACGTTGGTTTAACGTTGTACGTTGGTTTAACGTTGTACGTTGGTTTAACGTTGTACGTTGGCTTAACGTTGTACGTTGGCTTAACGTTGTACGTTGGCTTAACGTTGTACGTACTCACACCAAGCCCTGAAATGCTTTCTTCAACTGAACATCGACTTCACTGGACTTGCATGTTTGGCACGCCGTCAAGAAATTAGCCCCCGCAAGCGAGAGACGAAGGGTCTGCATGGAAATTCCGTCCCCAGAAGCCCCATCCATTTCAACGTCACCCTCGGGCAGCGCGGGCGTATCCTTAACGCCGCACTTAAGCCAGATCTTGCCATTGATGCCTATGGCAATATCAAACGAAACTCGGGACGCAAGTGTTTCCAAAAACACACTCAGCTTGTTGAATAACAACTCACGGGCGAAGTTCATGTGCACGTCGAAGATGTACCCTGTTTCGTCAAGCGGCCCGAACCCTCCTTCCTTGCCAGTCTCCGGGTCAATGCACTCTATCTCGGTGACCACTTCGGGGACGGCCTCCGAAACCCGTGCATACACGGCCTGACCGATCTTCAAGTTGGGCCGGTTTTTTTTGGTGGCGTTCGGGAAGGCCATCATGGAGAGCTGCACGCCGGGCGAAAACTCTTGCAACGAAACACGGAAATGGTCCGAGTACACGTGCGTCACAATCCCCAACACATAGTCGTTCACTTGCGGGAGGTACCTCTTTGTGTCTGAGTTGAGGTAGATCAAAGTCTCCTGGGCCCCAGACTTGGCGGCTTTGCCCACGCGGGCTTCTTGAAGAGTGCCTGTTTGGACAGGAATGATGTTCTGGGTCCTGGGGCATTTATACAAGCCTGGGCCGATGGTCACTGCGGCACCGGCTTCCCAGTGCGAATCTAGAGAGTCTCCGGGAATAACGACCGGCATTTGGTGAGTCTTGTGGAGTCCTGGTGGTAGCGTGATTGGCGCTGACAAGGATGAGCTGAATGCGGCGCGCGGCGGTATGTGCAGGATACCATTTCATCGAGTTTGAAGGTGGAGCTTCAAACGACCCGGTCACGTGCACGCATCCTTTCCCCGCAGCACGGCGGTGCGCTTGTCGAGCCTCCAGTCAGAGATCCCAAAACACATGTCTCGTCCAGCTGGCTTTTACGAGCGGTACTACATAAACCGTGATACCACGGGGGTCATGAACAGGGGCTTCAACTTGTCGGTGCAGTTCCAGCAGCGGATCACCGACGCGGTACTTCTGAATGCGCTCAAGCGCTTGGTCCCCAGTCATTACTACTTCTACTCCAACGTGTTTCGCCACGAAACAGACGGCTCGAGTCTTTTGGAACAGCAAAGGATGCAAGAGGATGCCCAGGCCGGCGGCACAAACTACCACGCCCGGCCCGTGCACCAGGTGTTGTATTCGGAGCTCGTGCAGAAGCGCACGGTGGAGCGGTTTGACGGTGCCGTGTTCGAGGAGCTCTCGCAAGTCCGCATGCCGGTGAACGTGGAAAAGCCGACGTACTACTTGACGCTCTTGGACGAAGCCTCCTCGGGGGACCAATTCTTGGTGTTCTCCTGCAACCACTTGTTTTTTGACGGCACCTCAGCGGTGCACTTTGTGGAGGACCTAGCGCGGCACATGTCCCGCGTGGCGCCCGATTCCGAGCCCACGGAGGTTTTGTTTGACAAGGCCACGGCGTCAGTGGCGGTGGAGCCGGCGGGAGAGCGCAAATGCAGTCTCTTTAGCTCTTCTCGGTGGTTCAGATGGTGGACCTTCGTGGAGCTCAGCATTCCGCAATTTCTTGTCAAGCTTTACCGGAGCTACTTGAGCCGCGCATACCCCAACTTCTTCCGGGACCCGGTTTTTGCGGTGGCCTCGTACAAGAGCGGCAGCGGCAGCCGGTTCTGTATGATCAAGTACGATGCTTCCGACACCGGGCGCATCCTCCAGAAGTGTCGCCAGGAAGGAACGACGTTAACGGCACGCATGGCCGCATTGTTCGCCAAGTGCGTGGAGGAGTCGTTCAAGCCGCACTTGGGGTCCTTCTCGTCCAGCGTGGAGATCGCCGTGAATGGCCGGCGGTTCTACCCGGACCTCGACCTTCGCTACGGGCTCTACATCTCGGCGGCGGCGACATACCTAGCCCCTAGCAGGAGTGTCCAGTGCGGGACAGCGCAAGTGACCAGCGCCTTGCGCCAATGTTTCGACACGCGGCGTCCGTTCATGGTCGCGGGGCTCTTGGGCCACGTGAACATCTGGAACTACGTCAAGAACAAGATTGCCCACGGCCAGCGCGGCACCATCGAAGTGTCCAATGTGGGGGTCGTGGCCACGGGCGTGCCTGGCTGGGAGCCGCAGCAGGTGTACTTCAGCCAAAGCGTCACAGACACGCACTTTGCGTGTTCGTGTGTGAGCACCAAGAACGGCGGGCTCAACATCATGGTGGCGTACCACAAACTGTTGGAACCGTTTGAATGGCGGGGCCAGAACTCGGCGCAGTCGTGTATTGCTGATTTTAGGGCCGCGTTGCTTTGTTGAGTCGATGAGCTGGAAACGAGCGGAGGGGGGTTCGGTGCTGGTTTCGGTGGCTTGCTCGGCCCAGTGGCCGGTTCGTGCCCAATGGAGCTGCTGACCGCCTTGGCTGCCGTGGCCTGACAAAACGCAAGGTGCATGCTTGATGGTGTCGGAGTACGGATTGTGCTGACCCAGTTGAAGGAGTGCCGAATGGAAGCCTTATTGGTGGGATTGAAGCGCTTTTGAAGTGCTTTGGAGGATGCAAGTGGTTTTCTGAGAATTGTCGCCGTGTTTGGCATGTGTTGACCCGGACCGCAGTCAATGCTGCACCGCTCCACACAATCTCGTGCCCAAGCCGAATCTGCATATATTGAATATATGTACCGGCCCCATTAATGGACATTGTAAATCCGCCAAAGATTTGCAGAGATTTCAGAGTTTCAAGGATTTAGAGATTTCAGAGTTTCAAGGATTTGAGATTTCAGAGTTTCAAGGATTTAGAGATTTCAGAGTTTCAAGGATTTAGAGATTTCAGAGATTTGCTTGTGAAACAAATACAAACAGAGGTGAGTCCCGTGAACACTTCAATCAAGAGTCTTGATGGGGCAGCTGGAGGGCCCTTTTGCTTCGACGGGCAAGACTCGAATCACGCTGGGTCGACTGCTTGAACGACACCTCCAAAGTCGGGTTGGATTCTGGGTGCACACCTTTTCAAGCTCTTGAATGAGCCACTGGTGCATGCAATTGTGCTCTAGCCACGGGAATTGCCAAGAGTGGGTCAACCGGCGCGGAAGCAAAATCCTTTTCTCAATTGTTTGGTTCAATGTCGACTCTGATAATGGCAAGCTGTTCAAATTGCTGGAAACGAGACACCTGTGTGCTCCAGTGGAGTCCATCTGCGTCTTTAATACATCAAGATGAGAGAGGGCCATTTAGGGAGACCATTTAGACCATTTAGGGAGACCATTTGGACCATTTAGGGAGACCATTTGGACCATTTGACCATTTAGACCATTTGAGGAAGACCATTTAGGGAGGGCTTATCGATTTTGGCCTCCAATCGATTGTGAATGGGTGAAGAACAGAAGGGTTATCCAGCCGCAGTACAGTCAAATTGACAGCATCCAAGAACTACCTCCATCATAAACACATGCTGATGAGCAAAGCCTTTGATTCGCTGAAAGACTGGGACAATGTCCAAAAGCATGGCATCGTACAGCAACAGGTGCATGAGCAGTTCAAGGTACATGGTTCCAGAGTCTTGAGCAATGGCGCGGGTATGTGAGCATGGAAGTGTGACCATTTGACTAGATTTGACGGAGGAAAATGTGGACTCACAAAGACACACGAGGCCGGTGCTTTCGGTGGGACCTGAGTGTCAAAGGCAGCTGAAGAGTCCAGATGACAGACACCAGATGATCAGACCAGATGACAGAAACCAGATGACAGACCAGATGACAGACCAGATGACAGACCAGATGACGGAAACAAGATGATCAGACCAGATTATCAGACCAGATTATCAGACCAGATGATCAGGAATCCAGTTTGGAGTGGTGGGTGGAATATTGGGCCTCGTGCGTACATCTCAACCCAAGCTACAAAGCTGGTAAAATGCCGAGACTCAATGCGTCAAGTTGCTGACCCCTCGTGACCAGGCGTCACGTAAAGGGGTACGTCTGGCTTCGGACACTCTACTCGGGAAGCACAATGGTCGATGCCAGAGCAGCGGCGAGTGCTATTGTGGCGGGACCACTACGCATGCCGATTCGGCGTGCCTGGCAGACGGGAAATCACGTTCAGGCCCGGGCCGCAAGCAACGCCTGGGTGCAGTGCATCAAGATGAGCAGCATGAATATTCGAATGAATATTCGACTTGGACTTGCCCATTCCGACTGCGACACCCACGGTCTTATTTAGCCACACGGTGGCTTTACTAGGGAATGGTCGCACCTTGGGATTTGCGTTGGGGAAATGGTCTAGGCCCTGATGGATCGTGGGCTGTCTTTCTAGACAATTCGCTGATGGGCCCTCTCATGGTGGCTCCCGAAAGGAATCACCAAACACCCAATCTGATTCTTGCGGTCATTCTCAAATGTGACCTCTTGTGGTCATTCTGCGAGCGGTCATTGGGCCGAAAGTGACTCCAAGCGGTCTGGGACGCCAGTTTGGGGGTGCAGTGGAGCATTACGTGACCCCTTGGTCCGTCTACTTTGGCTGATTTGCGTGGAAGACAATCAATCATCAAGCTACACATGCTGAGCCGCCCATGCTTCGACAGGACCATGACCATGACAGACCATGACAGACCATGACAGACCATGGCAGACCATGACAGACCATGACAGACCATGACAGACCATGACAGACCATGACAGACCATGACCACCATGACCGCGGAAAAGAGGCCAATGTCCGGACAAAACCGCATACAGAGAAGGCCCATAAGAGGGCTCCGCCCCTAATCATCCACAGCAAGAAATGGACAATTTGACGGAACACGAGTGCAGGCGCGGTCACGTGCGGGCAATAAGTCACAAGACCCTGGTCTGGCTATTGGCGCGGCGCGTGCAATTAAGCCACATGCACTCCCTCATAAGCCTCATAAGCCCACGTGTGCGGCGGCCCAAACCCCCTCTGCCACAGCGCCCCGAGGACGGGCCGGCGCCCGGTCCCGCCGCCCAGTCCCGCCGCCCAGGCCCGCCGACCAAGATCCTGCAGTCCTCCCCACCTTCCTCCGGCGCCTCGTCCTAGCCGTGG
Source organism: Metschnikowia sp. UFMG-CM-y6306 (assembly GCA_009756535.1). Taxonomy (NCBI): domain Eukaryota; kingdom Fungi; phylum Ascomycota; class Pichiomycetes; order Serinales; family Metschnikowiaceae; genus Metschnikowia; species Metschnikowia sp. UFMG-CM-y6306. The sequence goes on along the minus strand of WFIW01000071.1, from coordinate 30,247 downwards.
GCTTCGTGGTCTTGTGGAGCATGTTTAAACGTGGGGCGCACTACTAAACGTGGTGCGCGCCTCTAAACGTGGGGCGCACTGCTGAACGTGGTGCGCATCTCCAAAGTGCGTCTGGATCCTCCATGGCGCACGTATATCTAGGCACAGGCCCCGGAAAAGAGATGCTTGACCTGAGACGCCTCTCGCTCGACTTTGGTCAATCCGCCGTTTGAATCTGGTTGATAGCCACGACGCAGGAAACTCCCAAGCCTGTCCGCTCTCGAGACCGACCCCTCAGACCCTGCCTTTCTTACCTTGTCTGAATCAGCCAATCCGGTTCCAAATCAGCCGCATCAGGCGTTGACAGGCTTCATCCATCATAACCTCGCCCTGGAGGGATCTCTGCACCCGTGCCTCCATCAAATCCCCATGGCATCGTCTCCACCGGCCAAAAGGACCGGCCTCGGCAAACCGCTCCCCCCGCCGCCGCGGCTCAAAACCACCATCATCCAACTCAACAAGGACATCGACCCCGATGACCACAACTACGAGGTGCTCTCCAACGACTACAACCAGTGCTCGGGCACGCTCAGCATCATGGAGGAGGCGCCCAAGAAGCGGCGGCGGCGCTCGTCCTTGTTCGTCGACAAGGACGAGATGGTGCGGCGCAGGGCCGAGACCAAGCAGCTCCATTCCAGGATCGAGAAGCGCCGCCGCATCAAGATCAACCGCGAGTTCGAAGCGCTCCAGTGCCTCATTCCGGCGTGCCGGGCCTTGGACGGCCCCAAAAAGCTGGGTGCCCGCGGCGCCAGTGCCCGAGCTGACGGCTCCAAGGTTGGCGGCTCGAAGATTGGCGGCTCGAAGATTGACGGCTTGAAGATTGACGGCTCGAAGATTGACGGCTCCAAGCTTGACGGCTCCAAGGTCGACGGCTCCAAGGTCGACGGCATGTACAAGTTGACCATCCTCAAGACCTCCGTGGAGTACATCATGTACTTGCACCACATCATCCAGCAGCAGCACCGCATGCTCCGCCAAACGTGCCCCGACTATGACTTTGACGTGTCCTTCTCCGAGGTTCCGTTGGACGTCAATCAGTACCGCAACATCGACATGGACTATGTTTTCGGCCACCGCGATGCCTTCCCCGAAGACAAGGCCGCTGAACAAGACGCTCCGCTTGCCGACCTGGGGCGGCTGCGCAGCTCGGTCAGTTTGGCGAGCCTGGCGGGTTTTGGATGCTCCGACAAGGGCAAGGGCTCGGAAAGCCCGGTGCTGGCGTCCCTGGAGCAGGAAGCGGCGTCAGCGCTGTTCCGGGTCCACAAGGAGGCGTCGGCCGAGTCTCTGGGTTCCGACCAGCCTCTGGGTTCCGACCAGCCTCTGGGTTCCGACCAATGTCTAGGGTCCAACCAGTCTCTGGGGTCCAACCAGCCTCTGGAACCCAACCAGTCTCTGGGTTCTAACCAGTCCCTAGTGTCCAACCATTCCCTAGCGTCCATCCAGTCCCTACTGTCCAACCATTCCCTAGGGTTCAACCATTCCCTAGGACCGGCCGAAGATGAAACCTGGACACCCACCGTGACCCCCCTAATTGCAGGCAAGCGCAGTGGGGACTCTCGGAGTGATGAAGCCGGCTTCAGCTCACACTTTGCGTTCCAGAGCCTGCGCCGCACCGAGCCCATCTCGTTGGAAGCGTCGCCCTTCACCATCCCCATCAAGTCGCAGGCCAAAAGCGGGTTCCTTCTCCCGGACCCGGCGCTCGCAGTTGGCCTGGACGCCCGGGCCCCGTCTATGCTGGACCACGGGCCAGTTGAGCAGGGCCCCGCCGTGCCCGCTGAGCTGCTCTATGTGCATTCGTTGCCCCGGAAGAAGTTTTTCAAGAGCGTACCGCCCGCATCCAGCACCGTGGTTAACCTTTACTCGGGCAACCACCCGAGGGCGAACGAGGACCTTAGCAGTGTGGCCGAGGCCTCGGAGGCGCTCTTGACGTTCCGCAAACCCAGCATCGAGCGTCTTTTGAATTGATGCCCGCGGGACTGTGGATAACACCTTAGAAGTGAGGTGCCAGGCTCGATCGCGATGTTTTGCTGGTCTCGCTTAAAGTCGAAATGTGATGGAAGTGATAGTGTGAAAGTGACAGTGTGAAAGTGACAGTGTGAAAGTGACAGGTGAAAGTGACAGGTGAAAGTGACAGGTGAAAGTGACAGTGTGAAAGTGACAGTGTGATGGGTCAAGGAGGTGTGGACGAAGCCACTACCCGGCTTCCATGTGCCCCAGACCACGGAAGAGCCCACGTGAATTCTCCGGTCCAATTCACCTGGTTCAGACAAAGGACCCAAGAAATGGTCCAGCCCCAAACTTGGATTTCCTTGGTGCTCATTCTCCCTGATTTTTGCTGTGCCTTATAACGGGAACATTGCTGCCCATGTGCATCTAGGCGGCAAGTTTTAGTATGATGGCGATTCGCCAGTGCTCTGGAAAGACACCTCAACTTGCTTGGAGAGTCACTACTGCTTGTCTTGGACAGTCACCCATTGCTGCTTGTCCTGGACACCCATTACTGCTTTGAAAGGCTAGCACTGCTAGTGTCGTGGCATGGCTCTATCTTTCTTGGTCTAGAGTGAATATTCTTTAAGGTGTGCTACAAGCCGTCTTCTTGGATCAAATCGGTCATCGGGACTGATGACAAGATACTGCGGTCTGGTTCTGGCCAATGATGGCGGGCTCTTATTGGTTCTGGGGTTGACTGATTCTGATGGACTTAATCGACGGTCAGTCCAAGCCGTTACGAGATGTCCACTACTCTGAAGTGGTCAGAAAAGTGCCATTCATGTGACCATGCATCTTCCACCAATCTCCGTCAGAGGCATTGTGTGATGAAAGTGTCTGTCACATAGCAGGACGTTTATTGTTGTGGGGTCTATTCATGGGGTCTATTCATGGGGTATGCTTGTCGAATCCCACGGTGCCAACAGGTACACTTTGGTCTAGAAGGTGCCCCGAACCAGAAGCGTCAGAAGGCAATCCCTGAGAGATCCCCAATAGTCCACATCGAATCGGGACCGATGCCAAGAGAATTCACTGCTTGTGGGACGGGAGAATAGAAGACAGACGAGCTTTGAAAGCTCTATATGTATCTGGAATGCAGTGACTTAATACACCATCCCAAACAACTGACCCAACTCAGTATGCAAGTCCATAATAACTATGGTTCATGTAATACTCATGCAGGTGTTGCACGCACTCGGATGTTCAGACTTGACTCAATACAAGACGCTGATTGCCAACGGCATGGTCAGATCATGGAAGCGGGAGCACAGAGAAGCACCAGTATAGAATCAGGATGGACCATCAGATTAAGCGTTTTAAAGCAGCGAAGCAAAGCAGTGTACAGATTCTGCATACACCGAAGCAGCTTCGAATCACCGAAGACGTCATCCGTCAAGTAACACATTCAGCCAGGCCTCCTGAGATGTGCTATTCGTGCAGCATTCTGGAAGAACTTCTTCACCATTATCATCGTCATCTCATGTCATTTCACTCATATCATGCAAATTATAGACCATCCATTGGTCAATCCAGCGTTGCGAAGCCCTCACTGGCCTGAATATTGGAATATCGTCAGACATTCGGCTTCACTACTTGTCGATGAACCTTTGCACACTTGGTTCGCCAACTTGAGACCCAAGTGAGGCCGTTTCCACCTGTGGTCTCCATAAATCATTCTGCCACCACCGATTGTAGCATAAAAATGGCTATTCTGGCCTTAGATGACCATTTGGACTGAATGCTAGTATTCCCCAGTCTTAAGTCACTCGTATCGCCGTGCTTCACTTTCCTGGAGTGCACGGGAGGCAAGGCTTTGCGTTCCCAATGCCATGCTTGGTTAGGATTGAAGGGCTGCCCTGGGACTCCACGGTGGCCAACTGACCTGCATGATCTGTGGTTCTGGCATTTGGGAGCACTGCTCTCGTAATTGTTGTTCTCGAATTTGGGAGCTGCGCTCTTCTGAAACACTTCTGCCATACCTAGATCTTCGTGCAACCTTCCGCTGTACCTAACTCATGACAGAATGTGTTCAGTGGGGTGAGCACAACCAGACTCATTATCTTCGTGGCGAGCTCTCTAGGAAGCCATGATTCAAGCGCCAAGCATAGCGTCCAGAGTGAACCAGAAAATGATCATAGGCACATAGAGCCTTCATTCCATCAATCTGGAATAATCCCAAGCATCCAATCGAAACACTGGCCAATTGGAACACTGGCCAATTGAAACACTGATGGAACACTGGCTATTTGAAACACTGCCCAGGTTGGTATGTGGAATGAAAAGAAAAGAGCCGTTGATAACTTTTCCACATGCGGCTGCGATCACTCATGCAAGCAGCAAGCGTACTCGGTCTAATCTCGGGTTCGGTTGCGAGGGCCATGTGCATCGGTCTGGAGGCTCTAGCTATTGTCGCCTGCACAAGAAAGCAGTGCATGATACTCGACATAAGCTTTGGGTGATGAGATGGGAACAGTAGGTTTGGCAATGACAATAACGCCACAAAGAGACAGCCACAAAGACATCGACTCGACCCGAAAAGACATGAATTGACCTGACACAGGTGGCGCTTTCTTCGGCGCTCTCTTCGACGCTTCCATTGGCGCTTCCATTAGCGCTTCCATTGGCGCAATCTCATGACAGAGCCATGGGAGCTAGGTCCCGAACTAGGTGGTCTTTTCTAGTTCCAAGAGGTGACGTTCTCGAAGCCACTCCACGTACTCATCTATCACACTGGGCCATGAGCTCATCTCGTCATACCCCCCGAAGTGGGCTGCATCCGCCATGATCACCTCACCCACGAACTTCAAGAACATCACCCAGAGATCTTTTGACACCGATTTGTTCTCGGTGCGGACAAACTCATACCACTGGTCGAGCCGGGGCAAGGCGTCTGCAGCGGGCCAGTTCGCCAATGAGGACCGTTCGCCAAATAAAAGCCGCCAGTAATCCGTAGCCTCGGACGGCGGTATGCTCTTGATGCGCAGATCGCTCGACCGGATGAAATCAAAGCAATACACGTAGAGCCGCTCGAATTCTCGGCTATCCAGAAAGATCTGCTGGTGCCGTGCATCCACCACCCTTCTCATAGCACCCACCAGCGCCGGGCACTCCAAAGCACCTTTCCAGTATGACATGAACTTGGGCCGCTCGAATTCCCCCATCCGTAAACTGCCCAAAAGGTATGCCACCGTCAAGCTGCGCAGGTCCTCGGGCTCTAGCCCCAAGTCTTCGAGATACGCCAAAGTGCCATCCACGGAGATGCACTGATCCGACTCCTTGTATTTGTTGAAAATCGCCACGAGCCCGGCGTCCTCACTTGCTGCTTTGTCCTTCAAGTAGGCGTCAGTTGCGCGAAGAAGGTCATACTGGTGCAGCTCAAGGACCCGGGTCGCCTCATTTTCGCTGGCGCCGGTGATCGCACAGAGCTGCTTTCGAAGCTCGGACCTTGACGTCTTATATTGGTGGCGCTGGCTGGGGAGGCCGGGATAGCTTACCATGTTGGGGCTCCAGGGGGAGCGAACACTACTTTAGTGCGGGCAGTCATGTGACGGCTAGGTGCACGGCTGCGCGGGTGGCTGGTCACGTGTAACTGGTCACGTGACTGAGGTCACGTGACCACAGTGGTCCCTGACATCTACGCGACGTGCCATAGTGATCCCGCCCATGAACCTCTTCTTCTGGCATGAACCTCCTCCCCCTATCGCGTGCTACCGTCGCCAAGGTGTTCCCTGCTCAAACGCTCTCTGACTTGATTGATGAGCCACATGACTTTGAAAACGACTTCCACGTGCTCTTGGACTACTTGCAGCCATACTATGATCCTCAACCCGTGGCGGAGCCGCTGCCCCGGGTCCGTGCCGCGGCCAGGCGTTGCTTGAAGGATCCCGGGCACCACGGGGACTTTGTACAGCTCTTTTTGAATACCGTCCGTGGTCAGTTCCACATCCAATTCCGGGACTTGTGCCTTTCGGCTCCGCTAGGGCAAGTGGCCATGCAGGTGCTGCGACTCCGGGAGTACTATGCCCGCAAAACCGCCGTCCTCAGTCTTTCAGTGTTGGCGTCGGAGCAACTCCAAAGGGGCATCAATGGCTTCTTCTTGCAATATTTGCACACGCCGCGGCTTCTTGCCGAGCTCGAGAACTTGGCGGCACATACGCTCTCAAAGGTGGGGAGTGTCAAAGCCGCTGCCTCGGACTGGGTGCCACCGCTGGCTCCTGCTGCTGGCGGCCCGCCTCGGTCGATAACCACTTTCAAGATTTTGGCCACCGTGGGCATGGCTGAGACCATCCAGAATATCGTGGTGCGCCATGCCACGGGGAAACTCCTGTCGTACGTACACGAGCAGTGCGCTGGGGTGTGGGATCGAGACTTCCTGGCTCACATCCAGAACTGGGTCAATGAAAGCTTGGCACCGGTGTTTGAGATGGCATGCAGCACGCGAGGCCATTTCACCGAAGAGTTGGTTTCCATAGCTCGCGACGAACTCATTCTCCTCCGCATTGGCGAGATATTCTCCATGGTCAAGGCCTTCCCTCGCCTGGAGCCGTCTCTTCTGGAGCTCCACCGGTGTCTCGTGCAGGCACAGAACCCCCTGCACAGAAGCCGGCTCGTGGAGCTGTTTGTGGGACTCTGCCAGCGGTTTCTCCTTAACTCCGCGTCTAATACCGTGGAAATTATCCTCGTCTACACAAAGACGCTCAAGGCATTTTTGCTTGTGGATCCCACGGGAGTCTTGCTCGATAAGGTGGCCCGACCCATGCGCAAGTACTTGAAGAGTCGCCCGGACCTAGTATCGCAGCTAGTGCGGGCTATGTTGGACCGCAACCCACAAACAAACCGCTTGGTGGAGTTGGCCGAAGCCGTCTTCACGCTGTCGAATCAGAACCTTCCTTTCGTTGATGACTTATCGGACCGAGACTGGTGCCCGGATCCGATAGACGCCCTTCCAGACTTTAGAAAAAGAACCGTGCTCGACGTCGTGCAGGCCCTCACCTCCATCTTGCCGCTGGCATCGGTATTCGTGGATGAGTTCACCACTCTCTTTGGTGACCGGCTCCTTCAGTCCGACAAGTATACTCCGGCGAGTATTCTTGAGTATGTCCACCACCTCAAAGCCCGTTTTGGCGACGGCGAATTTGCCACGTTGGATGTGATGATCCGCGACATCGAACAGAGCTTGCAGTTCAACGAAACGCTCCGAAGCATGGCCTTTTTCGCCCCAAACTCCGTGCCTTTAACGATGTCGGTGCTCTCCAAGATGTACTGGCCTAGTGTCCACGACACCCTCTCGGAGAATGACTTCTTCCCTGTTCCCGTCGAAGCAGAATTTGCCGCTTATTCGAAAAAGTATACGGAACGCAACAAGGGCCGCACCCTTAGCCTCATTCCGTCGTTGGGCACGGTGAAGTTGGAGGTCTATATGCACTCCTCCCCGAAGGAGTACCTGGTGACTCCTGCTCAGGCCAAAGTGATTGAAGTTTTCGATGATGACATGGACCCCATGTCCTTGGATACAGTTTCCATGCTGTGCTCTATGCCGTCTTATGTGGTATCGCAGGCGTTGAAGTTCTGGGTGCAAGAGGGCGTGCTTACACAGGAAGGCAATAGGTACAAGGCAGCAGCTTAGTTGAGGAGATGCAGGCCTGACCGAGTTTGCTGATTGCTCAAATACGTGACAGATAGGTCAGAGACAACTTGCGGAAAGCACCGCAGCGCACTAGCGGGCGAATCTCAAACCGATCAGTTCTTAGCTGCTGGCAGTAGAGAACTGAAGGCCATTTGATGCGCCGATCATGGCCCGCTCAAGCTGACAGAACTCCCAATTATGGACTATTTTAGTGGTTTGTTCGGTGGAAATCTAAAATACTTCGATTAATGTTACATATTCAGGTAGTTTCAAGGGCTCGGTGAACCAATTGGTTCAAATTTTGTCAGACCATAGCCAGTTTCAGACCCCGGTTGAGACCACGGTCATTCTTAGACCGGAGCCAGTTTTAGACCGCGGCCAGTTTAGACCGCGGCCAGTCTAGACCGCGGCCAGTCTAGACCGCGGCCAGTTTAGACCACGGTCAGCATTTATAATAAGTATGTCACCTGGGCTCCTCGCAAGCCATGGGTGAGTAGAGCTTTTGCTATCTTGTAGCGTGCAGTGTGTTGGCCAGCAAATTGCCTTTGACCCGTGCAAACTTTGCGCTTGCTATCAAGTCCAAAGCATGCCGTGGAAGCAGAAGTAGCCAGTACCTGGACTACTGTCATTTCCTGGACCTTCACTTCACTCGCCTGCACACCATGAAGTGAACATCAAAGAAAAACTCTTTGCAATAATGTCAGCACATCGCCAAGTTTCAATTCGCTAGTCCATAGACATCAGGCCAAGGGAGTCCCTGGCATTTCCCGCATTCTCATAGCCCTTGGTTTAGTTGTAGGAAGACTCAGTCCCACTCAGTTGATATTGCCATTGACTGCCTTAACAATGTCCACGCCTGAAACCTTTTGGTTATACAGCGAGCTGGGCTGCCACTTGCGCATGGTACGCACTTCGTCCATGGCATAACCCGGCACACGCACGTTCCAGTTGCGCTCGAGGTGAAGCTGCACGTCCCGAACGTCAATGGAGTCTGTCTTGCGGTGCTTGGCCAACCGGCAGGCAAACGTGGTCACGGAGCTCACAAACTCGTCGGCTAGGTCAAGAAGCAATTCCTCCACATCGCCATCAATAGTGGTCTTTCCATCGCCTTCGTCGGCACCGATGGTATTGACTAACTCCGTGAGCTTCCGCTTGGTGAGCACTCGGCCGCTATTGTCCTGTATTGGCCCCGTGGATGCCACATCGAACGTAGGCATCCGCATGATCGCCGGCGAGTTGATCACCTGACCTAGACCCGAGGTGCTGCCTCCGGTGAGCGTGGGACGCACGCTGTTTTGGCCCGGTTTCAACGTGATCGGGTTGTGCGGCTTCACGTTGAGCGTGCTCAGGATCGGCATCGAAGGCACGCTGGGCTTGGTCACCAGCGACACATTGACTCCGCCCACAATGGGGGTGTTCGCGCTGAGCGCCAGGCTCTTGGCGCCCGAGGTTGCGGTGCTGGACTCGCCTATGGCGCCGGACCCGCTGCTCGGGTTGTCTGAATTCTGGGCATTGGCGTTGGTAGCCGCAAGCAGCGCATTGGTGACGTTGGGCGTGACCGACGAGTTGACGTTATTGGCCATGTTTGCCGAGGTAGACATGCTACCGGCACTGTTGGTGCCGTTATTCACAGCGCTAGGTGCAGCGCTGGGCGTCGACGGACCCAGCGAGGCTCTGATTTGATCCCCGAGCTGATGCCTCATGTAAAGCGCAAACTTGGAGTATTGTCCGTACTTCAAGCGGAGCTCCTGGAGCTGGTTGTCAATCTGGGTGGACTCCTCGGGCTTCATGTCGGGTCTTTTGGTGGCCTCAAGCGTGCGGATGCGCCGCTCCAAGTCCTGAAGTCGACTTCGAACCTGGTTGTACTTATCCAAGGTGACTCCTGCACTGACAACAGGCTGAGCGGGCTCCAGAGTCGCCGGTCCGCCCGCGGCGGCGGCCACGTTCCCGCCATTGGGGAAATTGCCGCTGCCATTATTGCTGTTGGGGAAATTGGCGGCTCCATTGTTGCTGTTGGCGAAGCTGTTGTTGTTGTTGGCAGCCAGAGAGGTTGCAATTGCAGGGTTCCCGCCCACAGTGCCCTGGCCAGCCGCCATATCGCCTTGGAGATTGTTCATGGTATTGATCCCGGAGTTGGATGCCATTTGGCTGGCGCCATTGGTAGATGCACTGCCGCCTGGGGCAGTGCCAGCTCCAGGACCCGAGGAGGACCCGGAATTGAGCTGTGAAGCGGCAGCTCGCTGTTGCTGCTGCTGTCGATAGTTGACGAGCACCTGCTTGATTTGCTCTGCACGGGCATAATGTTGCCTTGCCCTTGCAGTGTCAGCGCCGGCGGCTTTGGCCTGCGCGAGCTCCTCCTTGAGCGCTTCCAAGAGACGCGTGGCTTGTGCAGGCTGGATCATTTGGATCATGTTTTGCTGGCTTGCAGACGTCTGCGAGGGGGGGTTGCCCAGGTTCTGACTCATGACGGTAGATGGCACGCTGGTGTTGGGCTTGTCAAGTGTACGATCCAAGTGCACGGGTGTGTGCGCGCACACCCGTACCTCTCCCGGCACTATAAAACGCTCCCTAGTCCGTGCACCCGAAGCATCTCCTCTGGAAACTGGCTGTCAGCAAGTTGAATATGGGATGATTTGCCAGCTGGAACGATCGGGCATCGGCCTAGAATCTGGTGAAAATCGGCCTGCACTGAAAGGCTCCTGATATATTTGCAGCTGATATCCCTGGACATCCGCTAGTGTCATTCGTGGGAGCGTGTGCCGACTCCTTAACTCTTCTTTCACTGTCATTTGCGGAGGCACGGAGGTCAACTGATCGGATCTTATGGAAGGAAGCGAATACTGCTGAGATGAAGGTCCCTGAGGGATGTTAAACCTCTTCTCTGGTCCCAGTCTCAGTCTCAGTCCCAGTCCCAATCCCAGTCAGTCTCAGTCCCCCGGAGTCAAACCAGCACGGGTTCGGTGGGTGCTCGCCATGAAAGAAGAACGAATCCAAAGCGAGAGTGGCCGCAGAGGGGTACAAGCGGAGGACTTTCCTCTCTGCTGCTGGCTATCCCTGTCTCTCTTGGTGCCAGTTATAGCACTTGAGCACCTGAAGTCACTAGCTGGCTCAGCTTTTGCCGACCATGTCCCTAAGTTTAGCTCAGCTCAGACGGGGAAGATGCAGTGCCCGAAACGATTACTCATGCTCCTTACTTAACAATTGTGATAGAAATGGTCCGAGCTACCTGAGAGTGTATGATTACGCTGAAGTGACTATGGTCCTGGTCCAGTGCTTTGGACTGTGGAACTGAATGAAAATTCAGCACTTGGAAGCATTGAACCGTTTGAACAGGAGGAAATTCTATGAGTGTTGAACCAGACGAGTTTTTGAGGTCCTCTGCCCTCTTATGTGCCGCCTGAAACTGCCGGACAATGGGAGGAGAAAGGTATGAAACTTGCTAAGAGATATGGTTACAGATGTCTTCATAAGATGGCCTGCGTTAAAGGATAGTCCGGGATTGTTTGCCGAAGTAGTCCTAGCCATGAGAAGTGGCAATATATTTAATGGCTGCATATTGTCATGAGAACGCAGGCTCGGATCTCAGAACCGGTGCGTGCTAGGATTAAGAGAAGTCGCCTATTCACTAAGGACATCACACTGAGCTGATTATCAAAAGGGTTGGAGAAAGCCACTTCAGTTCCCGAAAAAGACTGGCCACAGATCACTTGTGACGCTTTGCCTCAAGGTGAGAACACACATTGATTAACATCATCAAGAAAGGCATTATGGCAGAAACACGTGGGAACTCCCACAAAAGACCAAATTTTTTGTCTTGTTCCAAACCACAACTGTGAAGGATAGTTGATATCAAGATGCTATGCAAGAAAGTACAATCAACTCTAGAAGCTCTTTACATCAGATGAACAACAAGCTTCATAACAAGGCCTGATTTAATCAGATGATTAATACAGGAATCATTGGCATAATAGTTGCTGCATCAATTACAAGCTATTATTCCAGATGATATGTACGGAGCAGCCTTATTACCATAGTCGAACTCGTTCCGTTGTGGGTACTCTGAGTTGAAGATCATGCCAGCTTCCATCTTAACTTATGATTTGTCCTACTATTGAGATGATGACATTAATCTCATTGTTGCGTCGGTAACCCAAGAGAGGCCGGTCCAAGTCCGCCGTCCACCTTCGAAACAGTGTCGTGGCTCTCGTGGACGCAGGCTCGCCGCAGAGTCCCTTTTCGGCTAAACAAACCTCATCGGGAACTTTCAGCCGCAAAGCGGCCAGCCGTCGTAAGGTGGCTTGCTTGTCCAGCAGGCAGAAGCCCGTGAGTATTGGCGAACCCTTTGCTTCAAGGATCATCGACGAGTACACTTCTCTCGGGACTAGACGTTAACTGAGAATCCCACAGCCTGTCCCATTAGTGTTATTTCTGATACTTGATACACCCCGTTTCAGAGGACACATTTTCGAAAACGATATTCAGCTAGTGAACAAGAAGAGACCAATAAGCCGAAACCAGACCTCCTGTTTGAGGCATCGATGGACGCTGGCTCAGGAATCCATGAACAAACGATTTCTCGTTGCAATATTCCCAACATCAATTAGCGATCGACAATAGTTAGAAAACAACGAGACTTGTCGTACGCTGGCGGGTTGTCAAGGACCCCTCACATCAACATGCGGAACCTGGAACAGACGGTCGACTAGGGTATCACCTTCACTTTCTTGAGGTAGCGATGTGTGCTTTTAGATAAACTGCATGTGTCACAATCGACTGGCAGAACATGTTGGAGGCCCGAAGGAAGTGTCCAGAGTTGTTTGACATGACGAAAAGCAAATGCACTTGGATGACCAAGTCGAGTACGCCACTCCCTCGACAATTGAGAGGGTAACTCCCTCGGATTCATAGATGATGACTCCCTCGTTTCCAGGATGCATCTGTAGCTGTTGGCAAGGTTCAAGAAGGCAGTGTTGATTGGACGAATGAGGGTTGGAGAGAATGAATGTTTGATAATGACCCGGGGTGTTTGGATCACTTGGGGTTGACCTGCACATCCGTGCGCAGACCGGTGTTGACAAGAATGGCGTCCTGGACGGTGGAGTCCGTGACGCCTTGCTCCGGAGGCGTCGGCTATAGTTTGAGCCGCTCGCACCGAGGAGGCTTGGTCTCGGACGGGTCTGGTTCCATTTGACCTGCCCTGGCCTTTATAGACTTCTAAATATTCCTCTTTGGTTCTCTGAAATACTCGGTCGCGTCATTCTCTTCTGAACTATTTCCGCACTCTTATGTTTTAAATTCCTGGTTTTGAACAAATCATCAACATAAGGAGAGAAATTTGGTGATTCTATGAAGTAAGTTCGTTTATATTTTTTCACTTCTGAACAATTGAATAATGAATAATGAATAATGAATAATTGAATAATGAATAATGAATAATGAATAATGAATAATGAATAATGAATAATGAATAATGAATAATGAATAATGAATAATTGAATATGTTAGATCCGATCAACCACGGCTGGCGCTACCCATGGATGCACAATTAACCTGCGACTTGCGGTTACAAGGAAAAACCGTAGTAACCACCTGGAGAAAGGCAAATGGTTGGCGCATTTCTCCGAGGTCTAGACGAAACGGCACCAGCGCCGTGTCCCACCACTCCTACCAGAATTGGCGCCATGGTGTCCCCACGCCGGCTCAAAGGTGCAATCAGGCCCGCTTCGGCAAAAGGCGTCCGACGCCTGATGCGGCCCAGACCAGTTTTCATGCGTATAAGTTTGGATGCTCCCCTTGTTTTAGGGATCATCAAAGAATACCATTTCTCTTAAGTACTTCGTTAGAACAACTACAAAAGAACGTAAGAGAAAAATTGAATAATTGAATTGAATAATTGAATAATTGAATTGAATAATTGAATAATTGAATTGAATAATTGAATAATTGAATTGAATAATTGAATTGAATAATTGAATTGAATAATTGAATTGAATAATTGAATAAATACAAGAAATTTCCTGTTAGGCTCCCCATGGGTAGTGTAACACCCATAGACACTCAAAGTGCGATGCACGGCTAGACGCGGTATGACGTCGGACCTCGCCTCCATGCTCGGTCCAGACCCCTATGGTCCCCTTCTCCCGAGATCTAGACTGATAAGCCCTTATCTCAATAAGACTTATCCGGTCCGCCACTCGGCACGACTCGCCCGATAAAGGCCTTATCTCCCGATAACGGCCCGAATACGTGGCGCAGTCGCTGCCGGCTTTCTATATAACTCGGATGTTTCCCCTTTGTTTCACGGATCATCAACAATATACTTCCTTCTCTTAGTCTTACATCTATCGAACCTGACATGAAGAATTGAATTGAATAATTGAAGAATTGAATTGAATAATTGAATAATTGAATTGAGTAAATAAAAGAAAGTTCCTGTTATGTTCTTTAGTAGTTGTTTTAGCGTCAAGTACTCAAGAGAAGGTGTATTCGTTGATGATCCCTAAAACAGGGGGGATCATCAAAACTTATACAGATAAAAACTGGCCGGCCCGCATGAGGCGTCGGGCGCCTCATGGCGAGATGCCGGCCTGGTTGCGCCATTTCCAGCCGCCGTGGGGGCACGATGGCGCCATAATTCGTCGCAGTGGGGTGTTATACACGTTCGGGACGCCTAAGGCGGCCCGATAAGTCCTGGTCTGGCTTATCTAGGCCAAAGGCGCCTTGAGGTGGGTATTTGTCCTGCATCTAAGAAAACCACGACGTTGCATTTGGGTAAAACCACGGCGCTGCATCGGATAAGATGCAGCTGGTGCCATCCCAGTCTCGGAGATAGTCGGTCGGGGTAGCGCCCGTCTCTCTCCAAGCGGGGGTAACGATGGTTTCCCCTTGTAGCGTACGTCGCAGGTAAATTTGGTATCCTAACAGTTCCAGTGGTAATATTATTGCCATCGCCAATTTAATAGCTCTCGTAATTCTGTTCCATATATATCAGAAATCGGTTAGATCCAACTGGAGGCACACTCTGGACGATTACAGGAGAAACCGCCCATCCACACCTGGAAGACGAGTCCAATCCGACGGCCCATCTCTGAGGCTTGGACATGGTGGCACCGATGCACCACATCAGGCGCACTGCCGCGGCTTTACTCGAAGCCCACGTCGTGGTAATCTCGGATGCAGGACCGACCCGCCTCAGACGCCACTTTGGGCTACGTCAAGCCAATTCGGGGCTACTTGGGCCATGGAAGCGGCCCGGCCTTGCAAAGACATCAGGGCCGCGTCATGAGGCGCCGACGGTCGGTCACCTATATATATATTGTCAGGTTCGAGTCGGGCGTAAAGACTTACGAGAGATGTATTTGTTGATGATCCGTAAAACAAAGGGAAATCACCCGAGTTATATAGTAATGTCGGCCACGACTTGCGTATTCGGGCGATAGAGCCTTAATCGGGTTAGTCGTGCCGAGTGGTAGACGGATAAGCCTCCTCGAGATGGTCTTATCGGTCTAGAACTCGGAGCTAGGGAACCAGAACGTTTCGGACCGAGCCTGGAGGCAAGGTCCGACGTCATACCGCGTCTAGCCGCACATCGCATTTGAGTACCTATGGGTAACACACTACCAATGGGTCTGACATATATATATGATCCCCCTAGGAGGATCACCAACGAATACATCCCCTCTTGGTACCTGACGTTAACCGCTACAAGAACATAACAATACCTGAAAAAACATGTTGTGGATTCACGCATATCTTTTTCTACAGGTCGAATCGCCCCTTTCCAAAGAGGACCGACGCGTCCAACAGAGACTCCCCCGTCTCCTTAACAAGCACGGGCCTCAGGAGCATCTGCTATCGATCCCAGATTGAAGGGAACCAAGTTGATAGGGCTTGGAGCCAGCGAAGCGACCCCCTACGGCCTTGCCCCAATCGAACTCTTCCCGAGATGGGGCCGTTTCACGAATCTGCCCGTTTCACGAATCTGCTCTATTTCGGCAAGAGCCCAGCCTCGATGTCTTTTCCCTGATTGGTGCAGCTTCGTCATACGCACAAGCAAAGCTGGCCTTTCGAGTGCATCCGTGCAGCCCATGACTTGCGATACAAAAAGGGTGTTTTGTCCCATAGCGTGACTGAGTCACCGGACCTTCCTGCAACGGACTTGTCGATATACGGCAAGCGTCCAACGGGTACGACTCGGAGAAAAAGACTATACTGCGCGGCTGGACA
Organism: Metschnikowia sp. UFMG-CM-y6306; assembly: GCA_009756535.1. Classification (NCBI taxonomy): domain Eukaryota; kingdom Fungi; phylum Ascomycota; class Pichiomycetes; order Serinales; family Metschnikowiaceae; genus Metschnikowia; species Metschnikowia sp. UFMG-CM-y6306. The sequence goes on along the minus strand of WFIW01000071.1, from coordinate 14,367 downwards.
TTTCTTATCTGCCCACTGCACCGAAGACGCTATTAGGTACCGAGGACGCTATTAGGTACCGAGACGCTAATGAAGTGCCATTTCGCAGCCGCGGCTGCAACCATGGCGTACCGCTGTAACACTCACTTGGAGCCTTCAACCAAAGTTACCGGCAAGGGTTTCTCCAAGACCCCACGTCATAGCTTTATGGCGTTATATGCACCGGCCTGGCTGAGCGGTGGCGGAACGTCATCAAAACAACAGACCGATGAATACTATCAAGTAAGTAGTTCACCCGTTTTAATAGGCCAAGTTCCAAGAGCATTTCCCAACTATGCAGGAAACCCTAAAGCGGGTGAATATGCTACTGAAACGCTTCGCATTTCCCCCGAACAAGCATGCGCGCCAGAGTGTGTAGTGGGTGAAGATTGAGAGCTTGGTGCGGCGCGCAGAGCACGTGTGGCGCCGCGTGTCCATTCGCGCGCCTCTATGCGGGCGCGGCGCGGAGATGCATCGCAGTCCTGCAGACAGACGCAGCGGCACTTGTCAATATGCGAGACTCATGCACTCTTGTATGAGCACAGAATTCCTTCCCAAACACTTAAAGCCCATGGGGTCCCTCATCCCGGCCACGCCACAATGATACCCCCGCTGCATACCATCATACTAGCCGTGGCCCTCGCGGCCCTTGCCTCCGCCACTCGCCAATGGCCCCTCCCGGCGTCTCCCAGCAACCGCTCCGTGCGCTTGAACTTTGACATTGTACATGACCACGCCCACGACTACGATGCCATATACGATCCTCCAAGCGACTATACCTTGCTTTCACACTTGGACGGGACCTCCTATTACCAGGCGCGCCTCCGCCTTGGCTCCAACCGTGACGAGTGCAAGGTGGTGCTCAGCTTCCACACGTCGCATCTATGGGTCATGGACAGCGAATATGAGTGTGGCGACTTGTACAAGGCCTTTAACGAAGATCAGGACTTCCCCGCTGTCGGTGCCAACTATCTGAATGAATCAGATTCTGTTCTTGAGGCTGAGTTTCTCGGCCCCGAGACCGAAGCGGCAGACTATGGTCAACAAGAAACGACCGCAACGGCGCTCTCAGAAGACAGCCACGAAACTGAAGCGGCTGGGTGGATCGACGATTGGGTAGACCCCTCGTGCCCGTGCGAGCAGCTGGGGCTCTTCAATGCCTCCGGCTCCCACACGTTCCAAGGTATTAATGACTCGTCCATTTGCATTCTGGCGTTCATGACAGACATGACTTGCGGCTCCTATGGCACCGACCTGTTGGAATTCTCCGACAACCTGTTGTTGGAGGGGTTTTGCTTTGGCGTGGCCGGCGAAGGCCTGTTGTCCATGGGGGTTTTGGGCATCGGTCTTCCCAGAGAGCAGGCAACCATCTTTGATGGCGAACCCAACGTTAGCTTACTCTTGCAGTTGAAGAGCTCGGGCATCGTCGACAAGGCCGTCTACTCCATGTATGTGGACCAAAACCGAAACGGCTCACAGTCGGGCTCCGTTCTTTTTGGTGCCGTGGACCATGCCAAGTATTCGGGCCTGTTGCAAACCGTGCCGATGATTGGCCCTCCTTTCCTTGTCCGGGCCGAAATGGTTATATCTCTCACCGGGTTATACTTGGACACCAACAACTCAAGTTCCGTGAACTCTAGTTCCTTTGGCTCCATATCCAATAGCTCCAGCATCAATGATACCGCCAGCTCTCTTGCTATTTTCACGGAAGAGGCCTTACCCGCCATTTTAGATCCGGGGAACACATTCCTGTTTTTACCCAAGCGCGTCATGAGGATCTTGGCAAGGCGGCTAGGCGGTACGTACCTCTGGGACCAAAATGTGTTGCAGATAGACTGCACCCAGAAGCACCTTGCGGGCAGCTTGGTGTACGACTTTTCCGGAATCCACATCAAGGTGCCGTTGGCAGAAATGGTGATCGAGGATGCCGGCAGCTGTTATTTCGCAGCAACGGCGTGTGCAAACGGCCCGAGCGGCGAGGAGTATGCCGTTTTGGGAAACTCTTTCCTTCGCCACGCCTATGCCGTGTTTGACATGGAGGACATGGAGGTCTCGTTGGCGCAGGCTCGTGTCTCCGACGACGAGGATGTGCAGCCCGTGGAGACCACGATTCCGCTGGCGGTGCACGCGCCAGGCTACCCCACTCGCCTCGCCTCGGCTGGCTCTCATGAAACGGGAGTCACTTTTTTCTCGCCATCCACAGAAACAGCTGCATCTGCGGTTAGCTTCGCGACACCCGGCGTTTTCATGCCGAAAGGCAACTCGGCTGGGGCGGTGCATGTTGGGTGGGATGCTCTTGCTCTAGGTATGGCTAGCCTCATGGCCATGGTTGGGTTCAATGCATCTGCCTTATAAGTGATGGTTGACATCTATCAAAGGAGAAAGTGGTCCATTCAAGTTTCAATGAGGCTGCACCATTCAAGTTTCAATGAGGCTGCACCATTCAAGTTTCAATGAGGCTAAGCTTGAGTACATGGAGGCGTCCTGCACCAATATTCGATGCTTTGGCTGGATTGACATTGCTACACGAGCAGCCAAGTCTTTGAATTCTTTGTTCAGGCAATAGTTTCTTGGGGAACACAGCTTGAAGGAATTAATGCAGAAATTTGAGTGACGGGGTGCATGGACGGAATCGAATCGGCAGTGCCTTCATTTAGCTGCGATACTCTGACGCCTAGTGTACTCAATGGACCACTTGGACTTGCATCTTGGGCGACACTTCACAAAGTGGTGACACTTTCTTCGATCATGCCCAACCCAGCAAATAATATGAGCGGTACCCTCAGCTTCTATGCAGTTATGGTTTGGGTTTCGGAGAGAGGGGGTCTTATTTTCCAAACGCCTCCTCTTTTTGGTCCTCACTCAGTAGGCCCTAGATCACGGCATTTTCGGACGGAGAGTAGCACAATAATAAATACATTTTTCGAACGCCGTATATTGGGGTTCCTTGAGGGACTCCGGCATATTAAAGACACAGTGCTGGATGACTGTGATGCTCTTTGGCGGATTTCGACTCTTGGTGGCATTTTAGTAAAAATCTGGAAAAGGGTCACGGTATCGAGGAAAGCGACCCGAAATAGGTTATGGCCAGAGACATGCCCGGGTGAAAAGAAAAGTTGAAAACACCGGCGCTGCGCCTGGGAAAGGGATATTTATATGTAAATGTATTTGGAATTGCAGCCATGGCAGCGCGCGACGCCACCCGCCGACTAATCTCGTCACACAGCACTCCCTTGCACCTCGCGCGCAACATTTGCTGCGCCGGACCAGCACTTGAAATTATTGTAGCATACCATGAAGAGCTGCGCTCTCGTGCGTTGCATTGCACACTTGTGCGTCACGCAGCATTGCGCTAAGGTGCGCGACAGGACACCCTCCTACTTCGTGGGGAGCTCAGGCCTCTCGTGTCTTTCTCACCGCTTCCGACCCGGTATCGGAAGTACAGAAAGGAACACCGCAGTCCATACATCTGGCGGTCTCATGCTTCAATTCATCTTTGGTGAATCTGGAGTTCATTTCATTCCAGTCCTTGGCTCTTTCCTTTGCAGGGCGGTACAGAAGTAGATTGGCCTATGAGCTGCGAGCCCTTGGGTTACGCATGCGCACTGCCTTAAAGAACAAACCTATTGAAGACAATCTTCAAAGGTCAATGCTGCTGGTCATTGGCCGATGTTCAAGAATGAGTGCACCCTCCTCCCTATGCCTGTTGCAAGCTTGGGTAAGTCACCCACTCTTTAGAGACGCCAGTACATCCCGTGGCATAGTAATCAAATGCTCCACCAGACCCCCACACAACCAATGAGTGCTAGCACTCTAGTTCATGCATCCTAGTGCAGATGGTTCACACGCACCTCGAGAATATCCGGGTCCAAAGAGCGCGCGCATGAATGCACTGCAATCGGTCTGAGGATGAATACAAATGGTTCATGCCACTCCCAAATGCCTGCACATTTATAGGTTTATAGTCTGTAAATGAATATGTGTGTGTGTGCCTGCCGCGCGTTGACTTAAGCAAACCCCGAGTTGGAAGTCACCAGAGGATTTGTTCATAAATAGTCTTCATTCTAGACTTTTGGACTTTTGGACTTGTAGAATTGTAGACTTGTAGACTTTAGACCAATGCTCCTTCACTTTAACAGATCGTGACCCCCGCTTGCATTTCTCACGCTGGTCTGATGCCCCTGGTTTCTTGAAAATCCAACTTGTCACTTGAAGTTTAGTCGAACAAAATCCATCTCGCTTGTTGCATTGCATTGGCTTTTCTCCGTGGGTCAATGTGTGGATGAAACTTCCCCACGGCATCAAAGGCCACTCAATGGGTTCACGTTCGGGGCTGAAGCATCCTTTATTGGCGTTCAACATCAGCAACGTGTCGCGTCCATTGACTTCCTCTTTTGAGAGACCTCTGAGACCGCTGGAAAGAGGAAATAGTTAGGCGATTTTCTTGATCGTGCCCTTGGGTTGAAGTGATTTGTCTGCCTGGGCGGGATCCCTGAACCCTATGCCGAGACTGGCCTTCGAGCCGGTGGGCTGAATGAGTCCTGCGGGAAATCAAATGGGGACCATCAATTGGTGGGTGCTTCTTGTGTAATGGTCATCACGTATAGTGGAGTATACCTAATTTTGGATGCGATGGGCACCTCCCAACTCAAGTGCTATAATGGCGAATCAAAGCTTTGAAAATAGGGGGTGGAAACTCGGCAAAATACGCAATTTCCATGCAGAAACACCGTTCCAGAGCCGTGCCTATTTGAACGTGCTTCCATAATAATACCATGAAGGTGGTTCGATGCCACCGAAACGATTGATTTGCAATGGATACAACAATCACAGCTAGAACACCGTAATAACTTGGTATCAATGCAGAGTGTTTCTGGAAGATCTCCTCATTCGAAGATGGGCTTTTTCTGTCCACGGTGTGAGCATATGTTTCACATCGCCTCATATTATCGCATCATGTCACATCATGGCCAACAAATGGGCCCGGCAAATAAACGGTCATCAGGCCCATCAAAAAGTCGGCGCATCAAAAAGTCGGCGCATGCCAATTCCTGAGCTGGAGAACCTGCCAGAAATGCGGTGATCCTTTCCAACATCTGCTTGAAAGAATGCCGGGTTTTCGGCCATTATCCCACCATATTGCACGGGATCAATGCAGGGTTCTCAGCGGGTCGACCGGGGTACAGCAAAACATATCCACCTTTGAGCTCCGAATACCGTGGTATTCACACCTCTGGCCACTTCATGGTCTCGGACAACCGAAGCCAAGTACAACGCGAAGTGGAATACCTGACGGGTGACAAATATTTCACCTGCACATTCCAGAGTTGCACGTCAGACATCCCAAAAGACGGGTTTGCGGCTAGAATCAGTTTCTCGTCTTGACTTGATCACCAAACTAAACCTGAGAAGTGATAAACCTTCTGGTGTCTTGAACAGCCGAATGTATCTGTAGATTTTGCAAGGGTGTTTGCTTTCTGTTAGCAAGACCCAGTCGCGGGATAATAAGCTTTGTTCATCCCAGAGCCATGGATTCATCACCTGCACGTGGGACAGGGTTCTTGAAAGTGTTTGCATCTTCAGTGACAACTCCTGGCCTGTAAGAAGCAAAAAGAGCTCGAAGAAACTCTGGTCTTTTGATGAGAATGGCTTTTATCAAGAACATGCTTCATAAAATACAATGTTAACATTGGGGTACATGCCACTGGATATCGAAATAGAGTAAGGACAAGCCAGAAAGCAAGGACCACGAAGCAAGGACCAGAAAGCAAGGACCAGAAAGCAAGGACCTCGAAGCAATCTTCAAAAGAAAGGCCTCGCGCAATCTGGATCCCGCGGCCTGGGATCCTGGCCAAAAGACCCATTTTAGACAGGAGATTTGGGCACTCGTCGATGTTCTTGTCCAAGTGAGAAGGGCCAGTAACCTTGAAACCTCCCGGCTTGTATCGAGAGAGAACCCAAGCCGAGAATTGACAAGACTATTGTCGAAGCCGCCGGTTATGGTATTATCAGCAAAGAATGCGATCAAGCACCCAAATCAGGTGGATGGAGAAGAATCTCATGAAGGAATCTTCACGTCGAAGATAATTTGTTGACCGTCATCTCCTCGGCGAAAGTTCCGTCCCCAACTCATACTTGGTAGCACATGCCCTGTGCACACAAAATGTCCATGGAAACTGGGATGGCCACTATGCAATGAAAAATTAAATGGAGAATTTTGTCCAAGACTTCGTGAATCTCTTAATTTTCATGAGTTGCCGGAGACCTTATGAGAGGTTTAGACCTTGGAGCAAGTCTAATAACCGATGTCCGTCTCGAGATTTGGTGGATGAACAAATAGTCATGTCCCATGGGTCTCGTGGCGCAGCTCATGTGTGTTATCTTGTTAAGCACGTGGCAAGGAAGATTGCGGCGCTTGCTGAACTCCGTGACCGCCAGATTAACTTGGTGAGTGATTAATTCCCGGGCGCAGAAGCTCGCTCAAATCACAAGACCCAAAATTCAATTGTGGAAAGGTCCTTTGGCCAGTACCAACAGCTTGGGCTGCTTGTCAACCCACAATTTTTGACCTTAAGGTCCGTGACTTGATTTCCATGTACCACATGACGTTCAGCGTACTTGATCCTGAAATCGAGCCCGCTTCATCTAGCAATGGAAGCACAAACCGATTCTGGTGGCGGCTGCTTGGGGGCTAACATGCGCTTTGACCAAGCGATTCCACCAATCAACCACTTTCGTGGTGAGTTGTGAGCAGGAGTTGGAAATATTCATGGCCAGGCATGCTGGGAGAATCACTCCACAAGCATGGGAGTTGTAGCATAATGAATAGCCGGTGATTCGCTAACTGCTTGCCTTTGAGGCATTCATAACAGCACAGAAAAATCGTTTTCCGAAATAGAAAGCGAAACTGCCAGGAACAAAAACCACCAGGTTTCAGGATGTTCAAAGGACAAAGTTGACTGAATCATAACCATTGGTTCGCGAGAGGCCTCAGTGTGAAGTAAAGCTTATTCGGCGGAAGGATTACGCCTGGTTCCAGTAAAGAATGACTGCTTCCAATAATGGCAAGTATCTTGAATTTCGCCCGACTTATTGGCCTGGCGAATAGGTGTCCCTCCCTATGACATATAGTCTCGCGGTCTCATGGTCTCTCAGGCAACCAGTATACCAAATTAGACTTTCTCCAGCTAATCAAAAGTTCCAGGTATATGCGCCCAAATCCCAATTCTTCAAATCAGGGTAGTCATAGGTCCCTATGACAATGCATTTGTGTGACTGGCCACAGGTGCAATGACAGAAGCAGGTCAAAAAATTTGCAAAGGATTCAAGCGGTACCTCACGGACGATTGAAGTGAGACTAAGCCGTCGTCTCGTGTAACGCAAAGCACCGCTCAATGCTTGTCTCGTTGTTGCCAAACCAATGTGGAGCCACCACACCCATGGAAACCATCGCGAAGATAAGGGTCATTGCCAAGTTGTAGCCGGTGTCCAAAGCAGCAGCCACCACGTAGTTGTACTTGGCCCAGAGCCGGTGCCTATAGCGGAAAGCCCAGAATTGTGCCACGGTGCCGCCAATGAACTTGGACACGTAGCCTGTGGAGATGTTTCCGTAGAAGTGGCTCAACGTGGAGAAGAGAACCGTGGTGTTCCAGAGCTCGAAGTTCAATTTGCTGTGGGGAAATCTCCGATGAAGAAGGAACACTGCCAAGGGACACACAAGACCAACTAAAAACCCGTATGGCAACACTGGGTACTTGTCGAAAAGCCTTCGAGGCCCGAGGATCACGTACTGGATGGCATTCGTATGGTACATCTGAACGGCCTGCCCCGTCCACTGGTTCAAAGGGTCTGATTTCTTCCCGACCAAGTAATCCCATTTTGACGTCATCACCCACCGGAATGATAAGTAGTTGACGGGCACGCCGATGAGCTCGCCGTATATCTGCGCCAAGAACACGAGGCGCGGCGGAATGTGGTTGTAGAAGCCAAACTTCATCAGCTCTAGGTGGAACTGGGCCCGGTACCACGCATCGCCCGCCACACTGCCGAAGAAAGCGGCACCTCCAGGATGCTTCACGCTTGAGTCTTGAATGAGGTAGCCATAGAGAAGCTCGTTGAACGTACCAACAGGAAGCTGGAAGTTGGAGAGCGCGTATAGCCACATGAGCGGCGTGATGATGATCGATCCCACCATCAACGCGATCAAGCACGTCCACCAGGGCATGAAGAGAGAATCCATGTTGTGCGTGAACACCAACATCGCCATAGACACCACAAACAACGCCAAGTACCACGCCAACGGCACTGGCTTGTAGGCACGATGGAGCTTATTAAGACGGTCGTCATAGACTTTGGCCGCATCCCTCCATCCATGGCGGATTTTCTCCCAGGCAAACGCAACGACCCACACGAGTCCAGAAACGTAGGCAGCATAATCGAAGAACATGTTCCAGGCTCGCTGGGGGCCGAGATGGACGGGTCCGTAAACCGCATATGCGGTCTCATTGAAGGCGCCTTGCGCCGTGATGAGTTTCTCAGTGGGGTAAACGGCCCCCAGGTCCGTGAAGAGCTTATTGGACATGAGACCGTGCTTGTAAGGAAACAAGGACGTCCATTTGGCGAGCGGGATCAACACCCATGCGCCCATCACAAAACCAATGAACTGAATGACCTGCACCCAGTACGGGTACAACATCACTTGCAGCGTGATGTTGGCCCAGTCAAAGGAGAAGTTGAGCACGCCCATACCGCCAAGGCCCAGCCCAACAAAGTTGACCGTGGGGTTATGGGGCGCAAAGTAGCAAAGAACGGCCACAGAAGATACCATGGGGAAAAGAAACTCCGGAAGCATCTGCCAGAGGCATAGAAGGAGTGCGTATTTGAAGAAGACGCTCATTTGACGCGAGCCCACCAGACCCCGCTCGAATTCTGGATCTGGACTGTCACTCGAGCCGCCGTGGATTTTTGAATTCGGCCCGTGACCCAAGTCTCTCCGGAGCTCTTCGTCATCGGGCGGCAGATGCACAGCACAAGAGTTTTGCGCCTCGCCCGAGCCACGGGCCTGGCTCTGGAGGAGGGCGGTCTGCATAAGAGTCTGCGGCCACTGGAACTTGGGATCGTAGCTCACGACGTTCTTGGCGATGGCCGCGTACGAGTAGCCAGCGTAGACTATGGCCCACATGAACGCCAATGCTGCAGCGGCAGGGACGCGGTGGTCAAAGAAAATCTCCACTAGCGCCAAGGAATTGGTCGCCAAATTTCCCGTGGCGCCGCTTTTGGCCGCAATGGTCACAAGCGCCGTCTCCTTGATGGACCAGGGCCCCGGATTCATGTGGAAGGAGGCGAGCCTGTAGCCAAAGACGGCCAATTGAATCCGCTTTTTCGGGAGCGTATTGGCCATCCAAATCCCCACGGCGTGGGACGCAATTTGAACAAAGAAAATCAGGTAGGCGGCGGATGTGGTTCGAAAGGCGTTGATGGTGTCGATGAAGGCGCCGGGAACGATGAAGACCGTAGCCAAGAGCACCACGCGGAACGTGAGGACCGGCACAGTAACGTCGTCGTGAAGAGGGACCGTTTCTCTGACGGCCTGGGACAAGTCCGCAAGGTCCGGGGGCAAGTCTGAAGGGTCCAGGGGCAATTCAGAAGGGTCCAGGGGCAAGTCCGAAGGGTCCAGGGGCAAGTCCGAAAGGTCCAGGGGTGCGTGCAGGGGGGATTTCCGGATCAATGGCGACGACTCGGAGGCGCTCGTCTCAGAGCCCGAGCGGGTACCGGCGGACCTGCTATACTCACTCATGGCTGGGCCCGTGTCGCTTTCCCTGCTGTAAAAGGTATGGCGGGACATGGTAGGTATCGTCGGCGAGCAGTGGCGGTGATGCCTCGGTCACGTGCTGGGCTCTCATCACCTTCACCCACACCCACACCTACACTCACCCCACACATTCATCCACACCGAAAGTTCGAAGCCACGCGCCAAGTTGGGAAAAAATGCGTCATGTTTTACATCTTACATTGGGAGCCATCTTCTGAAATCTTAATTCTGGCTCACTGCACTGGATTTGTGAGTCACACGACCTAATAGGGTCAAAGGATAAGCTGAATCGGCGGTCTGAACTGCTTTCCTCAACCGGCTGAACTGCTTTCCTCAACCGGCTGAACTGGCTGCTTCAACTGCCTCACTGGCTGCTTCAACTGCCTCACTGGCTGACTGGAGAGCCGCCCAAGCGTGGTGATGCGTAACTCGCGACACAAGGTACCCTGGAATCAGCATAACTTTTAAGAGATTGCCGGCTCTTTATTGTGGATTTCTTCCTTGATTTGAGGCCTTGCTAGAAATATCAACTAGCAAATTCTTTGCAACGATACGATAGAGGCCAAGATGCTATCCGAGAAATTGGCCGCAGATCAGTCCCTCTGAAACTTTTACTTTGGACTTTCCTGTGCATTATTCCAGTCGCTGAACTTGGCTCGGCCACCGTTAAGCTGTATCAACGGCTGGTGGCATGAAGATAGTTATCGAGGGCGATTTGCCAGACGCCACCAATACACGCGAAAAGCAATATGAGGTGATTTGGTAAAGCATTATTAGGTGATCTGGAAGGGAAATATTAGGTGATCTGGAATCAATACAAGGTGATCTGGAATCAATACAAGGTGACTTGGAAACAATATAAGGTGATCTGGCGGGCTCCCCCGGTTGAACTGCCCGAGTGCTGGGTGTAAACCACCACCCCACAACCGCACCGGTCACGAGTCATCCGATCCTGTTTCAACAAAATGACGACCTTTTTAGATATGGTTGCAAAAAAATCCAAGACTAGCGAATGCTCACCGGATCTTTCCACCGCATACGGTTCCATTCATGATAGTGATCGGGTATCCAGGCTCCCCGATACGGTGGCTCAAGCGAATAGAGCCTTTGTTGAGTGTCCGCAAGGGGATTCCTTGTCACCTTCTTGCCTTAATGCAACAACTTGGCGGGGCGGTGTACTCATCAAAATACGAATCAAGAAGTATTTGAGAGATTGCGGGTTCGTTTCCACAATCATTTGGATACTTTTGAACCTCTCAGTGCTGCGTTGGATCAAGTGAGGCACTTTTGTGGGAGTTCAAGTGGCCAAAATTGGATTGTTTGGCAGAGCACTCTGCACCTCGTGACTGCCCAACGCCACCTGCTGATCTGGGAACATGCTTTCATTCAGGAAAACCAGCGGGAGCAACGGAACGAGACGTATTGGGCCGTGTCCTGGATCAATGTTTGCGTGACGAAAAGTGGTGCGGCAGCGACAAGCAACATCAACCTTCAACCATCCTACACTTGGAAGGGAATATGAAAGAGTAGGTTGGTAAACAAATGCAGGGGAAATACCGCAGACCGAAAGCGGACTACACCAATAGCAAGACATGCTTGCCGGAAAAGAAAGTCTTCGATACAATGGTCACCTTCCCTCTATGGCAGATAAACCTGGGCACCATAGCAGTGTTGGCGCCAGTCTTTTCCAATTGAGCAAGCGTCCACGTTCCCGAAACCAGATCCATTGAAGAAGCCGGCTTCAGTACCAGAATGAGGAAATAGTGCGGTTGTCCTTGAAATCAGTGACCAAACCGGTCTGCAACAAGAAGACGGCCGAAAGCCCCAAATTCCATGATATCAACGGGTCACCTATGAAAACCCCGCACGATGTCAGATTGCTCATTACAATTCTCCATTGTTGAACAAGGTGTAAAAGTCAGACCCAACCCAGGTGCACTGGCCATGGGTACAAGAGCTACGTGCCATGTGCCATGAGATGTGGATTCACCAGTTCCGCTACAAACTGAACACTATGGCGCTACAAACTGAATACTACGGCGCTACAAACTGAGTATCACGGCGCTGCAAACTGAATACTACGGCTGATACCCGAGTTAAAGGACTGCACCAACAGTTAGAAAGATATGGGCGACCGTGCCGCACACAAAAAATGTTGTCTTGTGATAACCTATACTGTTGGGCCAATACAAAGCAGATATACTTGCCTTATACACGTGGATACGGAAAAGAGCATGCACATAAAACAATGGCTATATGGGAGCTGATATCATACATCAGAAGCTAGGCCTGGATGCTTTTTAGGTGAGAAAGTTGAAGTGCTGAAAGCTAAGATGCTTGGGATATATCCAAATCTTGATACTCACATCACGGGTTCCTATCAACTCTACTTCGGTGAAGATGTACCAAAGTAGGGACTCAAAAATGTTGATACATGACAGGTTGCAATTGAGCGCCTATGGGTAGCGCACTACTCATGGGGAGTCTAACACATCCATAGATGATATGTTAGTTCAGGAGATAGTGCAGAGAATCAAGGCAGAAGTACAGTGCCCCAAAGAACCGAATGCACAGGTTAATATCCGACCAACGTTTCTCAGTGACGTCATCAGCGAAACAGTGGAGGGAGTCAGCCCCAACACCGCCGCCGCTGCATTCACACAGCATCGGTCTTGCCATGGTCAAGTGTCGCCAAATTCGTTTCCCCCTGCTTGGAGAGGCTAGCGGGTGAAGAGGATGCGAAAGATTCCAGGCGAGTCAATGTGATCCCATTGAACTGCCATTCATCTGCGGATCGTTCCTCCAGACCGCACAGCTCGCCGGCACCAAGTGTCATCAGCCGACAACAACTAGGTGGGGGAAGACGGGCGCGAACCATTTGCGATTGGAACAAAAGGTCGAAACCGTCTCCTCATTCCCAAACAGCCTGCGGTAGGGGCTTACACCAGGGTCCAACAAAGGGAAGAGCAGCGGGTCCGTCAAAAGCAGTCGGTGCAACGGCTTACCGACTGGCGGCCAGAATGATGTATTGCACGCAAGCACGCGGTGGATGGTTGCGCTTGCCAGACCTTCGCCCACGTTCAGAAACGTCACGGTGATTGGGCTGGAACAGGTCCACGGCTCAACTTCCCGCGACCCAACGTGGTTCGTCGCAAATGTTCCACCTGGCCTTGCTGAAATCTTGACGGGTCTCGGCCATGGTGTGCGCCAAAACAAAGCTCTTCTCGCTCGGCTTCACTCCCGGCCTCATCAGCACAATCCGGTGCAAAGAGGCAGGTGTCCGTGAGCTTCTGATTGGGCGCTGCCTTCACCCTTAAGTTTGGCCGCCATGCCTTGAGCCAGGAATAGACTGGCAACTCCGAAGCCATAGTGTTAGACCTACGCTGGTTGTTTGCAGGATGACAAAGCAGCGTAGTCCACGAAGGTCCAAGAAATATCATAGCGCAGCAGGGCAAGCGAAGATTGTTAAGATCATGGCGCAGCAAGATTGGCGAATCCTATGATTTCCCCCATATAAGGGAGAAGCAAGCCTGATTATGAACAGGGAAACTCTCTACTTAATCTTAGATAAGTTAGATTAACACAGACTATATTAAGTAACTGATACCCTTACACTGTTCGGGAGAGTTCTACTATTAAGTAGCCGTTCAGAATACTCAGTCATTAGGTCGTCGTTCCTGGAAAAATCCGACCACCTAAGAAGCCCTTTAGAAGCTTAATCCGGTGTATAGACAGCTTATATCGGGAAGATTTACAATAATTCCAACACATAGGGGCGGGCCTTTGTCTATACCCCTTGTTGCACGAAGGAGACACCTATACGCAGGAACCTAATATCCGAGAGGCAAGCCATTCTGGATATCGGAGAACAGTACTGCATGTAGAGCGGACTCTTAATGCCAAGTCTGCCTAGACGAGCAGGTAACCGATGAAACAATGGTTGAATAGCCGGAGCGGTTAGACGGGAGGCATGCAGGCGCAGCCCTCCATCTATAAAAGCAAGGAGTCGTAAAAACCAAGAAGTCCTAAAAACCAAGGAGTAAAAACCAAGGAGTAAAAACCAAGGAGTCCCGCTCCGTTTCGACAACAGGTGTCAGACTAGAAAGCACGTCTCAGTCTAATTGGCAATACAGGAAATATAGGTGACCACCGAAGCTATCGAAGCAAAGAAGTTGTTAACAGACATCTTGATCACTACACCGGACTATGGGAGAGTACATGGCAAATTCGATCATTCTACCTATAATATTCTCTGACGAACTCCACTTTAACACAGATATGTTTAGACCATCGTTTCCCTTTGATAGTATAATTCCAGCTGGATTGTCACAGTATGTTTGGATTTTCTTCCTTTCTGTTAACTGCTCTAAATTCCTAATCCATAGTGCTTCTGCTGTTGTAGCACTAAGTGCCTTCAATTCTGAAATTAGAGTGGACGTGTTATGTTCTTTTGTAGTTGTTTTCAGCGTCAAGTACTTAAGAGAAGGTGTATTCGTTGATGATCCCTAAAACAAGGGGGATCATCCAAACTTATATAG
>WFIW01000042.1:53739-123206 GCA_009756535.1 Metschnikowia sp. UFMG-CM-y6306 | reverse complement strand
ACCGAGATGATGACATAAGTTCCAAACACTACTAGAATCATTAGGATACTACTGATAGCACTGTTCTAGATTATGTGCAGGTGAGCGTAAAGCTCAACATTATCAACCAATTGACAAAGATCCGGTATTTTCCTGCACAAGAGTCCAAGCTTCCTATAGAATGTTTGCACCTAGCTTCACAATGACGTGTAGTGGCTGGAAACAAATTTTTAAAGAAGGCATAGTCCACCGGGGTCTAGTGGCTATTTAAAATACAGATTTAATATTTTTGCAGTGAGTGAATTATGCCAGACCTACAATGAGTAGTGCGCCACCCATAAATACACCGGCGCGTATAAAGAGAGGCTAGTTCCATTCTGGCAGCTTGGCTTCGAGGCTTAGACGTGGAACCACAGCTTATCGGAAGCTCGAAATTCCCCGAATCTAACCTGATGGTTTCCCCGATGCAGCCTCGGAGTAGCCCTATCGGGATCCTTTCACCAGATAAGGTGCCAAAGGCTGAGACGCGGCACAGGCCAGTTTTTTTAGATGAATGAAGATGATACCCTTTGTTTAGAAACCATCAGTGAATACACTTCTCTTACTAGATGTTACTAAAGAATGTAACAATATAGGCATGGTAGAAGGTGCTAGTTGCGTACTAATAAACGAGCTATGGAAGTGAATTCAGCAAGAGAGAAGCATTACTATAGGCAGAATCTTAATAGTCCCGCATGTTACTGAGATTCTCCTTCTTGTTCGCTCGTACAGCCTGTATTCCTGTCAGCGAGTACTTGGCTCGCACATAGGCAATATACTCCACAGTCTGAAAGCAGCTGACCAAAACTGCAAGCAGAATAGTACGAAGGTTCTCGAGAGGTGTCAGTCCTCCCGCACATTTCTGTTGGGATCAACTCATTTTCGTACAATCACATACACTAAAACCAGGGTGATTGCATTGAAGCTAGGCCATTCCCTATCATGCATTTGCAAACCTTCCTATTTAGGATCACAGTGTTTAAAAACCATTCAAGCCAGCGCGGGATTGTGATTCGAAGCATATGAGTAAACTTGAATAAGCCAAGAGTCCACAAAAAGAAACCCTTTTTAAGCATGCCCAACTGGAAATAAACTAGAACATTGCTGTCATTTGGTCACAATGAAACTAAAAGGAGCAGTAATTTCTATTCATATTAATGTCTATCCATACCCGGATCTCGCTGAATGATGGTTATCCTATACCGTTCTAACAAATGCGAGATCCCATAACTGAAGTATTTACAGAGTGCTAGGCTTCAGATAAACAGCCTCGCCCCTTACTCTTTTCTGGCTGATTATATCGCAGAATGTGTCGCAGCATTGTTTCACCTGTTCACTGCTCATTTGAACAGAAATGCTAGGCATGAGAGGCGAGTTGTCTCAAGCCATTGTTGTTCTGAGTCCTAAGGTCTCAAAATTCAAAAGTTGAGTTCCCGGGTAAAAATTTCTCATCAACAATTTACTAATTAATCTTTTCTGATTCATCACCGTAGGGAACATGTACCAGTGGTGCGGATATGGACAGAGCAGAACAAAGTAGAAGGACAGAGCAAGACCGAATATTCAATATACCCAAGCATAAAAAACCATCACTTAAGGGCAACGGCCTAAATCATAATGGACAGGAGATTATTTTCCAACTTTTAACTCCACAGTGTTATGCATAATTATATGCTCGCGAGTCCATCCAACTTTGAAAGTTCAACGAAAGTTCGGAGAGTAACACGTGCCTATACAATAATTGGCTCAAGTCATCATATTCGTAGACCTGCAATAGGTAAAATCAGCTGAGTCCAGCTTCTTTGTACATCCCGGGGCTGCCAGAACAGAGTTCATACATCTCTTCCCGGGGACTAAATTTCAGATTAGTGTTTCGTCTTTTACATTATCCCTGTCATCCTGCTCCGTTGCCCAGGGGTAAGTTATACCGCATAGAAATCGTGGTATCCGTTTAAAGTAGGTGTATGATGGAGAAAACGGTCATGTCAGCGGCGTATGTGGGACTCTGCCAACTTTCGTTGGCGCTGCCATTTTTCACTTTTCATTTTCCTTTTTCGCTGGATTCACCTGAATCTGTCCTGCCTCGAGCTCGAAGTTCTGGTGCAAGCGTATGGGGCACCTGAGGTCAACTGAATACGACTGCGCGAAGGGCCTTTGCATACATTTCTACATCTATCCATGCGCCGCCAGCAGATAGACGACAATCATGGAAATAGGATCTTTCCTCGGGACGTTTGCTTTAAACCTTGGTTGGAGTGGATAAAGCACTGTTTTACTCATCTTTTTCCTGACACTCTATTCTATTATTAACTATTATTTAGTGCTTCAATTCCGAGTCAAGAGACTCTTCTTGTTGACTCTGGTAGCGGTCTGCGCCGAGCTTAGTAGAGTCCACCTCGCCGTGATACTTCTCGCAGATCTCTTCCAAGGTCATTCTCTTGGTCTCTGGAAGCAACAAAGAAGTGAAGATTCCCAACAACATGAAGAGAGCAAAGATCTCCATCACGTGTGGCAAGAAACATGAATCCTTGGCTTTGCATCCGTGGTTAATCAACGTACCAATACACGTCTGGGCCACAATGGCTCCGACCTTTCCGAGGGCGGCAGACAACCCGTGAGCAGTTGATCTGTATCTGGTTGGGAAGATCTCTCCCGGCACAATAAAGGTGGTGGTGTTGGGTCCAAAGTTTTGGAAGAATTGCGCCAACACGTACAATGCCAATTTGCCGTGGTCAGATATCTTCTTGTAGGCAAAACCCAAAATGACAAAAAGAATTGTAAGGATGATGAAGCCTCCAACTTGAATAGGCTTTCTTCCCACCGTGTCAATGGTAAGAGCAGTGACCCAGTAACCTGGCAACGATCCTGCACAGATAAGAATCAAATTACCCACGGCAGTGTTGTACAAGGACTTGTAGACGTTCTTGGAAGAGGCGTAGCCGATAGTCTGCAAAATCACGGCCGAGTTCAATCCCAAGCCGTAGTAAGCAACATCCAAGAAGAACCAGGAGCCCGCAGTTCCGATCAAAATCTTTCCATACCTCCATTGGCCAAAATGGCGCCAAAAGTCTTTGAACGAAGCCTTGGGAGGGGCGATTTCCTCGGCGTGCACATCAAGGGCGGCCTCTGCATCGGCTTGCTTTTCCATAAGGTCATGCTCTTGGATGTCCAAAGAGTAACGGGGAGACTCTGCAATAGTCAAACGGTAGTAAAGCGCTATGGAACCAGGAACGCATCCAAATCCCACTAAGATTCTCCACATCTGGTCACAGGCCTTAACACAGTTTCCCACACACTCCAGGGATGAGTTGGCGCCCTCCAAGTCCGATTTGTACGCAGAGACAACCACGAGAGCCACTAGTCCAGCAAACAACTGACCTAAACCCTGGTTAGAGAACACGGCGGCCATAATGGCTCCTCTCCACTTGGTGGTGGAGAACTCTGACGAGATAATGGAAGACAAGGGGTAGTCACCTCCAATACCAATGCCCATGACGATTCTCAAAGTGCAAAAGATGGCGGTGAAGTTGATAGCTGGTGATTGTCCCAAGGTACACTGAAGGATAGTAGCGGCGATCATGATGATCAACTCTAAACCGTAGATCTTCTTACGGCCAACAAGGTCGGCCATGAAACCAAAACCAACTTGGCCGATGACGGTTCCGACAGACGTGGACACCTTGATCAAGGTTTGGGTAGAGTCCGGGATCTTACCGTTCCACAAAGCATGGGCCAACATAGCAGAACCCAAGTTAATGGCGAAGATATCGTAGGAGTCAGTCATGAAACCCACACCAGCAATCAAGATCATCTTGGCTTGGGTCCAGCCGAAGCCCTCGTTATCGATTTCCTCCAAGGCTAATCTGCGCCGCTCCAAAGGATCTTCGATATGGGCGAATTTGCCAAGGTAGTCTTTGAAGGCGGTCTTTCCGCCGCCTGAGCTCACTGCATGGGGGTTTTCAATT
Source organism: Metschnikowia sp. UFMG-CM-y6306 (assembly GCA_009756535.1). Taxonomy (NCBI): domain Eukaryota; kingdom Fungi; phylum Ascomycota; class Pichiomycetes; order Serinales; family Metschnikowiaceae; genus Metschnikowia; species Metschnikowia sp. UFMG-CM-y6306. The sequence goes on along the minus strand of WFIW01000042.1, from coordinate 119,223 downwards.
TCAGACATGGTTCACAGTTTCAAACTGAAGACTAAAAAATCCTAGGGGGGGATGAGGAGGAATTTATAGTGCTTGGGAAATTGCTGCGATCAATTCTGCATAATTCATAAATTAGCTGCACGCGTCGTGAGCTGCATCGTATCGTATGCATGCGCCGTGGGTGTGCGCAGCTAATACCACATTGCGAGGTCAACTTTCGCTTCGAGCCATGTTCACTCCCTTTCATCCATGCTTCCGCGAGAGCAACGAACACGGCAAGTAGTTCACGGACGCAAGGAAGCTTTTGTGGCCGTAAACATGTGCAAAAATCAGAGCAGAGTGCAACTACGGAAACCCCCGAGCATCGGCCAACACCCGTACACCCCACATGGGCCACATGGGCGCGGCGCTACCGATGAGCGGGAAATTGGCCCACGGGATGAGGGGCACGGATGTTTGGGACCAGGCTATTTGAGAAACTGATAGCCTGGACGGGGAAAGGGGGACAGTTCATATCACTATATACTAGAAGCTTCGAAGCACTCTCTAACTATGCTTTAAGCCTTAGCTCTCTAAGCAAACTTGTCTCTGCTGACTGCCAAGCGCACGAAATAGGGTAGTGTGACCACTTACTACAAGTGCGAAATTAGTCCACGTGGGTGCAAAACGAGCCCGCGCATAAATAGACTCCTAGCGCGTCATTATGCACCACGTTTTTGGGTTTTGCACTACACCTTCGGGGCTCTTGGGGCGTACCGGTTCCTGCATGAGTCCTTCCCGGCATGATTTAGTGCCATCGCTACTTCTTGCATGCTATTGGGAAAGAGGTCACTCGAGACAATGGCTTCTTTTGTTTGTGCAGGTCGAGCATAATAAATGAAGCCACGCCTTGCATTTCTCCGAATCTCGTGCTATGCAATACTGGCCTATGAGTGGAGATAGGACACTACACTACCCTTTCAGCAGTAAATTTCGCTCCTCGTACACGTGCTTGGTTTGAAGGGAGGTCATCCCATGTGAATTTTCGCTAGGATATTTCTGCTGCGGAAGTGGAATGACCCTAGACCCGTCTATTCACCGCGGTGTTCTATATGACGTTGCCACCATTTAAGGAACAGAAGAAATCCCAATAGGTCTCTGGTTGGAGCTACTTAGAAGGAGCTTCGGCCGCATTAATTTGCCTGGTTCTTGAAAACCCACATCTCTTTTACATGCATGTTTGGTGGTACTGGCGGGGTACATGAGAGAAGTGGTGAGTTTGACGCTTCAGCCTTCGAGAACAGGAGTTGAAGAGTTAATTTGTGGAAGTCAAGGGTCGGACAGAGTTGAATATGAAGGGTTGGAGTTAATCAGTTGGCTTTGAACCTGCGCCTGAGGAGTTGCAAGGCTCAAGCCGGCTTCTGTGATTACTTGGCCATCTACAAACCTACAGAATACTCGAATCCTCGACAGGACAGTGATGCTCGTTTGAAGTTTCGCCAGCACTCTGTTACCAACTGCTTGTTGGCGGACTTATCTCGAGAGAACATGTCCGGCTATTCACTGGACTCTTCACAGTCTCTCTCCTTAGCCAGGTTTGGCAAGTCCAACTTCATCAATATTATGGGAACAAATCTCCCGGGTTTCTCAATATAGCAGGGTACCATCGATTTCCATATCCCAAACCCTCCAAGCATGCACACAAAAAGGCATTCAATATCATGTCACTGGTACCAGGGCATAGAAATTTATCACTTTAACTCCCGCAATCTTTCGGTGAAGTATAGCAGTCACGGGATTGATCTAAAGAGCATGAATGGCTCAGAAGGCATATGAGGAAAGCCTGTCTGTCCCATGTCTTTCGGGTGTCAAAACTGTGATGCGGGTGAAACTTATTAGAAGAAGGGAAAGGTCACATGATTGTTCGAAATGCTGAACATAGAAGAGATTGACTACAGGAAACAAATGCACCGGTCCTCTCGCAGTTTGGAAACGGTCCTCGACACCAATTCGTCAAGTTGGTTTTGAAAGGACGGGTGTGAAATGTGCAATCATGTTGACCAAACGCCCGTTAATTTTGTAACACTTAAGTGGATAAGGTACCAGGACTTGGAAGAACATCAGAGGCTAGGAAAGAGCGAGTGAAAGATAAACGTGCACTTCAAGAAGACGGAATAAGGAATGAAATATTCTTGACACAAGCAGTATACTAGGACAGGAATACTCGACACTATGTCGTACTATTATTGTTAATAAGCTAAGGCATCTATAGTGAACACCGAAGCGTTTTACCGGGAGGCAATAAAGGTTTCATGTCTTTTCTGTTAAAGACGAAATGGCTTGCAACATAGCCAGTTTAGATTACCTTTAGGCAAATCTTCACCAACTGCAGGCGCTAACCGGGTTGAAATGACGTGGCCATCAAACTCTACACACGTAATAACTCCTAAATGAAGCTAGAAATTAGGAAAGAGATCATTGAAATTTAAAGTTAACCCGAACCATCAGTCTAAGTTGTATCATCATTTCAATACCTCTCCCGACTACAGATTTGCCCCTGGGCATAATGAGTAAAGACTCGTCACAGGAAGAGACATATTGTATGAACAACCACCAGTCCTTCTGAGATCCAAGCTGTCAATAGCGGCTGCAAGATGTGTCTAAATAATGCCGGATGACAAACTCGAGATCCAAATTGTTCTGCCACAACCAACTAGCTAAAGGATGCTGAACCGAAAAAAGAAATCCAAAGAACATAACCACAAAGAAGGAATTCTCTCGAGAAGCGCGCAAACGTATGTGCCGAGTGTTATGCTCTTGTACATGACCTGGAGCAGTGCTATCATTGGTTTCCCAGTTCCAGCTGTGTGGAGCCTTGTTTATCATCTTGGTCATGTCTATTCGTATCTGAATCCATCTATACTAGGATCTCGCGATGCCTTTTGCATATACGATACCCCTCCAACATGAGCGGGCATCCACTACTTAAGTATTCTCTCCGGAGTCCGCTGACCTCGGAAATGAACATGCAGATCTCTTATGCTATTTCCCTGTATACACATTTGTTTCAACTGCACCACGTATCGTGAGATAGTCACAAAGCATTTGATAACCCTACGCCTAGCAACTAAACTGAATCCAATTAAAAATCCAGCTTTGCGTATCACCCATTCAAACACGGCAAGCACTGTCCACACGTGCAAGTGTGAATCGTGTTTCAAATCTTTCGGAGCGGCATAAAAATTTTTCGGTCCTGCACTACCTTCTGAAACCAAACATCTGGCTTCGGTTTTCCTATCAGTTTGGTTGGCTCCAATACCAAGCTTAAATTGGTTCTCTACGGGGTCAGACAATGTGACTATTTTTATTTCCTTCTTTTTTTTTCTCACTCTTTAATTTATGAATTGCAAAAATTCACAGGAGGTACCACGTTCGGCAGAAATAAGAGGCTTGGCTCACTGGTGATTCCGTGAAATACAGCAAAGAACCAAGGCCTCCACGAACATACATTGCTTTCAAGATCTGCACACGAAGTGGCTGCAAAGATGAATAAACACAACAGATTAATATTAGTAGCATTACAAAATCGCAAGTTCGAGATACTCGGTATTACTAGCATCAGATTCTTCTTGAGGGATGCATCAAATTTTCAGCTTGAAAGACCGAGAATTGGGGTCTAGCAACTTCCGCGCTACACTTAACTACTACCAAACACTTTTGCGCTATACTCCGCATTCTCTACTGAGGTTTGCTGCTCGGTCCCCGTGATATCCACTACGCTCAATCAATATCTAAATTCGGATACCGTCAGATTTCGATTGGGTTTTCCTTGTACTATGTCTTCTGTGGTTTTGGTCTAATTGAAACAGATAGTGCGTCTAACTGATGTCCACAGATACACTTCTAAGCTGACCATGGCACAAGTTACAATACTACATTACGGTAAACCATAGACTAACGAAGCAAACACTAGAGTCATACAAAGTTTGGACTAGGGAAATTTCGGCCCACAAAACGAGGCAAACTAGACTAAACTAGACTCCTAAAGGGCAAAGGGACACTTTTCTAACTTGGCGCAGGCCAAGTATCCACAACCATTGATCAGCTTTTGCCAATATTGCAGACTGAATTGTGTCCGTTATTGAGGTCACTTGAGCTGGCTAACTCTTTCGTATCAACGGTTTCGGTACAACTTTCTTTTCCACGAGAGAGTCAGACCACTGAAAAGGCTTCTGTATGTTGCATCGTTGAATCTTCATCGGCACATCATCAATTTATAAGAAACCAGATTTACCGAGGTGCAATCTGGAAGGCATGCTGGTATGCCAGTTAGGTCGAGCCGACTTTATATAGCTATTGATGGCGCCGATAGTAGATGCAAAACCTGATGAAATAATGCGTAGGCTTGAGCTTCTGGTTAGGGATCAATTCAAACACCAATAATGGCTCACAGACAACACTATGTCAGGAAGATATGACACCACAGCATTATGACCTTGCACGCAGAACAATTTTTGCTGAATAATTCTCTTGACTGTATTCAGATATGAGTTCATCTCTTCAACTTAGATGTACTAAGCGTTTAAGAGCACCTGGATCTTAATAGATTGAAAAGATGCTCGATAGTGAACATTCAAGATTCTTTAGTACGTTGAGTAATATGGGAAGGGTCATAACCCTAATTCTGTTTAATGCAGCAGGTGCACTCATCTCGACCATAACCAAGCGTTGTTCACATTGGATACGAAATATCTCCAAAGAGGCCAAGCGAAATTGTGGGAATTTGCTCGAAATGAGGACATCGACACAACTGCAACACATCTCTGAAGAGTAACATACACGAGATAGGGCTGGGGAATGGGTGTTGAATAACTGTCAATTATTATGTGGTAGTGCTCCTTCTTGAGATTCATAAATCGGGCACCATTAAGTATACACCTACCTTAGTTTCGTTTCATCTCGCAGAGACTTTTCACACATACTAGGGAATGATTAAGTCGATGATTTAGCTGAGATTTCCGTTTGTTCGCCCTCAGCACTAATCCCTAACCTTCTAAAACCTCGCTACTGCACACATAGTACTAATTACACTGCGTGTTAAAGGCAGGAGTAGGGGTCCTCTCTTTGGCCAAGTGAACCTATGTTTCAGTGTATACAGGTCTGCAGCGAATTGTATGCTGTGTCCTTCAAGCCCACCAATGAGCGCGGCAGTGCTTTAGAATTCTCCCGATCCGCCCATCACCGTCCTTAAGCGAACTCGCCATGGTGAAAAACTGTGTGATGCGAACGTGTATCAGTGACTGCCCGGTTGCGGCCCAGAGCTTGGTGCAGACTGATGTTTTGTGGATGCATAGCTGAAACACCGTGAGCGGCCTTCACACATTCCAGGATACAAGGTGCAGTTGAAACAGCGGTAAATACAGGAAAGTAATATACCTGCAACGCGCATTCACTCACAACCTCCCAGGGGCGGACATGAGAGCCCTAAAATAATATTTAATAACTGGATGCCCGCTTATGTTTGAGGGTATTGAAAAAGAAAATGGCATTCAGCGAGACCCCAGTTTAGATAAAATCAGACAGGAAAAAGCATGACCAAGATGAGTAGGTTCCACACTCCACTAGAATAATTTTTCCTAATGTTAGCACCATTCCTGAATGTGGAATATCCGCTCAAGACTTCGTATCCTTGGCTGTGGTGCATACAACTCCTGTCAAAGTACCTCGAGTCTACAAGCCAAGTGCTGGCTGGCGAGTGCCCTGATTCCACTTGCTTCAATATAACTATTTATTGAATCTCACGGTCCAAGACGTGAAACATAATACCAGGCAAAGAATCATTGCTTCACTCGGTATGGAACAAAACATCAGCTCTGCGCCAGCAATGCCATAATTCTACTAACCACGAATTATTGCCTCTATCTTTTGCCCACTGTCAGTCACATCTCTGCTTCTTGTGGGACAAAACTTCACTATCGTGCCAATACTCATGTATTGAATATTTACTCTCATTGTCCGTCAAGACAGCGACCTTCAAAAGCCAGGCGCGGCAGAGCGCGGGAGTCTGTCTATCGCTTGAGAAGAAGAACCTGCTCTCTCAATTGGCTGAGCTCACGTTCTTGACTCTTGATTTTCAAGTCCTTTTCGTTGCTGTCCTGGTACAAAAACTCCATCTTGCTCTTGTACTGGCTTATCATGTTCTGGAAGTTGAAGTTCTCGTCGTTATACTTCTTCAACTGGCTGGCCTTGCTTTCATTGTCGAACTTCATGCTCATCAACTGCTTCTTCAACTTCTCCTCCCGAAGCGCCCCGTCCGAAATGTCGCTCTTCAACGAATCGATTTCCTCACCCATCCGCGACATATTCTCCTCCAAAAACTTCAACTGCTCGTTGGAGTAAAGCTTCGTTTCGAGATGCTCCACTCGCTTCTTCAACTCACCGTTGATGGTCTTCACGCGCTCGTTTTCTTGTACAATAACAAGGTTCTCCGTGCGGGCGTCCTTGAACCTCTGGTCCGAATTCTCATAGCTCTGCTTCACGTCTCTCAATTCACTCCTCACGTCCTCCTTTTCTTGCTCGAGATTGTTATTGTGCTCCTTAAGAATCTGGGTCCTCTTCAACTCCCTGTCGAACTTGTCTTTCAATTCGGAAAGGTCCGCAGTCAAATTCTCCTTGATCGTTTCCAAGTCTCTGTTCTTGATGCTCATCTCTTCCAAGTTCCGCCCGCTTTCCTCGATGATTACTCTTAATGATTGCATCTGCTTGGCATTCTGCGCCAACTTTCTCTCAAACACCGTTTTCTCGCCTTTGAGCGCAGAAATCTCGTTCTTTTGAAGCTCGTTTTGGCGCTCGTAAGCCTCATTTTCACTCGTCACCTCTTCGTTTTCGGCCATCACTTCCATCTTTATGCGGGACAACTCCTCATTTTCGATTGTCAAGCGCTTGTTCTCCTTGATTATTTCAATCTCCTTTTCGAGCTTGAACTTCATGTCCGCATTGAGATTCAAAATCTCTTCTTTGTACGATTCCAAGTTCCTCTTCTTGTCACCATAATTTTCGTCCAAATAACGTATTTTCTTCTCGTGTTTGTCGATTTTCTCCTCCAAGCTCTTCACTAACTTCGCTTTCTCTTTCAATTTGATCTCGCCCTCGTCGACCGCCGCACGCAACTCCTTGATAATTTTTTGGCTTGCTCGGATTTCTTCATTGATCAACTTCAACTTATTGTTCATTTCTTCTCTTTCTTGTACTGCCCGCTGTTCATGTCTTTTGCTGATAATCACTGCAGATTCGGCGAGCTCAAGTTTTTCAAAGTACTCATCACTCCTCTCCTTGTACTTGGACACCTCTTTGTCCAGCTCCATGAGCCGATTGTTCAACATAGAGTTGTCTACCTTGAGCCGGGCCAACAGCTCTTCGTAGTCCTTTACGCTGGACTTCATGTTTTCCCGCTTGATATTGTACAATTCGTCTTCGCTCTCTCTCAACAAAGACTTCAAGCGGAGAATTTCACTCTTGGACTTGGTCAACTCTTCGCGGGTAGACTTGAGGGTATGGTTGATGTCGTTATAAATTTTGGCAAAGTCCATAGATCCGTTGGCTCCTATGGCGTTATAACTGTTGCTTCGAGAGAGAGTGCCGGTACTAATATTGGTGTCACTGCTCATCATGCTGCCGATTTTGGACTCGAGCTCATGCACCCTCTTCTCTGACTTCTTATAAAGCACTTCATAATCGGAGTAACTGTTGATTCCCCTCGTGGCCCGGATTTGGTTGAGTTTCTTCTGAAGCTCGATGGCGTAGTTCTCTGCCCGCGTAGCATTAGACTCTTCCAATTTCAATTGGATCTGTAACTTTTTCAAGTCTTCGCGGAGCCTCGAGTCATTCATTTGGCTGATTCTCATGTCCTCACCACCAGCCAATGACCGTCTGGCCTCGGATCGTTTAGAGGGACTCTCGAAATTGGCATCTACCTTGGACCGGAGCATGTTGACCTCCTCGGATAGTTTCTGATTCTCGAATTTTTCGTTTCGTAAAATGGCCGTCTGCTCGTTGAGCTTGTTTTTGATAGCCACGTAGTCGTTCATGAGGCTTGGATCGTACTTGGGGGGAAGGTTTTCCTTGTCTTGTAGTTTGGCCTGAAGACTCGCTATATCTTCTTGCAAGGTGATGATTTTTCCAGAATAGTCACTTTTGGTGCGTAAAAGATCAGCAGACTCAACCTTCAATCTTTCCAAGACCTCGGCTGTAGCCTTGTGCTGCTCAATCTCGGAGTTGTATTTTTCTTTCAATGTGTTGATTTCTGCAAGAAGAGAAGCATTGACTTTCCCCTCCTCCAGGAGCTTTTGCGCCAAAGTGTCTGATTCCGCGATCTTTTTGTTGAGCTCGCTTATGGTATTTTCCGAAGAGACGTACATCTTCGATTTTTCATCTAGCTCGGCAGACACCTGCTGTAAATTTGTCTCCAAACTGTGAATAGTCGCTTGGTTCGAGGCTATCTTTTGAGTAAGCTTGTCTAGTTGTTTGCTCTTTTCAAGCAATTCGCTCTTCAATTCGTCAATTCGGGTAGCGTGGTCTGAAACCTGTTGTTTCATTTTTTTGGAGTCTGCTAGCTTCTGCTCCATTTCCCGTGCATTAGAGGATGACTTAGCGCTAAGAGCAAACACTTCCGTCTCTTTCTGCTCGAGAAGAGCTTTAGTCTGTGCCAAAAGCTGGACAGCTTCTTTAGCCTTGCGAGCCTCCTCAGATAGTCTCATAGAGTCCTTGGCTTTAGAGTCGATTTCTTCCTGCAATTGAGATATTTTATCCCGGCCACTCTGTAAGCTTCTCTCGCTCTCGGTCAACTTAAGAAGCATCTCCGACTTGTCTTTAGATAAAGTTTCGCTGACCTCCCGTACTTGTTTCAATTGAAGAAGGGTCTGTTCCAATTTAGCTGCTTTGGACGCCTCCTCCCTTTGTAATGTGCGCAAGGTCTCGGTGTTCTCTTTCATGCTAGAGGATTTTTTAATGATCTCCTCCTCCAAAGCCGCTAAACGATCCTTTAAAGAGATATTTTCGGATTCAAAGGCCAGCTTGGCGTTTTCGGCTTCTTTCAATTTGAGATTGATTTGCTTCAAACTCTCGTTCATTTCCTTGGAGTCTAATACCTTCACTGAGTCTTCGAGCAAGGGCTTCAAATGGATAAATAGGCTTAGCCACGGCGATTCTCTTTGAGTCACAAGTTGGTCGAGTTTCTGCATGTTTCTAGCGACAACCTGCGAGGATTTAACTTTGAGAATTTCACGACTAGTATTGGCTCTCAGAATTCTTCCTCGCAACACCGATTGCAACTTGGTAATCACCACCCTGACCGCCGCATCTCGCTGCTCCTCTAAAAAGCCCAAGATTCCACTTTTGAAGAAAATTTTGGTGATTCCAATCTTGAAGAGCTCAGTATCTAATTGAATGTGCCTGAGAATAATCTCGCAGTTAGACCGTGTGTTGCGAGAAAACACGTCACTTAGATCAAGAATCAAGTATCTCTGATAGAACTCGTCGAAGGTCATTTTGTTGGGATACCCTGCTCTGGTAATTCTAATGCCTTCAAGAACACCGTTGCATCGGAGCTGGTTGAGTACCAATTCCTTGTCAATAAAACTGGGAGTTTTCTCCAAGTTAGGAAGAATGCAGCGCACAAAGTGCGGCTCAGTACTGGATAGTTGCTTCATTAATACAGACAACTGCTCCTTGTGTTTTTGAGTCACCATCTTCAACTTGCTGTTGGTAGGGCTATTTTCCTCCTTGACAAGATTCCGAATGAAGGTGTTGGTGGAGCTTGGGAACATCCCTAGGATCTGCTCACTGACTGGGTCCTTATTTTTGGAGAGCCAATCGGTAGTGTTATACTCCACCGGCCCAGCGTAGTGATTGATGACGAAACCGCTGCGCAACTTGTTGGGCTTGAATTGCGGATGCTTTTCTTTGCTAAAGTCTTCTATCAATTTCTCCACAAAAGCAACATCCGAAGATTTGGGCATAATGCAATGCTCATTGAGATGCTCAAAAATACCCATGGGTTTTCGGGCCTCGATTAAGTCGATAGTGGGCTGCAAATCCAAGCCAAAATCAATAAAGTCCCATTGAATGTCCTCTCGCAAATACTCACTCTGTTCAAGAATGAAAGAGTGGTGGTTAAAAAACTGCTGTAACTTCTCGTTGGTGTAATTGATACAAAGTTGTTCAAAGGAATTAATGTCGAAGATTTCGAAGCCTGCAATATCCAAAACGCCGATATATGATTGCTCGAAACTGCGGCTGGATCCCACAAGACTTTGATTAATGCGTTTGATGATGAACTGAAACAATTTCTCATACAAGTATTTGGAGATAGCATCGATTGTGGACTTGACCTCTCGAGCATTCTGCAGTCTCTCCACGTATTCTCTGCCGGCCTTGACTCTTGGCTTCAAAAGGTTTTTGCTCAATTGCTCCTCGTCCAAGCCGAGCATCTCTGCGATCATAGAGAGTTTTTTGTCTTTCTTGAAACTAGCCTGATCGGCCTTCCACGATGTGAATTCGAGATTCCCTAGTAATAAGACAACAGCAATCCCCAGGAACACCAGTTCAATTTCTGAATTTGAGAACCCCATGATATCAAACGACTCCTTGAGGATCTTGAATTCCTCGGCATCGTCAACGTTGACAATATCTGGCGTGGACCCATTGAGATATTTGAAGGTGTCTGTATTGCTGTCCAAACGATAAACATCGCGAAGTTTGGTGGTAGATTCACCTTTAAGCAATTGGTAGAAAATATGGTAGTTTCTCTCCTTAGCTTGCTGGTGCAGAACTCGGGATTTCTCAAGCAAATAATAGTCAATGGTGGCCCCGGAGATAAGGCCTTTTGTATCAAAGAAGATTTTGATGAATTTGCCGAACCGTGACGAGTTATTATTCTTGATGGTCTTGGCGTTACCAAAACTTTCCAAAATGGGGTTGGCCTTCAAGATCTTGTCGTGAATATTGTCCACTGCCTGCACACTTGAGTCCTCGGTGGAGATCAGCGATAGATACTGGATAACTTTCTTGGTGTTTTCCGTCTTGCCCGCGCCACTTTCGCCTGTTACCAAAATACTCTGGTTTTTGCCATTTGATTTCATGTTGCGGTACGAGTTTTCGGCTATGCTGAAGATATGAGGGGGCATGCGCCCTTCGAAAGAGGCCTTATGGAATCGGTGGAGTTGATCTGCGCCGTATATGTCCAACTTTTTGTACGGGTTGATGGCCACCAAGAACAACCCGGAGTAAGTATAGATGCTATCGTCGCAATACCGCAAATGGAGATTGTGTATGACTGAGGGCTCATTCAAGTGCGTGAGCTCCGCCATATCATCACACCGGTCAAACTTGGCAGGATTGCAGCTTCCGACGACCTTTTTGTCCAATTCTAGCTCAAAATTCTGGCCTCTTTTATGCACTTTGACTCGAACTTTGTCTCCGTCTTGGCTGATGACTGTAGCCTTACAAAACACCTCATCCTTGTCCGGCACCCACACCAAGTTCTTGGTGTCTTCATTAGTCATGCTCAAAAAGATCCAGTTGTTGGGAATGCACTGTTGATATTAATTGATTCGATTTCGATGCAATATCAAAAATGGATAACAAGAATGGAGAACAGGAATGTATATGAAGGACAAAAATAAATAAAGGGACCAGAATTCACTAATTCAGATAAGAGATCACGTCTATAAATGGCGGTTGGAAAGATGGCCAAGAAACTAGGGTCTGTGAAGGCTTCTGTGGGTAGCTGGGAAATTTCAGGGCAGGCGTACTTATATGAGGAACACGAATCCGGTATGGAGTTTTTTGTTACCGTAGAACACATTCAGTCACGTGAGCGTGTTTGCGTATTTACTTTTTTTCACCTGCTGTTTTGGTACTGAATATGTAGATGGCCTTATATGCCGTCCCTAAGTTAACTCGACTGTAGATTTGCGCCCCTCAACCCCCCCTGCACCAGATCACAATGTTTGGTCCTGGATGGTAGCCAGCGTCCAAAAAGCAATTAAAGGAGTCGACCTGGGCTTTGGGCCTGTGCCTGCGGTCTACGAGCTAGTCTCCAATTGTGCAGTGGTGGTTTGCTGGCGGCAGCATGGATTGCTACGACTATTACTACGTTCGGATGATTCCATTAATGCATTAGACCATTAGATAGTATGCCACGCAGTCCGCGGGATGCAAATTCAAACCCGCAATTTAGACGACATAGGCAGCACCCATTTGGATTCGTCTTCAGGGTTAGGTGAATAGCCTGCGAATGTCAGGCCCTCGGAATGTAGGATAGGGGTTGTGTAGTTGGAGGAACCCATAGATGAGAAAATCGACGACTGGGAAGTGGCCAGTGGCGGCGTGGCAGGAAAGACACTGGGTCTTGTAGGCGGAGGAGCAAAGAGGCGCTCTTCCGAATGGAGCTGCATAACGATATCTGCCGCCCGCTTCAAATCTTCCGGGATTTCAATCATCAAGTCATCAGAAATGACTGACATGCCGTGGTCTAGGATGGTTTGCATCACCTGGGCGTGTCTATTGGAGAAGTTGTGCACCACCGGAGTGACTCCCAAACCTTCAAACTTTCTTTGCACCACATCGGAAAGATTGCCCATCTGGGAGAGCAAGACTACCACAATTCTTCTCACAAGGTTCATAGCATGTTCGTCGCAACCCAGGAGAAACGAACCGTAGACATTGGGAGCGGTATTTTCATCGTCACCTGCCCGCAGGTGTCGCCTTTTCATCTCATCTTGCAAGGGGATATCATTAAGCAAGCTTCTGATGTGGTTTGCTGCAGTGGGAATGCGCAACATCAGGCAAGCAATAAGATTGCTGGCAATGGCCACCAACGAAGGAGGCATGTTTAAAAAGAACCGATTGTAGAGTGAAAGCTCACAAAAGAAGCGACCAACAGCCGTCACAGCTGACACTCGCAGCGACACAGAGTTTGTATGTACATCACTGGGGCGGTTGTATTTACAAGGCGTGATGTTTGAGGAGACGCCTGATTCAGCAATGGCCAACTGAAGGCATTCTTCGAGCAGCGGGTGGCTCAACAGCCACTCCAATGTGGAGAGTATATGCATTTCCATTTGCACGAACATTTCTTCGTCGTAAGCATGGCGACACATTATGGCCAACTCGCGTAGAGTAGGCACCCGCAGCTTCTTGTCCTCGTATTTGCCAGCAATCCAGAGAGCCGTGCATCCAACTAATTGATAGTGGCGCTTAAAGACAATTCTCTTGGCACAGTAGCGGTCAATTATATTGACACAAAGAAATAATGTGGAAGGTTGCAAGCGAAACAGCGAGTGGAGCTCGATCAAAAAGTCAAGCAAGTATGGGCGCATGTACCACTGAATCTCGGGTTGGATATCGATCATTTGGGGATTCACCAACAGCTGCGCTTCCAAGACAGAAAGCCATTTTTTGATATCTTGGTTGTATTCCGAAGTGAGTTTTTGGTTGGCCTGAGTCTCAAGAACCTCTAAGACATAAGGGTAGGCTCTAGGTTTGGGATGTGGCGGGCCAAATAGTCTAGACATTGCAAGAAATAATGGGTATCAGAAAGAAAAGGAGGTGGTGTAACGACTCGGTTGTGGGGGCGGAAGGCGTGAACTGAGGAGTAGTGGAATTGCAGCCAATTTTGCGAGCCTATAAATAATACCCCTGAATGACAACCCCTGGATGACCACTGAGATTGGATATAAAGATGCGAATTCCCGGGAAAATCAAGAGAGCACGACTCGGGTTTCAAAAGAAAGATATCAGTTTCCAGGCATGAAAGGGTAACTCTGGCCAAATCCAAACGAAAGAGACAGGCTATGCAAAACAATGAATTGACAGGAGTGAAGCAAAAGGAATGGATGTACAGCGGGGTTCGAGAAAACAGAATACCCCGGTACTAATGAATAGTGAAGGATGGAAACGAAAAGTAGTTTGCAAAAAAACAACAGCCCTCGGAGCAGGGTGTTTGGAAGGCTGTTTTATAAAGACGTACCCAGCCGCGTCGCGAAAAGAAATATCGAGCACCAGGAGCGCAGGAGGGCCAGCGCGTGCACACAAGCGCGGGACACTGCGTGAAGATCTCGCAATGCTCCTGAAAAGTTTCCCCACGATTGCGTGCCGAGAGGGAGATTTTGGAGTAATGGCCGCACTAGTCGGGTGGTGGATAATACCCGGGCACAGCCATTGAATTCTACGCTGTGGGGCTTTAGGACCCATCCACAAAGTTTGGGTGATATACTAGACGAAGGCGTGGTCTGGCGCTAATTCGGGTGGGCAGTGCATATTCAGATGCCTCGATTAGTGTAATGTATGCACCCAATGGGGAAGGGGAATCCACGCATTGAAAGTGAATTTCGCAGTGTACTCGCAACGCAAGTGCGCAATGTCCTTTTCGCGTAATCCGCCTCGCGTGACCCGCCTAGACGTGGCCAGAGTCCGAGCGATGGTCTCCACTTACTGAGGGTGATTGATAAATTGTCTGAGATGGAATTGTTTTTGTCAAAGGCCCAAGTGACATGCCAGAGGACTGGATTCAACTGTTTACATGTGCTTTCAATGAGAATCCGCGTCACAATGTCCCGCTGACTGCAGGCGTGTCTGGGTTTTTCGCGCAAAGGATGCAAATCGCGTCTCAAAAGTGAGTAGCGCTCATAACGCGTCATCTCAAAGGATGGCCTTTTTCGCTCCATTAGCCTCGACATAATCGCCTTGCAGCATCTTTAACGCGATTGTCGCACTCGGGAAGTCAAGCCACGATTGTTAGCATCCAGCCCGAGTTGTTCTAGCAACAGACCAAACCTTCCGACTCATACACAGGCACCTCCACTATGAATATCCTGTGATGTTGCATAAGAGCTCCAATTGTTCCCACAATGCAAACCGTTTGCTGCCAAACTTAGAAGCCGATTTTCTCGACCTTCCATTGTCAGCGATTTCGCGAGTCACCCGTGCAGGTAGGGGCCTAGGCGCATTTACGCTTTTAACGTGGCTAGGTGTCCGCGTATGCAAGTGGAAACCGACTCAATTGGGATTCAGTGGTTTAATGGCCGCACAATGGGTTCACCTCTTCATTCTAGTTGATGCAAGATGCGTGATGGACGAATACAGGATCTGATCTTCTGTGTTTGCAACCAAATGCTCATTCGGAGTTCAGAGCCACTAGCGCATCATACCTTCCGGCGTGACTCAGTTGAATGTGTTGGTAATAAGTCCTATGCAAAGCTAATGTGGTGTACTTTTCAGCAGTTGCATCAATACATCCATTGCTCATTACTCATCAAGAATTGATCATCAATCATCAATAATCTACGATTATACCACCACCCTTCTCAAAAGGCGAATCATTCCTGGTTTTTTTCCAGTTGCTGGTCTCTTTCTAGTTGGACTTCCATTCATCCGCACTGCTCCTCATTACTTTCCGTGCATCATTATTCTATAGTACACTAGAACGCGCCCTGACCGCGTCCGCCGTTTGCCTGGTCATCTTGGTTTTTGATGGTCTCATCCACAGATAGCAACAACGTAGCAGCCTCCGTGGCGGACTGAAGCGCATTCACCTTCACCAAAGAGGGCTCCCAGATGAAGCTATCCAAGTTGTTCCCCACTGATTCTTTTTGGAAGTCAACACCGTACCAAAGCTCGCCCTTCGCATGGGAGCTCCGCAACACATTAAGCAACTCTATGCCATCCAAGCCTGCATTCTCGCAGAGTTGCCTTGGGATGACCTCCAAAGCACGGGCGAACGAAGCAATGATCAACTGCTGCTTGCCTGCCACGGTCTTCGAGTACTCGCGCAAGTACCTGGACAATTCCATCTCAATGGCACCTCCACCAGCCACCACTGAACTGTGTTTGACGGCTCTCTTCACTATCATGATGGCATCGTGTAACGATCTTTCCACCTCTGCAATCACCTGTTCAGCTCCTCCGCGTAAAATCAACGTACATGTCTTGGCCTCGGCGCAGCCGCGGAATAAATTGTACCGGTCTCCACCGATCTGCACTTCCTCAAACTCAGCACAGGTGCCCAAGGATTCTGCGTCAATTCGTGTGGTTGTTGACTGAATGGTTCCTCCCACTGCTTTAATTACCCGCTCCATGTCTTCGCTAGCAACACGACCGGCACAGAAGATATTTCTGTCAGCGAAATATTGCGTGGCCAAATCTCCAATGGGCAACTTAGAAAGCACAATGTCGGCACCGGACTCGCTGATGGCGTCTAATTTGTTGAAAATTATCTTCCACTCAGCGTCCACGATCTCTTGATAGTCTTTGACCTGCTCAACACGCACCTCTGCGTTGTCCTTCTCAGCCTTCAACTCCAACTCGATGTTCAAGCACAACACCTTAGGGTCCTTGAACTTCTTTGGTTGCTGCTCGAACCCTGCATAGCTGAAGGTTTTCTTAAACGCAACACCATCAATAAATAACGAGTCCTCCATGGCCCCTCCCGGAACCTTCTTGATGCCGATCATAGACTCGTCCAAGTCATCATCAAGAGACATGACAGCGTCCACCACCATCTTGGTGAAAAAAGAAGAGTTTTTACTGATCAACTTTGACGACATGGCCGTAGTGGCACACCTCTCCAAAAGGTTCCTGAAACTGGCCTCGTCGTCCTTATGCGTTTCCACCTGGATGTCTCTGATCTTGGATACAGCCAAGTCACAGGCTTTTCGCAAGCCCTTGATGATCAAATGAGGTGAGATGCCGTCCTCGATGAACGTCTTGCTCTCCTTGAGGAACTCCCCAGCCAAGACGGTTACCGAAGTGGTACCATCGCCCACCTCAGCGTCCTGAGACCGAGAGATATCCACCAACATTTTGGCGGCTGGATGAACAATATCTAATAGCTTCAAGATGGTGGCGCCGTCATTGGAGATGGTGGTTCTGCCGTTGGAGGACTTGATCAAGATATCCGAGCCGAACGGGCCTAGTGTGGGCTTCAAGGTCTCCTGGATCGCGAGACAAGCATTGATGTTATTGAGGATCTGGCCCTTGCCCTGTGACGCATCGGTACCTTCCTTCAACACGACAATAGTAGGTGCTTGGTTTGCAAATGACATGTTGGGATAGGAATGTGCGACGCACCGCCAGTGAAAAATGAGTATCTTCAGGCGTGCGCGCCCCAATTATGGGAACCACCCAGACTTGGACCCACCCTGGCCAAGCCAAGCACTTGTCTCATCCGTTGCTTCCTTCGATGTGGCAGATATACTCCCAGTAAAATACATGCCTGCAAGATTCTGCATCTAAAACCACTTGTCGATCCGAGTACTTTACTCGGATCCACTCACTTCGCTCTACTCATGCCACATTTTCGGTAGATTTGTACCACCACTTAGTAGCAGGTTTCGACGCCGGTCTGCGTGATCTGCAACATTTGGAGTAATTTTGCACTGATGTGAGCTTTTAGGCTTCTTGTGGTTGCTTTGCTCCTGCAGGTGCTTTGCTGCTGTCTCGTTTGTGGTGAAGCCATTGATCAGATTGAGCTCTTCGATGATGGGAAAAAGTTTCCAAATTTGGTACTTTTCTTAAGAAAACGATGGATACATTCTCTTACCCCCTTTACAAATACTACCATGCTCTTTAAGAAGTACCTTACCTTCTTCAGTCTCCACCTATGAACGGTCAGTTCATGGTTTCGTTTCATCACTCGCTACTACACGATACCTTGTGGTATCCATTCTTTATTTCCCCAAACCTCTAAAATCAACAGCTTTTCACATCCCACAAAATTCTAAAAACCTCAACTCTCCACTACAGCACTTCACGTCCTATTCTCTACCATTTTGCATCGCTCTACCCTCTATCATACACCACTCGACAACGACTCAGCTGAGGCTCTTCCAGTCCCTTGAGACTGTCGCTGAGAACCTAAACACATCCTCTTAACATTAATTAACGTCTTTTATATACCAATACTCTATAAAATCACGAGAATCACCACCCGACCCGGCTACTTTTACACCAAAATGATTCTTCACATAATATCCTGCATACAGTTTAAACACGCGGCGAATCCAAGTCATCACTCCCAGCGTTCCATCCTCCATTCTCCAGACTACACGTGCAGTTTCCTAGCACCGGTCATGATTCCCCGCATGAAGCAGAGCAGTCACACCACGCAGCTCCAATTCTCTAGGGCTGCCAGCAGAGCAGTCAGCTTTGCCAACGACGTGCACCTCTCCAATAGGAGAGTCATGCGTAAAATCGAAATGGGCCGGGCCAGACCCGCCATTTTCCACCAATTCGACTCGTGGGTTGAGTTAAGCGACGGTTCGGTGGTCAAAAGGAGGTCGCAAGCTCCCAAGGACGAAATCAGAATGATTAACGATCAGAGAAACAGTACGTTGTGGAACCCGCTGCGCTCGGACCTCTCAAACTCCGATCCTAATGCCACTGGAAAAGTCAACAAGTTCAAGCAGCGGTTCTCAGGCTTCGCGGCGAAGGAGGACAAGGCCGATAACTTTGTGGACTTGATGAGCGACAACGTCACCGAGGTGCAGAAAGGAGGAAAAATTCTAGATAAGAGGAGGAGCAAGAAATAAGTCCTCCTTAGTAGCTGTACATAGAATCATATCAATTCCCAATACTGCCCGGAAAAAATTAATTCAGCTTTTAGATTATCGGCGAATGGAAGAAAGCTTAGGGTATCACTTACTAGGGTATCACTTACGAGGGTATTACTTACTAGGGTATTGCCTACACTATTCCTTGGATGAGTCATGATCGATCATTAATATGTATTATGCAGCGCATCATTGATGCAGCGGGTTCTTCAATGTACAAAGAACATTTGATAGCTATAGCAATGTCTTTCGAGATCTTGCTATTCATATGCTCATGAAGTGTCTCTCAATGTCAGAGACGGGCACTCCCAAGTTGCGGAGTTCGTCGACGCACCACATGATCACCGACTGGTCGTTGTCCGATTGGGCCTGCTTAAAAATTACAAGCAAGCACTTCACCCTGTTGGTCATGTCAATAGCCACGAACTGCTCGAGCTGCTTGGGGAGACCTAGCAAATGGAGGTTCAAACTTTTTGGGCCATCCTTGGGGTACTCGAAGGCTCTCGCTTCGTAGATACGCCGACTTACTCGGTTATTTATGTCCATGCTGATGAATCGAAGAAGCGACAAGGTAAAATCCTGCCAAGAGTTCCGAGAACGTTGCATCTTGGAAACAAATGCATTGATGAATTCGTTGAAGATACCTGAGAATTCTTTTTCTTGAAACAAATCTTCGCCGTTTCTTGTTGGATTATTCCCTCGCGAAGCGTTCTTGTTCCCTGGGAAATCCCCTTTTTGCGATGAGATTTTGGCGAATTCATTTCTCTCCGGTGGCATTCGGCGCTTTTGCCTTAGAAGATATGTCAAAATGTGCATGGAACCTTTGCTGGCCACCAAGAAGTTTGTATCCCGAAACATATCCATGCACTCCGAAATCTTGTACTGAGAAAGAAGTTTCTTGACGATGACCTCAAAGTCCGAGGAGTTTAGGCCTCGCTGAGTCCGGAAAATTGTCTGCATGATTCTTTCGGCGGCATTCTCTTTATTCTGCGCTAGGAGAGCAGAGAAGAGCGCTGAGAGCGTACTCCGTCCTAAAGGCGGCTTGAGGAGCTTCACGAGGTCTTCAAAGCTGGAGCCAGGCTTTTCACCGTAGAACCTGAGTGCAAAGTCAAGGAGATGGGGATGTTGCTCATAATCCACAAGCAGAAGAAGCCTCGGGACCGTTTTTCTCCATTTGTACATATCAGGGCTCAAGAACTCGTGAAGAATGGCCTCCAAGAGCACCGAATTGCGCTTCAAGAAATGAGTATGGATATCCGGTGTCGCATGCAAAGAAAGCCAGAGATCGGCCGCGCGGTAGATGTTGCCATGGTGGAGATTGATGGCAATGAGGTTCTTGAGTATCGGGAGATAAAGCTCGAGATGGGCATTGTCAAGCTCAGCAAGGTTGCTGGCCCTAGGATCCTGCATCACGCGGTCATATAGCACATTGACAAAGAATGGGTTTTTGGCGTCCACGCTCATATTCAGGATCATTTTGAAGTAGGTGTCGAGCGGCACTGCGTCGCCTCCGAAAACACGAAGCATTTTGAAAATTGCATACGACTTGTAGTGGTGCATCAATGGGTCGTAAATACTCAAGGAAATAAGAATCCCATGCATGATTTTTGGGCCGATTTTCTGGAGAAAGTCCGGGCTAATTTTCAGACACTCCTCTGCAAGGGCCACCGCAAGAAGACTTTCGCCCGAGCGCATGCAAATTGAAAGAAGCAAGTTGGATGCCAAATGAAGAGCGTTATTCACATTTGGCGGTGTTGCCAGCGTCGAATGTGCTGCCCTCAATCTTTTGATCCGGTTCGAGAGAATACTGACATACTTGGACTCCTCTTCCAGCAACAAGAGACATTCCTCCATCAATTTGAATGCGGAAATCACCAATTCTAAATCGTGCTGACGAATATTCTCCAAGATCTGCAGGAGCAAGAATGCCCTCATAGAGCTGCTTTTAGTGAAGATGTAGCAGATCCGCCTAATCACATCGGTGTTGATCTGTCGGTAGCGCAGCACGTCCAGAATGAGGTTCAAGCGCTGCGTCGGTAGGCTGGAGGATTTTGCGTGCGGATTGGTTCCTTGTGGCACGTGGGACTGTTTGGAATGAGTCGGGTGGCTATCTCGGTAAAAATTGTAGCATTGGCGGCTTTTCTCGGTAAAAGAGGTGTGCTCATTGCCTAGGATTTCGTTCAAGTGGGACACCCTGGAGAGGAGGCCTAGGGACTCCGACTCCCGGTCTAATGAGGTCATTCTCCGCACGCCCACCGCTAGCAGCAGTGAGACTCGACTACGGTTCATGACTCGTGTCAAAATGAGGACGGGGTGGGAAGAGCGCTAGTCGGTTGGAAGCTTGTTGGACCATGCTCACTGCTTCGCTACAAACAATATGCAGGCGGAATGCTGCAATGGACCGCTCAAGAGTCATTCTGGGGACTGGCAAAGCTTAACTAATTTTGCGTGGGCTTTGTATTCTAACTGTCTACTAATCTGGGTTTCACATACGGGGCTCCAGGGTTACCTTTTTGTTTGGCAAAGTTTGCTGTTTCTGCAGTACTGAACTTTAGTCCACCATTTCTCTGAAGACTGTAGCTGAGTATATTTTATATCAGGACTCGTATTAGCGGGGCTTTGGATCCAAGAAGCTGTGATAATTGTGATAATAAAAGCTATGACGGTTTTCATGCAAAACATTTCTCTTGTTGAGCTACGCGAGCGAAACAGAGCCAACAAGCCTCCATGGAGCTTCTCTACTTGCTTTGTACTATTTCTAAACAGAACTTCAAAGCTTTTTAATACTATGGATAAAAGCACTGGTTTTTTTTTTTAGATCCCTCGTCTGTGGATGTTACACTACAAACCCTAGGATATGTAACTACAATGCCGAGTAGGCTTGAAAAGGGGTCACCCTGCCCAGCTGCTGCTTTCGGCGCCGTAAGGTTTCGGTGTTGATACCTCATTAAAAGATAGTTTTGTACTTCCGGTTCTCTCTTGAGGGATGAACCGATCAGACGAATGGAAACTACTAAAAGATACCGAGGAGTCTCATATCGAATGAAAATATGACTCGAGTAATTCTATTTGGCTTTAATGATATCCCCTCCTCCATTGGGTGTGTTGAGCAAGAACTTTATCATAGACTAAGACATGAGTAGAAGCCTTAGATTAAGAATGGTATTTTTAAGTATCATTAAGAATATAGTTCCGTTTATAAAAAGGTACATTCTTCTCACCTTGATGAATCTTGGGTGGAGAAAGACCAAAGCGGAGTTGCCAGATGTGTATAGATGTGTTCGGTATGCAGTGTGTAGCTTTATGGTGTGTATGAATATGAACACTGTTCCTAGCTGCACCAGTCATTTCTTTATTTGTTATGGCCTCTGGACCGGACTGGAGGGGTGCCTGATTGCCCACGCCACCTTCAAAGACGACACCAGGAGAGGGTAATGTGCAATACACGAATTTTAAGAAGACATGCACGCACTTTGATATCACCTTCCTGATTACAAGGTGAAGATGTCTTATCGAAAGTCTTCATACAAAATCAGACCGCCGTCGCAGTAGATGAGCCATAGTGTCATCCGCTGAAAATCACACCCTGTGCTTCATTTTCACTTGGAAGTGTTTCTGGTATGTCTGACCTCCGGAATCAAGTCCTAACTGTTACATTATTGCACAGTCACCAAGACTGAGCCCATACATTACCTTCTCGACGTCCTTCTTGATCACATTCCAGTCCAGACGCCGTTGCACAAACTCGTATATCTCCTCCTGACTGAATATTCCATTGAATTTCGACAAGTCACTCACCAACCGGCCGATGCTCTTGGAGTCTTCTCCGCCAATCAAGTAAATCTGACCCACCTTCTTCAATGCCTGGAACAATGGATATATCATGCGCTTATTGCTCTTAATGTGCAATAGAATAAAGTCATAATAGAGATTAAGGTCAGAGATTAGCAGCACGGCCCCATCCACTGATATGACTGACCTCTTGAGCACTTTCACAATTGTTTGGAAGAAGCGCTCTGCCACCTCTTGCTGGAACACCTCGACGACAGACTTTTCTGCTGATCCCTCCAATAGATCAATATTGTCCGCAAGAATCAGCACCGCCTTTTTCGCCGCTAGCGTGGGGCCATCGCAAAGGCTGCCTGGCTCGGGGTTGTAATCCACGTCCTTAAGAAGAGATATAAAAACAGACTCGATCTCCTTGAAAAGAACATCAATCCCAATATTGAGTCCATCGGCAACAAATTTATCCACCATAGCCTCGACTTTCCTCTTTGCTTGGAGCGAAGGATTGAGAACTGAGTTTTCGTTCTTTACCACATTCTTGTGGATCATCTCCTCCTTGTAGAAAATGTCCATCATCTGCACAATAATATCTGCCATATGAATCAGCTCGAAAAAAATAGTGAGGGGCGCAATAGCACTGGTACCCCCAAAAGA
Source organism: Metschnikowia sp. UFMG-CM-y6306 (assembly GCA_009756535.1). Classification (NCBI taxonomy): domain Eukaryota; kingdom Fungi; phylum Ascomycota; class Pichiomycetes; order Serinales; family Metschnikowiaceae; genus Metschnikowia; species Metschnikowia sp. UFMG-CM-y6306. Next base: position 96,217 of record WFIW01000042.1, on the reverse strand, counting down.
GCTCTGGTCCAAAGAAGACAAGCTGTGTGGATCATACTCCTTCAAGTACGCCAACGACTTATCGAAACCAAGCTTTAAATGCTCATTTCCAAGAGCCTGAAGAACCATAAGAAACTCGTCCTGCATGGCGGCGTGTACATCGGTCAAGATGCTGTTGATTGTAAAGTCTTGGAAACTCAAGAGCCGCCCCAAGGAGCTTTTCGCCGCTTGCAAAATCTTTAGGGCCAATTCAGGACTGAAAAGTTCAGTCAAAGACTTCAAATTCTCCTCCAATATCTTAGCATGCGCCTGCACCATGGAATAATTGGCCAATCCGGTTTCCTTATTCGTGGCATTGTCTCCACTTGCGTTGATGGTGAACACCTTTCTGAAACTCCTCAAAAAATCATTCTTGGTTTCCACCTTGACATGGCGCAATATGTTTTCGCTCGTCTGTGCTTCTCTCTTCTCGAGCGACTCGCTCCATTCTCTGATAGCGTCCTCGCACTTTTGCTTGAAGGTCATTTTCTCCTCACTAATGTAGTCTGCGACGTATGAGTCATATGAAACGTCTATAAGTCCATGCACAAGAGAAATGTAAGGCTCGCCGATATTTTGGCTGGGCACGAGTTGACGCAAAAAGTCTCCTGCGAGTTTTCGGTACAATAAGGGCACCACTTCGAGATACACAGACCGTTCTCTTCCACTTCGTATAAGCATCAAAAGAATCTCCTGAAGCTGGTTTGTTATGAGTTCCTCGCTGATTTTAAGCATCATGGGCACCGTGGTGGGGAAGATAACGTCCACTATCTGGGAGAGGTGGTTGAAGGTCGTGCTCAACTCCAAAACAAGCTCATCGAACCTCGGCACATTGACCTTAAACTCGGCCTTGTCTGTCTGTTCCTGCACCCCCTGATCGTTGGAAACGAGATCTGGCTCCGCTTCAGACTCTAGTTCAGAAGTCGAAGCTGACGGTATGCGCTCCTGCACATAAAAATCGTCTGCCCCGAGGGATTCTGCATTCATGAATCGAATATTATCATTGTCAAAGCAAACTTTTTGAAGGAAAAAATCAATTAGGGTCTGATCGTTCTTCAATTCCACCATAATTGCCACAAACTCCTTCGCCTTCTCGTACTCCTGAAGGTCAAAGTGGATCTCTAACTCCCTCAATAACGCATTCTCGAATATTTCCATAATATCAGCAATTTTTTCCGCAACCGTCTTCTTGGATACTTCATCAATGTCCATAGCATTATAGCGCTTCAAATTGCCTAGGAGTCGGGCTTGGTCTTCCGGTGTTTGGTAGGCTTTGAAGATCCTGAGTTGGTTATATGCAGTATTAGACTGTAGATCCTTATAGTAGTCTTTTAGGGTGAGCAGAATTTGGAGAACTTGAAATCGTGCTAGCTTAGGTGCCTTATAGATCCGGTCCAAGCACTGTAAGGGATCTCTTAGCGTGGAAAAATCGTACCCGGATGAAGACACAAGCACCTCAGGCTGGATATTGGGCTCAGGTACAGCATTGTCTGACGGATCCTCGAGAGCCGTACTATAAACGCCCATTTTTCGAAGCTTGTCGATCCATAGACGGGGATCACGCACAGCCTTGTAAGCGTTTTTGGACACGAGTTGGAAACGCAATAGAGCAGGGACCTCTAGGTACCACGAAATAGTACGCGCCACCGAAAAGGGAATAACCTTATCGTTGTACACATCTATGTCGGCATTCCAGAGCACCTGTGCCATGATGACGGCTCGAAGTATGGAGTACGCAGCGCTGAGACGTACTCTTTGGCTTGCTTATGTGCCGGAACCTGTACACCTGTGAGTGGTTCGTTTGTAGTGGTGAATTCGCGTCAAACCTCGCATCATAGATAGACTAAGGACAGATGTCCAGGGTTTTTTGAGTAGTCCATCCATTTAGGTAAGCTCCATTTTGGAAGCTTCAATGTGTCGGGCGGATTTGGCAGCCAACTTGTGGATCTCACTCCTGAGTATGTCTTGGTTACCCTTGTGAAGTCAATAGGCGACGCGCCTTACTTATGTGAGTGGACCTTTGTCCGTCGAACCTCATCAAAGTTTCTATTCGGCCATATTGCAATATGAAGGCAAGACATCATGATATTTATGACGGCGCGTAGGCCCGCGTTCTCTGTCTTTGGCCTTCAACCCGTTCACGTGAATCTTATGAGGGGGGGGTAGTGCCTTTCACGTGACGACTTCCAACCTTCACGTTCGCGGAGGTGCACGGGTGTAATGATCTCAACTTTTCTCCATGCACTCCAAGGCCATGGATCATCGTACACCAGAGGCCGTATCAAGTTTCGAGACAAGTTGGTCGATACAAAATACTCACCTACGCAAGCTGTACATATCTAAGCACAGAGAGAGAGAGACGGATATAGACCCAGATACATCTCGTGCAGACGCTCATTGCTACTTAAAAATTGGATCCCTATCTTACATGCAAGTTGCTTGACCCTCATCCACACACCTCTTATACAAATTGCTTGACAGGCTTCCTCGGGTATACAGACATCGCATGGCAAATTAATGCAACGCATCATAGTGTGAGCTTTTCTAGTGTATTCCTTCACTGATTCGTTGATAGATTCACTGCGAGGGTGGGCAAATGTCCATCTATATTCCGGTACATCGCATCGGCTGTGCTCTACGATGCATACTACGATACAAACATTCCTCAATTCGCCTCAAGCATGTGTCCACAAGTTCAACTCAAGCTCATGGCCATAAGGCTGACGAACTCCCCCAATCGGATGGGGGTGTGCAGGAAGACAATGGATCAATTCCGAAGTTGCCCACGACAAAAGACGGTGGAACCAAAGTAGAGAACTTGAAGCGACCTACGTCGCTTTCTGAGATGTTCTTCAAATTTTTTCGCCAGGAATCGCAAATCCTCTCCAACTCTATTGAAGCCAAGATGGCATCACCCGCGGTTGACACCAAGGAGTTGCCCGACCACATCCAACAGCATTTACAGGCACAAATGGACAACTACAATAGATTTCTCGTGCTTCTAAGTTATCACCCATTGGCTGTGCCGCCTTCTGTCTTACTTGGATACCATTCCACCTTGAGTCGGGTAGAGCCTGCAGACAGTTCACGGTTTCTTCACCATTTGATCTTCCACCACCGTTGGAATGACATTTGGGATATCTATCTCCGAGATGAAATCACTCTCAATGATATGGAGGACTTGGTGGAGCACATACACCTGACGCTCTCCGAATTGAGAGACCAACTCGCCGTCTGGGACGCTTTGGAATATGCTCGGAAAACGCCTTTTTCCAGCACCAAGATTTATGCAGTCCTTGTTGAAAATGTCCAGTATAAATTCGATATCGACGCCGATATACTTCGCCAGTTTCTGAATGCCCTAGACACGTTAGACGGGGCCCAGTTTGTGTTTCTGCAAGTGCAGGACTTGGAGAAAACCCTTGCAAAAGTTTGCGGGGATAACTTGGAAGTTAGAGCACATTTTTTCCCGCAGCTATTGGAGAGGAGCCTGTTCCAAGAACAGGCGGCTGGCTCGGCTTTCAACCTGCAAAACATGGACTTATGTGCCGCATCCTGCTCACATGTTCTTGTTGCGAATCCCGGAGTATTGAATATCCCTGGCTTTATCTCGCATGCTGGGAAAAGGCTGCAGATGATGAGTCAACGAGGAATTTTCAATTACATTATCCACCGGCTGTCACTGAGCATGAACTCGAATGACTTTTATTTTGCCATGCAGGCTCTTACACCCGAAAATGCACACCGGATGCATATCTTGCTTTGGCGAAGCAAGCACCATGACGAGTTCGTGGTCAATGCATTTATTATGAGGTTGCACGAGCTTCGTTGTAAGAATATTCTCGTGGAGACACTCAAAAAATTTCTTTCCGTGGTCAACAAAGACACTGCGAAAGCTGTGTTCGCAGAAGTGGCAGGCGAGACCGAAGGGCTAGTTGTTCTAAGACGACTTTTTCGAAATCGCCCAGTCATATTCGAGTCGGCCCTTTTGTATGCTCTTTCTAAGGACCTGCTTAGCACGTCTGCAATAAGGCAAGTGGTTGAGATCCTTAATACGAACAATTCCGGCCGCAGAGCGATCCGCTCCATACTTTCCATGCTCTCGGAAAAGAAACTGGTGCCAGAGCTTATCGAAGTATTCACTGAACTTGTGTCCTTAGACCTCTCTGAGTATAATACTACGGAGCTCTGGAGGTTCGGAATAACTCGCAAGCTTTTAGACCTGCGCACCACGGCCCTCCTCTTCAGCAAGCTTCTAGACCTGTGCACCACGGCCCTCCTCTTTAACAAGATTCTAGAAAAGACATGGAACCCTAAGGCTTTGGAAAGGAGAGGCGTGGGCTCCAGCGCCGCAAGGCTCGAAGGCGATTTTCAGGAACAGTATAGGCATGCAAGCAAGCCGGAGAAGTTTCGGCTCTTGGTCCGCATCCAGTCCATCGCCCAGTCCATCTCCATTACAGATGAGCAACATATTGTATTCATTCTTGAATATATTCACAGACACATTTTCGGCGATCCAGAAACCATGCGTGTTGATACCCAGACGCTTAATGAACAAGGTCGCCATGCGTCGGACCACCTGAACTCAACCTCACCATCAGAACTGTCGGTACGTTCGCCCAACCAAACCGCATCTCCGTTTTTCATCACGAGCAAGGCAGGAAAGCAGTACATTTTCAGGCAACTCATCCTGCAAACAGCTCACTTTATATTCAAGTCAAATGGGGGCAGTCCCAAGGGCATAGTCAAGCTCTCCAACATTCTACGGCGGGTGCGGTTTGAATCTACAGATTTTCACGCGTCAGTCTACGAGCATATGGTTCTCGCCAACCCTCGAATTGCATTGAAAATCCTCGGTATATATAAGGATAAACGTGCCAACTTCAAGTCGCCGCTCATGAACAAAGTCGAGCAGGCCATTCTCAAAACAAATGCAATTTCGGGCAGAGATAAGCTCGAGCTATTCTATGAATTCCAGCATAAGAAGGCCTCGCTTCGCTTTACGCACAAGCTCGCAAGGCGTACTGTGACGCTTTTGGCGAAGCTTGCTTTTGGGACTTTGAGCTCCAAGTTGGATCTGAATTCCATCATGGTGGTCAAGAAAATGATCAACGACACCAAAATACCACTGAAGGTTTTCCGAAAGTGGACTTGATAACTAATTCGTTGAATTTACATGAACAATCTTCATATCTTGTCTTCGCTGGGTTTTATCCCTGTATCGCCTGTTTCCGAACTAAGGTTAGCATATTTCAGTCAACAATCTGTAAAATACATACCCAAACTCTCACTTGCTGTGGCGAAATGTTACATTTCTTGGCTATTTTCTCCCTTTCAAATTTATTTGGATAGTTTCCACACACGTATGACTGTTCGAGAAAAGTTTTGGTTTCCTTATCGAGCACTTTCCTTTTTCTGTAAACTTTTTCTTTATAGTGTTTAACTGATATCATTGTTGTTTTGATGGCGTAATTTGTTGTCTGAGGCCTAATCATTTTTGGGTTTACAGACCGTTTCAATTGACTCTGAATTTGAAGCTTTAACAACTCTTGATCAAGGTTCATTCCGGCTTGTTTAGCTAGCTAAAAGTTAGTTTCTTGTTAATTGTCACGAAATCGATATACCAAGTATCTAAACTTAATCTTTTAAACCAAAAATGCAACATACGCCGCTCATATTGTGAAAAAAGGACCTGCTCTTTATCCATGGCTCTAGACTCAGAGGCTTCGTGTACAAAGAGCAAAATTCTTTCAAGCTGTTTACTGTATTCAGCAATTCTTTATCAATTAAATGAGACATAGCTATAAAATGTTGGAAATTTAGTGCGGGCACAGCTCAAAGTATATATCACTTGATCGCCTCTCGCACATATGAAACATGTGTGAGATGATGACGTTAAAACGCGCATGTACATGCAACATTAATTTATGCTTCACTTTTTAAAACGTCCTCAATTCTAAGACCAAATATCTCATTATTGTATCGCATAGGGGTTTTTGCTTGCTTAGCCCGAAACTTTAACACTTTAAAAACATTCTTCTGTTTGGAGACTTCGTGATAAGTGCTTGCACATAATTGTTGATAAGATTTTGGGTAAATTTTTGGAGGGGCGTTTCTGTTAGAAAAATTTTCCAAGTAGCAAGCATCTAATGATGCCAAATAACGGTAATAAGAGTCGAAAGCAAACTTTCTATATTTCCAGAGCTGTACGTTAGATAGGGTTGAGAACAATCGCGTTAAAATAGTCATACCTGTGAGATTTCTCTCGATACCTGTGTTTGGCTGCAACTTCCTGATAGAAGAGACAGCATATGATGTCTTGCTATGATGAAGTGATTTCTTGAACGGTAGCGTTTTATTGCAGAGTCGTCTTTGTGATAGTTTCTTGTGTGCAAGTTTGCCGACCTGAAAGGAAACAGCAAATTGAGACCACACTTTGTATTCCGATTCTTTCTAGGAAGTTCGAAATTGGAAGTAAAGAGCAAACAGCTTTCTGGCATTCTAAAGGAAATTGTGCAAAATAGAATCAATTGGAGTTTAGATGCGACAATTTTTTACCATCTATATTGGATCTCGTATTTTTTTTTTTTTTTCAACAGTGCGGCTTCTGAAAATGTGGTAGCTTTCTTCCCAATTTAGCTATATATTCCCTGCGTGAGCAATTGAAACTGGTCATAAAGCCGGGTGTACATGCTACCCACGCTTTTCGCTATCAAATTATTCTCAACGAAGTCATTAACTTCTTCAGCATTCAATTCTAGCTGTAGTCTTTGCCTCAATAAAATTCCCGTTTGAGCTTTATTTTTAAAGCATGGAAGAGTTGAGTCTTTCTGCATAAGATCCACAAGGTTTATGAGTTGATCGCAATGTGACCGCAATGAATTGAAAGAGGCCTTGCACAAATGCACGAATAGTTTGTAAAATTTCGAGCCAAAACCACCTAGGACATCCACATATTCCATGGTCAATTTGAATGGGGCAGCTTCGAAACCGACGCTTCCAGGTGAGTTTGAAAGTATGAAGCCAAAATCTATGTGAATGATATGTCCCTCATTGTCAAGCATAATGTTTCCATTATGTCTATCCTTGATCTGCAAGACGTAACAAATAATAGAGTATGCTGCCAAGCTTCGGGCAAAATTTTCTTGTGCTTTGTGATACTTGCCGCTGTCTTCGTTGCCATATACTTTAACAAAGTAATCTTTGAGTGACGCCACGACGCCTTTAGGATTCTCACCACTCTTAATAGAGAGTTCGGTCATTGTCTTCTTGATTGAATGGATTGAAATGGCGTTGTTGATGGTCTCGACTAGACCTGAGCCAAAGCTTGTGATAACAATCTTCATGTTCTTCACCCAAACAGCGACTTTATCTTCTTTCCATGCGTGAAATACAACTGATATAAGTTGACATGCCAAAGCCTCCTGCTGTAAATCATCCCCATTTTTCACTATGACAGAGCAAAGGTCCCAATGTGGAAGATGGCCGAACATGCTAGCTTTACGTATTCTTGCACGCTTAGTGACCCAATCTTCACCAATTTTGAAATCATTTTCAATTTTCCTCTCACCTGCATCTTGTTCCTCGTTGCCCTCGTGAACTGCACTGATTTCACGAATTCGCTGATAATCGATCGTCTCAAACTCGTCTTGAAGTGCCTCCATGGACTTAATAATTCTCAATTTAATTGCAGCTGATTGATCAGAATTGGCTTGGCCTGATTTTTCCAACTGCTTCAACATAACAGCAGCGATTCTTATCTGAGCAGATAGATCTTTTGTCTTGCCGCTAGATGTTAGTGGGCCCTCATGAGTGTGTGGAAACTTTTTAGTGAGAGGAATCCCGCGAGTGGCTTGCAAGCCTTCAGATCGAACGTTAAGGTCATTGGACATATTCGCTCTCAAATGATCCAGAAAGTGCAATTTTTTGTTCGATAGAGAAATCACTGATATTTCACCTAAATCAGCCCCATCTGCCTCTGAATCCATTGAATTTCTTGACAAATCTGAGTCTTCCCCCTGCTTAAAAGTACTCTTGAGATTTTTGGCTGTCAACACGACCTTGTTCTTCTCCGTGTGCGGATCAAAGTCCATGTCTTCACTTAAGTACTCTATGAGTAACAAATACGGAACTCTTTCAGCAGAATTAAGGACACATGCTTCAGTTATATTCAATCGCAAGATGCGATGATATCTTTTGTTTGGCAAATTGCTGGGAGGAAATAACTGCGGGATATCGATTTGAGACGGGAGTAATGCATTGTTTATGATTGAGAGTTCTGCCCTCAAACTTGTTAAACGTGCTTCCTTAGGCACATTTGATAATCTCGAAGAAATGTTTTGTAAAACCATCATGAATTCAGTCTCCTTGCGAAAATAATTGGATTTTAAGGTTTGAGAATCGTCCTTTCGTAATGCCTCACTTGATGCGGATTTTGAGAGCCGTTTTGGAGAGTCAATGTCCAATGATTCAACGGAAACATTAGAATTGATGGGTACATGCGGCATTTCAATCTGATTCGGTTCCTTAGTGAGGTCAGGCATTGATTGTGATAATATTTCATCATTATTCGAGGAGAAAAAAGACGATTTGTCACTAGACCATGACCCCTTACTTCTAAAAGGGTGCACATTCGCTCTTCTCGTATGCGCCTTCTTCTTTAGGGCAAACGCTCTGCCATCTGAGTAGTCGCTGTCGTAATGAGCTTCTTCGAGGTCGCTATCGATCGCGAAAGTTGAAGAGGCACGAGAATTTCTCCTGCTATTAACAAGCATAGATTCCGAGTATCGTTCCTTCAATGTCTCCTCTCCAGAATCATTTTCTTCGCTATCTCGAGCAGAACCCAAATCCAAGGGTTTACCTCGGTTTTTTAATGTCAAATTTTTGGTGAGGGCCTTGTGGAAGTTAGCCAATTTGAATAGAAATGACTTTTGTTGCTTTCCTTGAGATATAATAATTGGTTTAATATAGCCTTGGATATAAGGGAGCCCTATTGACGCCCCCAACGCAGCCCCAATCATTAAAGCTGGATGCAAATTCTCTCTTAGCGCCATTTGATGACCGCTGTCAATATTTTGGTTAAACATGATGTCTTGTAAACTATTGACGAAGCTTCTGACAATATGAAATGAATAAGAGTCTGGTTGGCCCTTGAGTTCATAAACATAAGCCTGTAGGTTCCAAAAAGATAGCAAACAAAAATGAGGGTATTTCTTGCAAAACTCAAGAATAAAATCTTGTAACGCCATTGAATCACTTTCATAGCTGACTAAAACTTGTATGAGCTGGGGAATGTAAAACTCAATTTCAGAGTACAGGTAGGTACCCAATCTTTGTACAAGGTAATGTTGCACCCCGATATTCTCTCCGTATTTACTAAGTTCAAAAATACACTGAGAGCAGTCAAACTTAGGTGATTGGACACGCTCCAAAAGATCTGAGTACATTGCCTTTCTTTATGACGTTGGAACTTACGACACACGTCAATAAATTGACGATTTTGAGTCACGTGAGTAAGTGCGAACCCATTCACTAAGCATTCCATCACCTTTACATGTTAACTAAAGTATAATCAAGCTTTTTTTGAAGCCGGAAACTCAAAATCACCCTTGAACCTTTGCCCTGGCAAAATCGGCATTACCTCAAATAGTTGCTTTTCTAATTCCTCGCTACCTTGGTCGAGATCAAACAGTTTATACAATTTGTATTCGAGACCTTCAGATTCTTGTTCTTTTGGATCGATGGCCTGAAAAAGCTTTGGTTCGAACTCCGCTCCTTCCTCAGACATTGCTTTTGCTAAATTCCTTTGGCTGGTTTCAACTTTAGCTTTTTCTTCTGTGGCTAATTCGTGGTTTCTCTCACTGAGAGCATCAATTGTAGGTTTCCATAGCTTCCTCGATTCTCTGTCCAATTGTTCATCAAGTGGACGGACCTTTGGAACAATAATTTTGGAACTTTTTGTGTCATAAAACACACTTTGCTTTCCAGTTGCATTGTCCTTGATTTCCATCACATCATTCCATTTGCCGTTGATGTTGTAAAGAATCTCACCGGTGTTGGTGTTACTGACTCTTCCGTCTATACCATCATATGATCCGCTTAATAGTCCTTTGACTTTAAATTCGATTGTGGCTTCTAAATGTAACTTGGGGCATTTCATTACCATTGTATCGCCTAATTCATTTCTGAGTTTGCCAAAGAGAATTCCCCTGCAATAAACGTTCGGTTGGTTCATGCTGTAGACTTCTTTATGCCTATGAAGATTCACATTACCCAAGCCTTCCATTATAGCAGCAGAGGAATTACCAAGAAATTTGGACCTGGGAACGACAGTGCCGTCGACACGAATTTTTCTTTCCGGTACTAAATAGAAATATGAAGATTTTGGTGGATGATGGGATGTTTGTTCCGAGATGTAGTAAGCATGCGATCCATCTGGTAAATTATCCCAATAACAGGCAAAAATCTCCCCCAATATTGGATTCAAAGGCTTTTTGACCGCTTTTGGTGCAATGTGCCAGGAAGCGAGATACCATTTTAAGACAAGTAAGAAACGTTCCAAATCATCCTCTGTGTCGTCGGCCTGCAACAAAATCTCAGGTATCTGAAAAAAGTTTGTTATTCTTTCGAGCATAGACTTTTTTTCCAAGATGAAAGTAGGGAGAGTGATTTTGGATAGATCCGCCCCGAGCCGTAATTGGGAGATAATCCCCATTAAAATAGATTGCCCATTATTATCGAGCTCATCAATATCATCAGTATCCTTAGAAATTTGAGTTGCATCGGATTCTTGAGGCTTTAGTCTAAGCTTCTCTAATTTTGAAGTCAATCCCATATGTTGGAGTTGCTGTAAATGAACTCAAGCGCCCGCAATTATAACCGAAATAGAGGGGCTCGCAAAATGAGTCTCGCACGATAATTGTTAAGTGCACTTGTAAAGGGCTAGTTCTGTAAATAGTCTACTACCGCGTGCAGACGAACATTCGATTCCTATTATGAACCAAGGAAGTTTGGGCGTGACTCCTCCGGTCTCCATTGCAAATGCTCTGGCAAAAGATATTTCTCTCAATGATGAGCTCATAAGGGAGCTTAAATCTCGTGGTTCTTTTGAATCTGAACAAGCTACCAAAAAGAGAGCTGAAGTCCTTAACATATTCCAGAAGCTAACAGAAGATTTCGTTTATGTTGTATCAAAAAAAAAAAACATGAGCGACGGTATGGCAAAGGATGCTGGTGGTAAAATATTCACCTATGGGTCTTATCGCTTGGGTGTCTACGGCCCTGGATCTGACATTGATACTCTAGTCGTTGTTCCTAAACATGTCACGCGTCAAGATTTCTTTGAGGTGTTCGCTGATCTACTCAAAAAAAGACCCGAATTGGAAGAAATGACCTCTGTACCCGATGCATTTGTTCCGATCATCAAGATCGAGTTCGCAGGTATATCAATTGATTTGATTTGCGGGCGGCTTGACGTTTCAAAAGTTCCGAGGGATCTCACACTCGATAACAAAAATTTGCTCAAAAATCTAGATGAGAAGGATTTGAGATGTCTTAATGGTACGAGAGTCACTGATGATATCTTGCATCTTGTTCCTAAGCCAACTGTATTTAGACACGCATTGCGGTGTATTAAGATGTGGGCACAACAGCGTGCAATTTATGCCAATGTATTTGGATTTCCGGGGGGTGTTGCCTGGGCTATGCTAGTAGCCAGAATTTGTCAACTTTACCCCAATACTGTGAGTTCGGTGATAATCGAGAAATTCTTTCAAATTTACTCGCAGTGGAATTGGCCTCAGCCAGTTCTTTTAAAACAGATCGAGGACGGTCCATTACAAGTTCGTGTATGGAACCCCCGATTGTACCCTCATGATCGTCAACATCGAATGCCGGTGATTACTCCGGCTTATCCTTCGATGTGTGCGACACATAACATAACCAAATCTACAATGGAAATAGTGATGAAAGAATTGCGTCGTGGCATGGAAATAACAAACCAAATTCAGCAAGGGACTGCTAGCTACGCTGATCTTCTTCAAAGACACACATATTTTCATGACTACAAATTCTATCTATGCATTGTGGCGGCTACCAAGTCTTCTTCAGCTGAGCACTTGAAATGGAGTGGAATGATTGAAAGTAAAGTCAGATTATTGGTTCAAAAACTTGAAGCTACGGAGGGTGTCAAATTGGCGCATCCTTACTTCAAGACGTTTGAAAATTCCTACCTTTGTAGCTCGGCACTTGAAGTAAACAATGTCATAGGCTCTTATGGTACTTTGGATGGTGAAAAAGACGCTAAAACCGTCAAAACATTAGAAGCTACTAGTGAAGAAGGTAAAGAGCAGCCAAACGAGGTTCATCTTACCAAACTATTCATCGGCTTAGATATATCTGAGGGCCAGAAAAAATTGGATATTCAAAGTCCCTGTTCCGATTTTTTTGGAATATGCAAAGGCTGGGCTACATTTGACGAAAAAGTTCACACTGTCCAAATCAAGAACGTTAAGGTATATGATCTTCCAGATGACGTGTATGTTGAAGGTGAAAAGAGACCCGTTAAGAAAGTTTCGAAGCGCAAGAGATCAGCAACAGATCAGGATGGCTGCAAGCGCACTAAAGCCATCTCAGGTGCCGCTTCATAAAAAATAGCTACTGCGACGTAATGAATGTCGAGTCAACTCATGAATCACTCAAGTCGTTGCCTATAGAACTTGTTGTCCCCATTTTCTTCTCAGAAAATAGAAAATTTCGAACTTTTCTTGGAGTAATCTCTGGGCAGTTCGGGCATTGGGGAAGAATAATTGCCCAAGCCAAAATAGCGCAATACAAACTCCACGTCGCCAATTGCAGCGCGGTCTCCCTGCATCACAATCGAAGGCCTGGCCAGTTGGGCGCCGTTACCTCTTCCCGTAAACACCTTTTCTGCCACCGCACGTACATCTTTAATCGACAAGCATTCAATCTTTTTCACCATTTCGTCCACACTAGTGACTTTGCCATGGCACTGTACTTGGCGCCCGATGTCTTCCAAGGCCGCAAGCTTGCTCTCCACATTCATAAGAAGGGAAGCAGTGAGCTGGTTCTTCGCACGGGTAAACTCCTCCTTAGTTATTCCGCCCTTACTGGGGTCCGGCTCCATGACCTTGGCGAACTCGTGGCAAATAACTTGCGCCATGTACTCGGCCAGCTCTGTATAGCAGGAGATAGTGATCCCGAAGAGTCCCAGGTCTGTGTGCGCATGGTTGAAGGCCAAGCAATTTTCCACGAACGGATACTGGTTGAGAACACGGAACAAACGGGAAAACATACCTTTGCCGGGCCCACCGGCTGAGAACGAAGACCCGCCACCAAGCAACTTTTGCAACGTGGCTAATGAGTAGAGATCGTCACTTAAAAGCCCTTCGGTTTCAAACGCAATCTGCATATGTACAAGTTGGGGGAGATTGCTGAAGCGAGGCTGCTGGAAGGGCAATGCGATTTCATTACCTTGGTAGCGCGCTGGATTTTGGCCAGGAGAAGCTAGGTTTGCATTTGGGAGCCAGTCACCCAACAGGGACTCGACCATTCGAAGAGCCAGACCGTGATCCACGCCCACCATAGCCACAACGGTATTCTGGGGCGTGTAGTGCTGTTGATGGTATTCCTGGACATCGCGCAACGACATAGCTTGCAACGAGAGTTCCGTCCCGTAAATGGGCATTCCCAAAGTCTCGGAACCATACGCGGCTTCGTGGAGGATCTCGGGCAAGAGCATATCGTGTTTAAAGGAAAGCTCTTCAAGCTCGTAGAGTCCCGTGGAAACGGCTTCTGCAAATTCGACATCCAAGAGCTTCGGCTCACGAATAGCCTCGGCAATGCACTGAAACATGCTTTGTACGTCCTTGTTAAAAACTGAGGCCTGGTAGATAATCAGCTCCCGCTGAGCACCACACATGTAATTGCCGCCTAGCCGGGCCAAATCGTGCACCATTTCGGAGCCTGTTCGGCGGGCGGTAGACTTCCAGGCCATACGGTCGAGAAGATGCGAGACTCCGCTATTGTATGTAGTTTCTTGACGGCTGCCGCCTCCAATGTAGGCACCGAGGGCGCTGAAATGCCCTGGGGTGGAGTCAGTGACTAGGCGAAGGCCGTTGGGGAGGGTGGATATGTGAACGTGGTTTGCATTATGATTCGATGCCAGAGCACACAAACCCCGTAAGTGGGCCCTTCTGGCCGCCTTAATTAGCATTGTGGGTAGAGCAGAGTAGATGATGGACAGCGTGAGACGTGCGTAGGCGAATTGTAGGTGACAGGCCCATGTACTTGCGAGTTATGTACAGGCCGGTTTTCCGTTGAAGTTTTGACTCTCAGCGCGTCCTCTATGCACAAGCGCTTAGTGAGGGTGCCTTGAACGATACATCTTCTCATACCTCCTGATTGAGCTGTTTTAATGACGACGTCGTGCTGTGATTCGTTAATTCCCGCCTCAGTATAGATGGAAGGGGCTTTTTAGAAGAGCAATCTAAATATCAACAGTGGTGTGACTTACTAATATGTCCACCAACAACAAACCACAAGCAACACTTCTCGAGTAATTTTGATCAACCAATCGATATTATTCAGCCCAGTACCGACGTTCAAACATACTCAGAGATTTGGTGTCAACACTCTTGGAGAGCAGTGAGGACTGTACCTCCTGGAGGATTAATGAGAAAATGGATAAACCACAGTTTGATCCTTATACTGGATTTTGCATTCACATTTTCCGGTGAAATACTCCTTGAAGTACCCGGAAATTAGATCCCCAGAAGGCCCTTGAGTTACCCGAATTCACGGTTTCACCCAGGAAGGTGAACCTTCAGAAGTGCTTTCAATAGTACTCTTAGACGTCTCAGGGCGAGAAATCTTCACGTCGATTTTGAGTGAGACATTCCTAGTAGACACATTGAGTCTAGTTCATCTCCAAATGCACCTGAATAAAGAAGGGAAACAAATTTATGTTAGTATCTTCAACATGAGTAGAAGAGAAACATCAGCAGGCATTACCTATTACATGAATAGAATGTAAAGTAAAAGCCTTGCGCCAATTTGTTTTCCAACAATGACCGCGCTGGCACGATGAGTAATACGTGGATAGCAGAGGCCTCGGCAAAAGATGCCAATGGAGTGGGGGCTGCGGAATCAGGCGCCTTAGAGCCCAGTGGTTTGCCCACGTGCAAATAAGAAGCCGGGGAAATTCATTATGCCCTCTTGTTTTGTACACTGTACAACAGACATTTCGTAACTCATGTTATCGAAACGTAATAGAGCTGCAAGCGAGCAGTGAGCGTTCTATCGAAAGCCCGCTCTGCTACCCCGGCTAAATCTCTATGAATCGGGCCTCGGGGTGGTAGAACTTCGGGCACGACCAATAGGGTCTTCTGATGCCTTCCCACACGCTGTCCTCTGGCTTAGCAGCACAATCATTCGACACTTCAACTTCCTGGAACTCACACTGCATGCCGTAGTTGGCCAAGTCAATCTCCACCAATTTCTTGTACACCTCATAAACCACCTGCCGGTCCGCCCCGAGCCCATTAAAGAATGAAAAGACACCATGCGGCTTTAAGAGCCCCACCACATAGTCAAACAACTCAAGCATATCAGAATAGTGCTCAGAGAAGGTGTCGTAGTAAATACCGTTGAAGTAAACGTTTCCTGCGGAGAGCAACTTGTCCAACTGCTCCTGCCACCGGCCCGCTAAGATCACCACGTTAGGCTTATCATACCAGCCATCATCCTTGAGTTTCTTCAAAACGTCGGGGTGAGCTTCACAAATGTAGTGCTTGGTGGGCTTTCTTTCCTGGATCATTGTATCAATAATACCCATGCCAAAGCCGATGTTGAGAATGTTGATTTCGGGGTCTTTCTGGCTATCTTCAGTGCACCCTTTAAAAAGCGACGCGCAGCCTAGCGCCATGAGATCGGTTTCCCAATCCATCATGACTCCATCCTGGTGAGACTTGGTGACCAAGGCGCCATCTTTGTATTCGAGCTCAGTGTTGAGGTAAGCCTTCTGATTGAATGAAGGATCTTGGCGGGTTTCTTGCTCATTTTCGGTTTCCCCCTCTGACCTTGCCTCCCTTTCCTCTTTCTCAGCAGCTTGCACTCCCCCAGTCTCGACGGTCTGTGGTACAATGGCCTCATGGTCTAAATCGTCCGTATCACTGACAACCTCCATATCATACTCGGTGACTTTGCGGAGCAACAACTCTGCTCTTACTCCAGCAGCCACAATTTGGTCGTACAAAACCGAGTCGTGCATGTTGCGCCGGATCAAGATACACCCCGGGGTCTCGTTTTTCTCGCTGGTCAAGCACCAGCCTGCTCCGTACTCAAGAAGAATGGTGACCATCTCGTTCACTACTGCAATCTCGTCTTGGGTGGCGTCGCTAGGGACGTGTTCAAACATAATGTGCAATGGAGTAGTGGTGGTTGCCGGCTCCTGCTCGATTCCGTGGGTATAGTTGTAAGCCTCCTCAAGAGTATAAGTGGCGGGAACGCCCGCCCGAAGAAAGTACTTGAGCTCCTCGACATACGTCGCTGTAATTGGGCGCTTGGAGAACCGGCAGAGCTCGTGCAAGTCTGACATTGATGGTGGCTTCTGGTGGTGCGATGAGCTGCGGCTAGGCGTATATTGAGCGGAAAAATATCATGACACCCGAATGAACAAGCCGGTGCACACCCAAGTCTTCGAAGCTACCAATAGATACAAATGGCCACCTATGGACACCTATGGGCAATAATGGATACCAATAGAGCGTTATGTCGTAACCACTGCCGACCTCCGGTAGCCGGATTCCGCATCTGCGCAGGTTTCGACCGTCATGTTTCTTATCAAAAAAGAGGGGTAGTCTCACCCGGCGCAGAATCTTACTTACTTGCTGCTAAGCCTTGAAAAGAATGTGGCCTGGCTGTTTCTTCAGCTTGGATCGTTTTCAATGTTCTTCTGCATCTGATATTGCACCTTAGACGCTGGATTGCATGGCCACAATAGTAGTTGTAGATACAATCAGGTGAAGCATTTCTCGCCAGCGTAGAAAAGTGTCCAAAATGTGCCTTTTTTTTTTTTTGTTTACTTACATGAATCATTACGACGAGCCGAGTATTTCTTTTTCGTCAGTTAACCTGAAAGCGGTATATTTCTAGAAGCGAGTCTACGCAGAGATCCTGGCACGACGGTTACACAGCACCACCACAATTCACGAGGAGAAAAGGTTGCTCCTCAATACGCTTCGACTATAGGCCATATATCAGCTCTGAGTTGGGTTCCACCTGGTGGTTTTTCATCTCTTTGCAACAGCCCCCTGCATCAGCTGATTTGCGTAAAATTGCACTTAAGCGAGTATTTTCTTGTGCATGCGCAGACCCATGTAGGCCATACGTCAATGAAGCACACATCAGGCTGCATTTTCATTGCATAGGCAGTTCGCCGTATTAGAGCCCTCGGTGCTTCCGAGGAAGCTAAAGTTTTACCGAAGCTCCAGGTGCCTCGTGTGTAGCGGGGTAAGCTGCAAGCTAGCGCTAACTTAGTATCGAGGTACACTGCACAATCAGGTGTAGACGTCGACCTCAGTAGCCCCAAGCGAGGACCAAGCTTGAAAATCTTGGCCGCAGGCTTAGGGGCAAAAAAAAAAATCAACTCTTCATTGATTAATATCGTCATGGACAATGGAAGTTTTAAAATAAAGGTCATCACGTGATGCCTGGCCTCTTCGCAAATACCACGCGCCAAACGCCAGTACGAGCCTCAACAATCTCCCTTCTCTCCACTTCATGAACGACGATGAAATCTATATCAAGCAGGAACATATTTCAGATAATGGTTTGACAGAATTGGATATGATGCAGGATGGCTCGCCTTCCACTAAAGGCCACAACCTCCTATCACACCCTCTGGCCTACACAGCGAGCAACCCCGGCCTTCGACAAGCTCACCTAGACAACCTCGGCATGCCCAAATACAACACCTACCAATACGATGACTATCGCATGACAAGAGATGCGCTTCCTACAGATGCCTACGGCAACTTCACCAACCTGTATATCTCGGAGGGCCAGATAATGGTCCCGACAGTCAGCGATCCGGGATTCTATGAGCTGCGGCCTGCTGGCAGCAGCATTAATGAACACCCGATGAACCAGCTGCTCGATCATTCC
Source organism: Metschnikowia sp. UFMG-CM-y6306 (assembly GCA_009756535.1). Lineage (NCBI taxonomy): Eukaryota > Fungi > Ascomycota > Pichiomycetes > Serinales > Metschnikowiaceae > Metschnikowia > Metschnikowia sp. UFMG-CM-y6306. Next base: position 78,016 of record WFIW01000042.1, on the reverse strand, counting down.
AACCTAGGCCGTGTTGAACCTATTATGGAGATGTCAAGCTCCCCTCGTGGCAGTATCAAGCCACAAGTAAAGACGGAGGAAACCGACTCCCTGGATGTACACAGTGCGGAGGAACATGGCATCTCCGATACCAATTTTCAAAGCAAGCAAGACAAGAAGCCTCGAGCTAAGTCGGCGCATAATCTTATTGAACAGCGATATCGAAACAAAATGAACGAGAAGTTCCAGGTGCTTCGTGATTCTGTGCCAGTACTCAGAGAGTATAAGCGAGCATCCAACAGCACAAAAGACGAAGACTATGGAAATGAAGATATGGGCCAGATGGGCGACGAACAAGTTGAGGGAGAACTGGCAATGGCTCCGGTTAAGAAGCTAAACAAGGGAATCATACTCACGAAAAGCATCGAATACATCAAGTACCTAGAGTCTAAGAACCAGAGGAAGATGATGGAGTACCAACAGCTACTCGAGCGGGCTGAGATGCTAGGATATAAGGTAAGCCGCGACTGAGCCTCCTGAAATTACCGTGTAAAGAACACCCAGGTGCATTATGAACCTGCGCCTTTGTATTCATACAATGCGGCGAAACTCGTGCACTTATATAGGAACGACCATGCTAATCTAGACGAGCTTCAGCATCAAGATTCACAAGTCCAAACAACGGGATTGAATTGTTCATTCCCGATTTGGGCTATCCGTGCTCTGACAGTATTTGAGCTCTAAAGTTCAATTAATCCGCTTTTTGCAGACTCAACATCCCTAGCTAGCACCCAAGTTCGAATGTTTTAGCTCCATACTCATTTTTGGCACTTGCAAGCTCCAGGAGGCGCTTTTCAAAAAAGTCAATGGCTCTGATTTGGCAGTTAGACTGCTAGGCTGATAATGCGGGCTTGTAAAGTGTTCAGCGGTCCGGCCTACGGGCAGTGTCTAAAAGTATGCCAGAGTAAATCTGAGCACGCCATGTTTCAATGCATCAAACTTGGGAGCAGTGAATATGGACTGATTTGTGCGTATGCGCTAAAAGTTCGTCACTTGAGCACAGTGATAGCCCGTAGACTCTGCAAAGACCTGAGAAATCGACGGCCTCTTCAAATTTGGATAATTCTCGAATGCTTCAAAATATTGTTCTCGATGTTCCGTGAAGCCTGGGCATCATCGTTTTATGTCCTGTCTATAATTTCTGAAGGCATGACTTATTCCTGAGCTATGTTTCGCCAGACCGCATGCCGTCACGTGGCGAGATCAAGCCATCTCAACGACGCGCTCGCTAAAAGCCGCGCTCACACCCGTGCACCCTCGTATAACGCTTAGTATATTTTTCCGACCTTTAGCCCGTCTGAAATTCTCCCGGAACAAATTGCACTCGTTTAATTCCTCCAGTCTATCGAAATGGCTCTTCAAGAATTGGTGCTCACGGCCTACGAATCCTTCCAGGCCCTCTCCATCCCATGGAAGCTTGCGCTAGTGATACTCGTGCCGTATGCTTACCATATCGTATGGCAGGTGGTCTACTCCTTCAGAAAAGACAGGGTGCCGATGGTTTTCCACTGGATTCCGTGGTTTGGCTCTGCGGTTGGGTATGGAATGCAGCCTTATGAATTTTTCGAAACTTGCCGCAACAAATATGGCGACGTCTTCGCTTTTGTATTGTTGGGCAGGGTGATGACCGTATACTTGGGTCCAAAGGGACATGAGTTTGTCCTCAATTCCAAACTTGCGGACGTTTCTGCCGAGGACGCATACGCTCATTTGACCACTCCTGTTTTCGGGAAAGGGGTAATTTACGACTGTCCAAATCATCGTTTGATGGAGCAGAAGAAGTTTACAAAGACTGCGTTGACTAAAGATGCCTTTATAAGATACGTTCCTAAAATTAGGAACGAAGTGTTGGATTACTTCAAGACATGCTCAGACTACTCGATGAAGGAGCGCAACAATGGGGTTGCTAATATAATGAAGACGCAGCCGGAAATGACCATTCTTACTGCATCGTCGTCGCTTTTGGGAGACGATATGAGGGCCAAATTCGACCCTTCCTTCGCCCAATTATACTCAGACTTGGACAAGGGATTTACCCCTATTAACTTTGTATTCCCTCATTTGCCCTTGCCTTCCTACTGGAAGCGTGACGCCGCTCAGAAAAAGATTTCCGCCACATACATGTCCTTGATCAACAAGAGAAGACAAACGGGAGATATTGATGCAAGCAGAGACTTGATCGACTCGTTAATGGCTAATTCGACCTACAAAGATGGCGTGAAAATGACCGACCAGGAGATTGCCAACTTGTTGATTGGCGTTTTGATGGGAGGTCAGCATACTTCTGCGTCCACGTCCGCTTGGTTCATGTTACACTTGGCTGAAAAACCTCAACTCCAGGAGGAGTTGTACAACGAGATTCTTAGCGTGCTTGCTAAGAGAAACGCTTCTTTCAACGATTTGTCATACGAAGACTTGCAAAACATGCCACTTGTCAATAACACTATCAAGGAGACTTTGCGTTTACATATGCCATTGCATTCGATTTTTAGAAAGGTTAAGAACAATTTGGTGGTGCCCAATACTAGCTACGTTGTGCCTAAAGGTCACCATGTTTTAGTTGCTCCTGGTTACGCACACACCTCAAAGGAATGGTTTCCTAACCCCGAGGTCTTTGACCCTCATAGATGGTCTGAAGTGGACAATGCAGATGTTCAGGAAGACACTGTGGATTATGGATTCGGCAAACTCACCAAAGGTGTGGCTTCGCCATACTTGCCATTTGGCGGTGGAAGACACCGTTGCATCGGAGAGCAGTTTGCATACGTGCAGTTGGGTACGATCTTGACCACTTATGTCTACAACCTTAAGTGGAGCTATGCCAAAGGGGCTTCTCTTCCCGATGTGGACTATCAATCGATGGTGACACTTCCACAGGAGCCTGCTGAAGTTGTGTGGGAAAAGAGAGAAACATGTGTTATATAGGCATATAAAAATGCTCGTCATTATGTAATTTTTGATTGAAAACTAGCCTCGAAGAGTATTCGTCAATGCAGAGGTATGTTCTGAGGTGTACGGGTGCGATGCGGTGAAAAATAGGACCAGAGCCACCATCACCAAAATAACCATGGCCACATTTAAGCTCCGGGTTCCCGCGTCTAGTGCCAATATTGGCCCTGGCTTCGATGTCCTTGGGATCGGTCTTAATCTATACCTCGAAATATCTGTTACAGTTGACCCCTCGCTTGACACTAGTGCAGATAAACACCAAGCACTTCTATGCTACGAAGGTGACTCAGCCAGCGGCGTGCCCCTCGCCAGTGAGCGCAATTTGGTAACCCAAACAGCCTTGTATGTGATGAGATGCAACGGGGTGCAAAACTTTGAGCCCGGAACGAGAATCCGAGTCAAAAACCCCATTCCGTTGGGCCGTGGGTTGGGTTCCTCGGGCGCGGCCATTGTTGGCGGAGTCATGTTAGGAAATGAGGTGGCCAAGTTAAATTTGTCCAAGGAGAGAATGCTTGATTACTGCTTGCTTATAGAGAGACACCCGGACAACATAGCAGCGGCCATGTTGGGAGGGTTCGTGGGACTGTATTTGAACGAGTTGAGTGCAGAAAAAACCGCCGCAAAGAACGTGCCTTTAGACCACATTTTGCCCACGGAAAGCACAGACGTTGCCAACTACGAGACCAGAGCCCCACCCGCCCATATTGGCCAATACTTGAAGTATAACTGGAACAACAAGATCCGTTGTGTGACCATTATACCCGAGTTCGAGGTGAAAACAGATGACTCTCGTGCTGTGCTCCCGGAGCAGTACGAGAAGCTGGATATTGTGTTCAATTTGCAGCGGTTGGCCATCTTGACTACGGCGTTGACTCTTGATCCGCCCCAGCATGACGTGATCTATGAATCCATGAAGGACAAGATCCACCAGCCATACCGCGCGCAGCTAATTCCGGGACTCGACAAGGTGTTGCATCAAGTTACGCCTCAAAGTCATCCAGGATTATGTGGAATTTGTCTACTGGGTGCAGGTCCCACGATTCTTTGCTTGGCTACAGACAATTTTGAGGCCATCGCAGAGACAGTCACGTCCATTTTTGCATCTAACAGCGTCAAGTGCGACTGGAAACTCTTGGACTTGGCCTACGACGGCGCCACGGTGGACAAAACCTAATCAGGTGCAGAATTGCGAGACAAATTGAATAAATTTTGGCACTAACTTGGCAGACGCTAGATATTGTGGGAAATGGGCCATGAGCCTAGCCTGTCAAGATATTGTCAGCTAAATTACAGATTCGAGGCAATCGAGACCAGAATTTATCAGGTCATCAAGATAGTTTTAATAGCTAAAATAATTCATCACTTAGTTATAGTCAAGTCATCAGTCAAACTGACAAGTCATAAGTCAGTGTCAAGTTATTGATCAGTTACACCACATCTGTCGTCAAATTGCTTAAAGACTATACGGTGAAGATAACGTGTGCTCTAGCTTTCTGTTGCGATTTGTGATGGCCAAAACCTCATGAGAAGAATTTATCTCGAGTCATGAATGAACATAAAACCAGATTTTGTGTGAATATTTATTTGTTACTTGCCCAGTTAAATTCATGTGGCGCGAACGAGGAGATATTGCAAAAGTGTCGACAGATGTACTGGTAAATAAAGAATACTTATAGTCGGTCCAATGAGTAGGTACGCGAGCATTTACAAAAGCCACGCGGATTCATTGGCATCACAATTTATTTGTCCAAGCTCACTGAAGACATGGGGTAGCTCGAAAGTGTATACGCGGAATCGGCGCGGACGCACACTGACATGAGTACGACGGCACCCGCACCAACCAGAACCTACACTCCAGATATGACCAACGGCAGCTTGCAGACCAAGTTCTTTGAAGAAGATGCCCTCGAAACGTCGCAGACAAAACCATTATTATTGAGCCAAGTAGAAGTCAGCGGTGGAAACAATCTCTCGCGTGATTTCTTCTCAAAGGTGCTCAGTCCTTTGATTGAGGAGAGCGATTATACCTTGAAAGAGCTTTTGCAAAGGGTAGACGAGAGCTACTCAAATTTGAAAAAAACCGACATTTTTTCAGTGGTCCAGCCGTCATTGCATGTGGACTACTTGCATGGGACCCCGGAGAAAAAGCTGTACAATCGGGAACGTTCTATCCTCACCAAGGTTTTGTTTGACATCGAGACGAAGGACTTAATGAGCGAAGAGGCAGTTTTCGCCTTCAACAACGAGGACAATATGATCTTGGGCTTGAAATATGCTAACCGCAATGCCAACCACAATGCGGAGTTTATCGGCGCTAGGGTCAACTACAGACCTTACAAGCCCCACGAGCACTTAAAATCGCAGATTAAGCTCACGTCAAACTTACGCAATCCGTCCTACAAATTCATTCTTGATTTGTTTAACTTGCACGACAATAATCAGACATGGCAAGAGAATTCGACAAAGGCTTCGGGTGGCATAATTGGGGTTCTGTATACCGACCAACAGAATGCGCTCTTTCTCTTCAATGGCTTACTGTTGACCAAGAGGAACCTTTACGACAACCAGGATGGCCACCTGAAGGATGGTACTAGCGGTCACTTGAAATCTGCCATTTTGTCGAAAGCCTCGTATACCCATGTAAAGTACCTTGCCGGAATTTTTCCAGTGAGTGGCTTCAAAGCATTTTTGGAGAACGAGATTGCTTCCGATCAGCAGCAAGACACAGAAGAAAAGCCCAGTCTCTTTTTCAAGACCCTGGGCTCGGCAGACTACTTCAAGTCCTTGGCCGGTAATTCATTGACCACGCACTTCTTTGGAGAACTTGGATACATTCGAAGCGACAAGGAAGTTCATCTCTCAGACAAATTTTACTTGGGAGGCTTCGAAAATTTTAGAGGATTTGCCAGGAACTCGGTGAATACGGCAGGAGGCTTGCAGTATTATAAAGTGGGCGCCACTCTCTACAGCCAAGTGCCTCGTTTCAAACGCGATGCCATACACAGTGAATTACATCCCTTGAGACTTTACGCAACCACTATGGGGGGATACGTCGGTGACAACGTGTTTGGTGAATCAGGTGTGGCTAGCGTGGGCGCAGGGCTTCGATACTTCAATCGGTGGGTGCACATGGATGCGGGATACTTCGTGTCACAGAGGCTCAACTCTACCAATGACGCTGGTGTGAGAGATGGATTTAAGCTTGAATTGTCGTTGAACGGGGCCCGCTCTAGTTGATCCCCGCAATCCATCTCCAACAAGGTCTCAAAAGTTGTTCTCCGATATGTCTTCTTTAGTGGTAGACATGTCGAGTTTAGTAAACAAAAAGGGAAAAGTGTGCGTTTCACGACCTATCTCCCGGACGTTTCAATAATAAACACATATTCAGTATTGATTTGGCACGTCATATCGATGTTAGTGTGCTGCACATAAGTATATCAGGTTTGGGGTCGCGGGCACACCGACACATTCTCACATTGATAGCCTCGGTGATATACCCAGCCCTACCCGTTAGATAATACAAGGTCATTATAAGCACTCCAAGATCGCCTCGAGAAATTACACAATTAATGGTGTCTAAGACTGAGCTCGTCATATATACCTTTGAACAAACATAAGTGCTGCCAAACCCACCAACAATGCAAGATGAAATCATATCCAATGTTCTCCTAACAATTGAACAGCACAAAGGTGATCTCACCTCGTTGAAAAACTCTGTGCTTGATGACAATCACTTCGGGACAAAAAAGCATTTCTCCCGTTTGCTAATATGGAAAACATCTTTCATCACCGAGACCTTAAACATTCGGAAATGGCAGAGCAGTCTTCAGGCAACCAGGGTGATTTACCACAAGCTTCGCAAGAATACGCAGCTTGCTATTCCCTGGCATAGTTTGGAAAAAGACAACGAATTTTGGACGAGTAAAGCCAAACTGCATACACAAAGTCTTAGACGGTTCAAGAATGTGCAAAGTGATCCCTTGAGCCCGTCACAAAACAGCAGCCCTTTTAGTGAAGCCAGTGAATGTGATGACAATGCAGAGCTCTTACAGTCGATAGTGTTGGACGTACAGCGGCTCTTCCCTGGGGATGAGTTTTTCCATCACAACGTCAACTCACTCAAAATCAAAAGGCTGCTTATTACGCTCATATACACATGGTCCAAGTGCAACTCAAATGTGGGGTACAAGCAGGGTATTCATGAGATATTTGGCCTCGTGTACCGGAACTTTTATCTAGAGTCGGTCAGTGTGGACGGCGACCAATATTCGCGCGAGGACATGGACATTCTCTCGCTCTACAACCTACATTACCTCGAGCATGATACTTTTTCGATGCTCAACAAGTTCTTGGTATCCAGCGGAATTATCAAGTGCTTTTACGAGTCCGAGGCCCTGCTACTCTTGTCTATACAGACTTTTAACGGGTATCTAATGAAGGTAGACCAGTTGATACACTACAATTTAATCACCAAGCTCAAGCTTGAGTCACAGCTTTGGATTATTCGCTTCTTCAGACTCCTTTTGCTTCGTGAATTGGGCACCGATTTGGACAAAGTCTCCTTACTTTGGGATAAAATGGCCGCAGCAGAATCCATGAAAGTTTCTGGCACGCAAGATCTTTTGCCCGATCTCGTCAGCTTTCTTGTTGTGGCTCTACTAATCCACATCAAATCTGAATTGATTCTATGTGACTTTTCCGGAGCGCTCTCTCTTTTGCTTCACTACCCTATTGCTGACCAGATCAAAGAAGACCCAAACTTCATTTCCAACTTGTTCAAGGATGCCATGCAACTCAACTCGCTCAAGGGCCAGGACTTGAAGCTTTACGAGTTTGGCAATAAGTTAAACCAAAAGTACAACCTGCGCATCAAGGTGATCCTTAACCATACAGGAAGCTCCCCGAAATCTTCGATAGAGAAGAATAGTGACGACAGAAAGGTGAAGATGGCATTTGAAAAGTACCGCACGGAAATGCGCCTAAAGAAGAAGGCTCAATCCATGATTAATTTGGAGCGATAGACATTTCGACTGGACGATCACTAGTAATGTCCTGGTCCTACCAATGATTACAATGACTAGCGGCAATGATCAGACATTTCATGAGTGATAATTCAGGCTAATAGCTACCGCCAATATATTGATGAAAACTGAGAATAATATATGAAATGACTGAGAACTATCGATACCGACATCTATTGAACCAATCGACAATATTTCTAGAAGCTGAGGATGATCCCTTCGAAAGATTCAATGTGGACTTTTCTTGATAGATGATTCAGCCAATTTCAATTGCAATTGCATTCACCGACTACTCGAAATCGAAAGTTCAGCACTGAGATTATCAAAGATGAAGCTCATGCCTCCCCTCGCAATTCCGCGCGCGCGCTCTTGAATATTCCCACGTTTCCATACCTCCACTCACAACAATGGGTAAAAGAAAAGCAGCCGCCAAGCCGCAAAAAAAGCTCAAGCAAAAACTTGATATCACCTTCCGGTGTCTCTTCTGCAATCACGAGAAGTCTGTTATATGTACCATCGATAAGAAAAACGGAATTGGCGACTTACATTGCAAAATATGCGGGCAGAGTTTCCAGACCGCCATAAACGCCTTATCCCATCCCGTGGACATTTACTCTGACTGGATCGACGCTTGTGAAGATTTAGCTGAAGACAACGATGGAAGCGGCGACGACTCTGTTGCCCGCGAAAAAGGAGACGACTACAGCGATGACGATACGGGCGCACGTGGCCCATCTACCAGGGCGGTCGAATACTCGGACGATGAGTTTTAGGAACATGCGAAAATGTTCAACAGAGGAAGAGCATATTATAGACGACAAAAACCGTCATAGGATATCAATCTGCGTTCATTGATGAGGTAGCGGCACAATGAGGAAACCCAATTTTGTTCGTCATTGATTGACTGCGATATTTATTATTAGTTGCGACGTTTGCGACCTTCTTGATTATGATATTATTTTAATTGTGGTTGTTGATTGTGATTATGACATAGCTGCGAGTTCATCATTGTGATGGGGGTAATTTCAATGATAGTAGTCCATGATGTAATTAATAAAGGTTTCTTGTGTGAGTGACCTTACATGTAGTTTTGCTGGCCATCACTCCGGAGCACTCATCTGCTTTAAAATACGGTCATAGGTATCGTTGACATTGTCTCTCTCGTGTATAGACGTGTCGGCGACTTCTTCGTTAACATTCAAGTCGAGCTGTTCGCTCTCTCCCTCAGCTAACTTTTTCTTGAGTTCTTCGAGCTTTTCCCTGATCTCCTTCAAATTGCTATGCGGCGCATTTTCTTCTTTTGACTCATTGAAAATTTCTCGCAACTGTACGCCCCTCTTCTCGGCCTCGGAAAGTTCATTAATCGTGGAATCGAGATCCAGAATGTTTCCGTTTAACAACTTCTGGCGTATCACCTCCCCGGATGTATCGTGAAACAAATCTTCTTTGCTTTCTAGCCTCAGTAATTTCATCGCGGACCCCTCTTCTTTGTCAAGATTAGAGAGATTGGTTAACGATTGAGGCCTCGAGATACGCACCGACGAAGCTTGTACAGGTGAGAGGGCGTCATGGGGCACGGCAAGAGCGTCTTTGACTTTGGTCAAAGTCATTTTGTTGAGTTCGTTTCTCTGGTCCTCGGAACGGTTCATGTTGATAAGATCCGCTGACGTGAAACTATCCACTTTTTTGACTAGGGATGGGTCAATCAATTGAAGACCTCTCTCCAACGACGAGTCCACGTATAGCAACCGAATAAGTGCTTCTTTTCCCTCGATGCTTAACTCACTTTTGTATTGAAGGAAAAACAAATCACCAATGGCCTTTTTCAAAACTTGCCTGTAATTCTGGATTCGCCCGATCAAGTGTTTCGCTGCCGGAGACTCAAGGTCAATTTTCTTTTCTGCCTTCCGTGAAATAAAAGCATTGAGCTCATCGGTGAGGGAACTAAGATTGTTTTCTGCCTTATCCGTTGTCATTCTGGATTTCGTCTTTTCATCAATGTTCTGCTTGAAAAAAGAGTCCATATTCCGCATATAGTATAGACCAATTTTCTCTTTGAAGAGCTCTGGAAGCTTTGAAAAATCTCCTTCCACAGTCACTAACGAGGGGGAATTCTTCAAGCATTGTATCAAAGTTGTGGCCAGGTAAATGTCTAGATCGTTCCCTAAAATAGAAAGATATCCTAGGGTTTTGCAGAAGGGCACAATTTCCAAAATGGATGTCAAACTTCGAGATGAGAGCCCGTTGTTATCTATATGCAAGCACACCAAGCTCTTGAAATAGAGTAACTTAGAGCAGAAATAGCTGGTGATATAATCAGGAGTGTATTCGTTGGAAGATCCTTCGTGTAAAGTATCTAAGCTTTTTGAAGAATCCACCAGCTCCCCTTCGGTTCCACTCAGCGAAATTTCTTCTTCGGAAGTACTGTTTGAGTTTTTCACTTCAAAATTTCCAAAAAGTTTGGGGTTATTAGACATATCCAAATACCTCAAGTTAGGAAACTTTAAAATGAACTTTTCGAAAACCTTTTTGAAATCCTCATTGAAGCGAAGATTAGTAGCATTCATGCTCAAGAAGCCAAGGCGCGACAGCTCCATATACTCGACATACTTCTCTGTGTCCGCGAAATCCAATAAAATCTTCAAGTAGGCGGTTGACAGAAAATCGTTGTAGCCAAGATCAAGGCCGGTGGCTGCCTTCAGTAGTAGCCACGAGTCTAACACAATTTGCAATTGTTGTGCTGAAAGCTGGTTGTATGCCAAGCCAAGCTTGAAGGTCTTGAGAACAACAGCTTCCCTCATCAAAGTTTCAAAAGCAGTAACATCTGTGATACAGCATCCAGTCAAAATCAACTCCAGAATGCCGTTACGAGCAATCAAAGCAGCAGTGAACATAGACCAGTCCATATCAGAGCGATTATCCTTGTTACACTTCATGCGCTCGATGGCTTCTTCCTCCGGCTTTATTTTCTTCTTCTTTTTGCTCATGAGGTTTACTGATAAAGGAGGACACTGTGTAATGTCCAACCTGTTCAATATCTTGTTGCGGGACAAAAACCAACAAAGAAGAGTCCATCCATCTGAATCGATTGGGGTATTTCTCAAACTCAACTTTTCGAGCTGGGTTTTCGCACACATGGCGCTCAAAAGAATTTTGAATTGCTCATAAGAGAAGTTGACGCCATCAAGAGAAACACAAATTATCGGGGCGATTCGAATGAAATCTGCAAAGGTGGCGACTTCAACCATGGTGGGCGTGGGATTTCTTAATTGCAACACTGGAAGCGGAGACATAGAACCTTTGGGGATCTGTTTCGCAATTGCCGGAATAGGGAGGATTTCTCGTAGATGACAGCACCGGGTATACATAAGATCAAGAGCCATTTTCTGCACAGGTGCAGAATATGGACGCTTTGGCATGATTACTGCCTTTTCGATCCCCAAAGATTTGGCATGCTCGTCCACGGCCACATCAGAGCTGTCAGTGGGGGCTTCCTCTTCCTTATCATCTGACTTTTCAATGAGACCGAGAGCCCCTGTACCTCCCACTAACAAGCCACCACCTTGTCCCTTTGCAGACTTCTCCATTGCCTCCTTGTCAGCCTCTGTGAGCGGATTGATTCGCACCTCTCCATTGGGCAAAACCTCGACGTTTCCCTTTCTGGGATTTCTTGACGGAATTTGCTGAGGCGGATCGATAAGGAACGTCTGGGAATGGAATGCAACGTGCTTTAAAGGCTTCATATGCTTCATTCCCGGTAATGTCGGCTCTGGCTCCACCTTCTTGGTAGCAGCTGGAAGTGTAGCAGTGCGATGGTGAACATCTGGTGTAGCCGCCGATGTACTTTTCCTTCTCAAGAATGAAGAGATCTTAGACGGTTGTTCAGATGCCTCCGTTACCGTAGGCAAAGATTTCGGCACCAGAGCACGCCTGGACTCTACCGAATCCATCTTCATACAAGAGTCGTTTCGCTTGTTCTGACGAAAAAAGCGAACATAATCCTGTAGTCTCGGATCATCAGGAAACTGTGTGCTTTCAGGTGAGACAGGTTCCGGCAGCTGGGAAGCTCTGTTTAACCCTACATCAGATTGGGTCCGAGGCCGACTGAGAGAATACTCCAGGCTGAATAAGGAAGCCAGTTTTTCACCATTATTCGAATGGTCATGAGAGCCCGCTGACTCCGTTCTCTGCAATCGATGCTTGAGCTTAGAGAAAAATCCACCGGAACTAGCGCTACTATCAATACTTGAAGAGCTTCCAGCGCTTGAAACACTGGACCTTCTGCGGCCAAAAGACGGATTTTTAGACGTTGATTTCAGCGCATAGTCCTGAAACGCTTCTGCATGCTCTGATTGCTCTTTAGATTCTGTTGGGGTTTGAGCAAGCGAGCATTCCTCTGTAATGGAGGGTATCGAAGGTTTTGATTTGGTCACATTGTTATTGTATGAGTTCAGAACTGAAAGACGTGGGGAAGGAGGTGTCGTGAGACTTTTTGCGGCTTCGTGGTTTTGCTCGCCAACTTCTGTCTCGGGTTCTTGTTGGGGGTTCTTGTTGATCGAGACATTGGAGTCTCTTAAAAACCAGTCCACATCCGTGGTTTTTATGCCTTTCATGGTTTTGTTTGACTGGTCCATCACGAAGTCGTGAAGCTTCTCCCAGTCTAATTGCCTTGTCATTGTAAAGTGATTTAAATTTGCTACTTGATCAGGAGATGGTTTAAGCAGTGCGAGTATCGAAGCTTGTGCGTGATCGGGCGTGCATATAGACACTGTGGGCGATACAAGTATGGGGGTAGCAAGCTCTAGCGTAGTGACTTTAATAGAGCCCAATTCTGATAAACACTTTCAAGGGTACTGCAAAACGCATAAATTCTCCCGAGGCTCTTCAGCAAATTGTGAAGGAAAGGAATCTTTCGACATGGATTTATGGAACATGGGTCGTTGGCGGAGGCTTTCTTGGACCTTTGTGCAGTACAATAATACCACGCCTAAGAGGTTCCCATGATAGTTTTTGGGGACTTCATTAGTGCCTTACCCATCGTTTCCATCTTTGGGCGGAATAGAAGAATAGATTTCCACGCGTTTTTATTCACATGTTCCGCTTCGGTTTTAAATGAATATTACTGCTTCAAGCTTTGTAGCAAGTGTACCATAGAAGCACGTGATTATGTCACTTAGCAAGTGACTACCACACTGATTGAAACGAGCTACAAATTGCCATAAACAGTCTTTAATACTAAGCCACCTAAACTCAGTAGGCCGATTGATATCTTCCTACGCTTGCTAATGAGCAATGTAATGCCGTAAATCAAATAACTATTATAATAGATCACATGCCCATGCCCCCCATTCCCCCCATGCCTCCAAACTGTTGCATCATCTTCTGCATCATACTTGGGTTCTGCATCATCTGCTGAGCTTGTTGCATCATTCCAGGGTCTTGCATCATTTTTTGTGCTTGCTGCATCATTTGTGGATTGTTCATGAATGACGACATGTCGGGCATTCCTCCTGCACCGCCACCGCCACCGCCAAACATGCTCATGGCTTGTTGCATAAAATTGGGATTCGACTGAGCTTGTTGCATCATACGCTGCATGTTTCCACCTGAACCCGGAACTTGTCCACGGGGCCCTCCCCCTCCCATGTTCTTGGCGGCGCCCGCCATCGAAGCCATCATTCTCTGTTGCTGTAACATCATTTCTACCTCAACAACTGGGCAGCCCGAACCGCGTGCGACCCTTATGATTCTGTCTGGTTCCTGGGTAAAAATGCGGCCATCACTTTCCAATTCACTCGACGTCATCGAGTCCATTATGAAAATCATGTTCTTGAGCTTCTTGCTGGTCTCTTCCTCTCCCACCAGACTCATAATGTTGGCCATTCCGGGGATCATGGAAGCAATGTTTGTCAAGGGGCCCATTTTTAGAAGATTGTTCATCTGCGTCTGGAAATCTCTCAAGGTGAACTTGCCTTCTTTGAAATTCTCGATGGTCTTTTTATGATTTTCATCGTCTTGGAGGTTCAAGCCTTGAACGTGATCAATCAACGATTGGATATCACCTATACCAAGTAATTTGGAGATAAATGTAGTTGGCCTGAACACCTCAAAGTCACCCACGTGCTCTCCAGTTCCAATGAAGACTATAGGTGTCTCGGTAGCAGCCACTGCAGAGATAGCACCTCCACCTTTGGCGTGGCCATCCATCTTGGTCAAGATAATGGATCCGAAATTAGAGCTCTCTTTGAACGCTTTGGCTTGACCTTCGGCCGCTTGACCTATGGCAGCGTCCATCACCATTATGGTTTGTGAGGGCTGAACTGCTTCACTAATTTGCATCATTTCATTAAACAAGTTCTGCTCCTGCTTATGACGACCTGATGTGTCGACAATAATGATATCGAATTTGCCTGCCTTGAATTTTTTTACACCCTCATAAGCCACTTTCACTGGATCCGTCTCCAAGTAAGAGCCGTAGAAGGGAATGGAGGACTTAATGGCGTTCTGCTTCAATTGATCGAAGGCACCTGCTCTAAAGGTATCTGCGCACACCAACCCGACTTTGAAGCCTCTTTTCTTATAGTACACAGCCAACTTCGTACAAGACGTGGTCTTACCTGCACCTTGTAAACCAACAAACATGATGACGTGAGACTCAGCGGCTATTTTCTTAGTCTTCTTTCCGTTTTTCAGGACTACTTTGGCCATTTGTGATAATTTTTTGGGCTTTGGTGGCTCCTCATGAGAATCCACAAGTGTGCACAACTCATCAAAAACAATTTTCTGTAGTTTCTTTCTCTTGTTTGCGGCAGACTCAGTGTCAGATTTGATTTCGGACGCGATTTTTTGTCGAATATTGTCTCTCAAGCGGGCAACCAATTTGATATTCACGTCACTTTCTAGTAATGCTGAACAAATGTCCTTGACCATTGATTGAATTTCTGTTTCGGAAACAGACTCCACTGATCCAAGGGCATCCCTCAACCTGGATCCAAGATCAGCCAAAACCATTGTGTAAATTGAGCCTCGGACTGCGTGCTTGGGTGTGGTACAGTGTTGAGGAGAAAAATTATCATGATGCACGGGTGCATGCACATTCAATACAGTACAGCAAAACTCCCTAGACGGTCAAACACCAGGGCGGCGAATATTAGTTGATTTATAGGCCAATTGGACTAGTGAGCTTCAAGTTTCAGCCTCAAAAAGACTAATTTCACATTCTTTACTGGTATTACACTTGTGCTGCTGCTCGTAAGTACGTACGTGAACCGATTGGATGTCCCAAGAAATCATTTCACACTATAGAGCGCGCCCCATACAAAGTGAAGTCGGCTTGAGGTCTCAGGAGTTGACGCGCATACAAAAGTCTGATACGTCAATGGCCATCATATTAGCCACGCCAAAAGCTCATGAAATTAGCATTATCCCTGGAGGTATCAAAAGGACACGTAGGCAACCTGCATGGTCTGTATCTTATTTCTGAGTTATGGAATAGCATTGCCAGTAGTGTGTTCTAGCCACCTCTAAGGCAGCTCCAAAGCAAATCTCTATTTGCCACCATAATTTTGTAGTGCTTTAGGTACATTCACAATAACGAAGAATTTCAATTTTCTCCCTTAATTACAATAACCAATCATTACAAAAGTTTCGTCTACCGTAGACAAGCCATTGTATACAAGAAAAGTCTTGAGATCTTAATCGTGGTTGATTTGTATTGAATATCTTGACATGTTGTTCACCTTGGAGATAACTCCAGCTGAGGGTACTTTGCCATGTTCACTCGTCCCATGGTCTCACCAAGATAAGCGAGCACTTCCGGAGCATAACCCTCTGGTAACTCAGCACGCAAGGAGTTGTAGACCTAGTACTAGATATTCATGATAAATAGGGACGTGTCTTGTATATTCTGTTGACTGGCCTCGACGATAATAGAAGGGGAACCTCACTTGCATACGTTAGTGAACATTCAACATAACAGCAGGGAACCAACAGCAGCATAACATCTACCATATGGATATTATAGTATATGTTTGACAGGTAATAGCACATCCCTTATGCGCGCTTGTAGAATCTCAACGCAAGGAGCCAGTTCAGTTTCGTCCCCATTGATCGGTACTAGAGAATTCCCAGGTATAGTACTTGAGGAAAACTTCCGAATTTAAATTTCAGAATCTCAATGGAATTTGGTGTGAGACACTACGACTTTTGGTTTGGAAGGCTGTGCGAAGGAGTGCAAGCCATTCCAATTCTTGGTTTTTTATTTTTTGCCAATGTGGATCAAACCATTTTGCCGCGCTGTTTTTAATCGTTCTGAAAATACCTGTCTCGCACGAGGCCGAAACGACAGAGAAAGCCGTTTTTGGCCAAACTTGCCGCGACAATCGCAGCCAAGAAAGGTTCGAGCGCGTTACCCCGCGAAATTCGGCTGATTAAGATGATATCAAGAATAGCCGTTTTTCTCATTTCAAATTAGGCAACGCGGCCCGACCGAAAAACCACTGGATTGATGCGACGCCTGGTAGTTCATGGGGGCGAGCATTTTACTAACGGTGTTCTAGTCAGGTGGCGATAGGTTTTTTAGAAAAAATCTTGGTCATATGGACCCTAAATAATTTCGTTCACTACCGTTTGAAGTCATTGAATTTCAACTCATCATACTACATGCTCGTTCATTCATTTCATTCATTTTCCGTTCATTTCGACGTATCATTCGCTTATTTATGCTTGTTGTTGTTAGAAAGTTCCGTGACCCGTCACAGAGCCTGCAAGTGGTGGAACGCCCCACGTGAGAAGGGCCCACTTAACTTATTTTGGTAAGAAGAGAGGGTGCAGCAAACATTTGGTCAATTCTTTTCAAGTCACTCTCCAAATTCGTTCTTGGCAAGTATTGCTTAAGGTCCAGCTCAAAGCTATAGCCGTCAATTTCGTCGTCATCGTTGAGATCAAAGACTACATTATGGTGTGTTCTAGCTATAGTCTGGTTGCGTGATGCGTATATGGGTGCAATTGCAATGTTTCTGCCGGACAGCAAGGCCGTTTCTGGCGCAACTTGTTGAAGGAATTTGCTGGGTTGCCCCTCCAGTTGGTTGAGGGCCAAGACAGATGGCGCTTCCTCGTCACTTTCACTTTGTGAATCTGAAAAGAAGGACATATTGACGCAATCATAGTTCATCTCTATATGCTTTGCCCCTAAACCGGTGAGGATATCTAGTTGGACTTCAGGTATCTTCTGTTCGAGCCTATTTGCCGATAGAGGAATGTCATTGCGAGACCCAGTGGTTTTCACAAGCTTGCGTTTAGTGCTGGCGGGAGCTTCTTGGTCATAGGAAAAGTTGAACATCAACTCAATGTCCTTAATAGACTTGGAAAATATTTCGTTTTCTAGCTTGATGCGTTTGCTTGATTTATTCATTAATGCAAGACAAGGAGAGCTGTCGCCAACGCAAGAATAGATCAGCCGGTGCGATATTGAGAGTTAACTAGCGATATCGAACAGGCGGCGTGGCGTCACAGAATTTTATAATGAGAATTTAGCATATTTTCGGGCTGGAATATTGACGCTTATAAGGTAAGATATTACGCACGGGAAATAGGAGAACGTTCCACTTCCGTGCATATTTACCTGTGCGCACGGCACTGTTTACATGATACGTGGTAACAGAAAAATGCAGGTGCGAGAGATAAGAAAGCGCCACATCGATAAAGTGCCCCATAAGATTGCTGCACAGCTGCCGCCGACGGTGCGGACTTTTGCGCGAGCCAGGCCTAATCTCGCATACTCCCCCTGATAAGTGCAAATCTATGGGCCTGCAAATGTTCGGCGCCGTGGGAAACTGTGGCTTTTGAAGGCAACCGTTAAGTGGGCCTGCGCATAGCGGAGTCTGGACCACACTCTGTGTTTGATGGGCTCGCGGATGCGGCCACGGCGGATGTGACGGATGCGGTGATTGAGTGCGCCAAAAGTGCCAAGATAGTCGCAAAAAGCACTTTTCGGAGCAAAAAGTTCCCCGCGAGAGGGGATTTCGGGCTGAAGTGTTTTCACGCATATCTTGCATTACGAGAGAATTACTTAACATTTCAGAAAAATGCCTCGTTTCGTTGAAGATTATGTCGATTAAATTTAGCATTCCATACCGTGCTGGCGCCCGGTTAATCTTGGATATGTTGAGCCGTTCTGTTTGTCGGACTTTTCACTTGTCAAGCCTTTTTACCTTATTGGGATGAGTGAAGACAGGGATATTTACATGGTTTATATTCCTGTCTTGAGTTGTCGAGGGCTTGACATCAGCGTGGTGGCAGATGAATGTGAATGAGCATCTAGACAGTGGCTAAAATACGTGAATAGAAACAATACTTTTGAAGTCAACAAAAAGGCACGGATGCTCTGCAATCCCGTGCAGCAGAAGCGGCTAGGCACGGGATTTCGATCCAGAGGCAGCGCGCTTTTTTCTACAAACGTCATGAAGGGGCAATGCATCATATGGCCAGATCTGAAAGCTGCACCAGTGCAGTTTCCCGCATACGGAACAGATTTTTGCCAAGGCTTCAAAGGACTTCAGTCATACAGTTTGTTCGGGCTGTCGGATATTCCACTTTCGACTAAAATCATGAATAGATCAAAAAATAATAACTACAATATCAGAACATTTGATATCACAGAGGTTGGAGAAGATTTAAGGGGCAATTTCGAACTCGAAACTTGGTTAAACCTTGGCTCTTTTTATGTTTTGAAATTGGGGTATTGAGTGCAGAAATAGCCCATACAGGGTTTTCGAGACTGTTTTCTTTTTTTAAGAAGGGAAGTCATGGCGAAAATAAACATGAGAATTGCGGCAATACCTTTCTTTGTTTCTGTTTCTTAAATTGAATCAATTAAATTCCCTCTTGCCAACAATACCATGGCAAAACTCTGCTTGATGAACATGCATGTGGTTTCCACATAGGTCGCGGCTCTGGAATCTTTGAGTGAAGCGATACTGTCAATTGATAATATCTCGACCAGTTGTGGAACAAAACGAAAGTGTGGAGCTGACGCATATCTGATCGCATTCATCGTGCAGAAAAATCCTTATCTCACCGCGATGCAGTTTGCTTTGCTTTCCGAATGATCAAGTGTACAATTTCTTTGCATGGAAAATTACGTCACTACCTACATGAATCACGCTGAAATTTTATCAATGAGACGATGATATCAAAACTCTTCAGCCTGTGGAAAGGCGACTTGTTCGAAGCACAAATTTTGTATGTAGCCGAAACATGGCCGGATGGAGACGAATCAAGAGGTGACAATGATGTCTTTACGAGCAAAAGTAGCGAAGGTATGTAGCACCTTACTTATTTTGTGGCTCCTTTAATTCATATTCAAAATTCCATTGGACTTCTGAGGTAACAAAGTCTGACCCGGGAGATCTAAATCGGTTGCTAACTCCATCTTGGGCATGGAGGCGACAACAAGCAGGCCCTCCATGGGTAAAGCGCACTACCTACGCATGCAACTTTTACTTGCGATGCGCGATGAAATGCCCGCTCACTGTTGAGTGTGTTGCTCGTTACTGCATACCCCTGGGTACTCAGGAACTGAGGTATGACTAGACTTCAATAATTCCCTCAAATGGGAGGCTCGGAATATATACCACCTTGTTTTCTATCTTCGTTTATTTGAGAGTAGGTAGTCAATAACATTTTCTTCAGAATTGATACACCTCAAATCTGAGCGCGATCCTCTAACTCTATGTTCAGTCTCGCGGACTCTCACTTCCGTAATCGGGGTCACGGTGAATGATGAGTGTACTCATCGTGCAAATAATCCTTTTTTTCTCCACTATTCGTCTTTGGAACATTAAGGTTCTCGTGCTTGTGTGTTGTCATTTACTTGCAGGTAACATGTTTCACTGTTACCCGCACTCACACAGGTGATGCATGCCACATGTTCCAATAGCGCGCACCGCTCTGCGCGTTGCCTGTAACAGTGCTATCATTAGTTTCCTAATGATTCTAGTATAGTATGGACCATGGTCATCCATTCGGTAGTGTCTATCTCTATCTGTATCTAATCATAGTATGATCGTTCAATGACCTTTTCGTATTTGAGACTCCTCAAACATAAGTGGACATCCCCCACTTAAGCATTCCTATCCGGAGCTCCCGCTTCCACGGTCGAGGAATCGCAAATGAGCTAACGTAACAACTATACCACTTGCCGATACATGTACTCCTGTTTAAGCAGCACCATGTGTGTTGAAAGTGTGAATATTGCTCACCATGTTTCAACTATGCGTCTCCAAAATACTAGTCTGCCTAAAGAACTGACATGCATTTCGAGAAGGTACACAACCAATCTCTGACGATCCATTTATACTATCTTTGAAGCTGATAGTTGGCATCAAATGCAGAACACTATGCATAGTACATGTAATCGATATAATAAGGCTCCAAGAAAAACTATTACTTGATAAGAACCCACGGGAAGAACATTCAATTTCTTCTTGCTTCTCTTTTTCAAAATATGGTGAAATTACACTGCCCAGTAGAGCCACGAACTTCGCATTGCATTTATACTCGGATTTATACATGCTGAATGCCTTCAAATGTTGCAGATCATACAATTACAAAAAAAATGAAGTCGCGCCCATGAATCATTACAAATTCACCTCTCCAGCAAATATGAGATTTATCCCTTTCTTTCTAAGTGATAGGCCATTTGTCTCCCCGCAGATACACAAGTACACAATAGTTGACGGAGCCATATCCAAAAAAAAGTGGATATGCAAAAATTTGGAGCCCCACTAGTCTAAATTATCTGGACCAAAGAACAAACTAAAAGTATGCCTGCAATGTTCGTAAGGGAAGCGGTTGTGTCGCAGTGATCACAAGCCTTTCTTGCCGGACTGATCGAAATAATTGCCATGTTTGCCCAGACCGGAATTATGGCTTTATTCTGGCTGGCCGTAGTGTGTGAGCTGAATACTGATAGAGAAGCTGCATACAACCATGGAACGGTTTTGAACCGACAAATATTCGTACATTAGATGGGGTTTGAAAATCCCAGTGCTGGTACACTCGGATGCAGGACAGCAATGTGTAGGTTTTGGACCACACTAGACGAGGCAATAGACGTGGCGAATCTTATTGACCAGATGTGAAGTGGGCAAACGAAAAGGAGTTTTATTTCATTGAGCGTTTTATTAACAGCAGAGAAGATTACATAGCGAGGCCGAGACATCGAAGGCTTAGCTCTTGGTGAAAACTATAACGTTAAGGCATATCGTTGTAATTTGAGCGGTTTCGAATACACGAAGTTCTCTCAGATGAAAATAGACAGGACCAAAATTATAAACAATTTTTTACGAACTTGTAAGATCCACCATGGGTAGCGCGCTACCCATAGATACACGATTAACCTGCGACTTGCGGTTACAAGGGGAAACCGTCGAAACCCCACCTGGAGAACGGCGTGCCCAATCCTTGGTCGCCTATCTCCGAGGTTTTAGACGAAACGGCACCAGCGCCGTGTCCCAGCACCCCACTCCTGCTAAAGATGGCGCCATAGTGCCCCCACACCGGCTGAAAGTGGTGCAATCAGGCCCCCCGCCTCGCATGAGGCGTCCGGCGCCTCAGGCAGCTCGTGCCGGTTTCTATCTATATAAGCTTGGATGATCCCCTTTGTTGAGGGACTATAAACGAATACACCTTCTATTAAGTACTTGACGTTAAAAAACTACAAAAGAACATAACAGAATTCATTAAATTTATTGTAATTTTTATTATTGTTCCAGGTGATGGGGAGATGGGTTCAAAGTTCAACACTCAATAAAAAGTTTAATCACAGTTGGCCAAGTAATTCTGCCCAAAAATATATATAGGAATAGATAAAAAAGATATTTGGAAGAAGTAGAGTCTATCGTGGGGATTACCACTGCAAACAAAGAGGCAAAACAGGGGCAAAGTGAGAGCTCCCATGAGAAGATAGAGTGACCACGCTTTACATAGTTTGTGATTATATCTTTTCTTTAATTACTCCCACTTGGTATTGTGTAAATCAAACATGTTTATGGCTTTCAATAACGCCTGCAAAACCTGCTTTGTTCTCCTGATGGTACCTCAAAGCCTTCCACCGTGCGACTAAATTCAGAATGGATGACGCAAACGCATGGAAACATACTGTGTGCACGTAACTAGGGGCATCTCGAACAGAAAATGTTGATATTTTTCGGATAATTAAGGGGATGTTAAGAGCACAATTGTATTTCGGAGTACATTTTTACTCAGCTAGGTAACGCTTTGTTTGATTGTGTCCTCAGATATTTCCAATAGTCCCAAACACCATCTCAAAAATCCAAGTCTGGTTAGTTTAGTGCATCTTATGTCAAATAACCAGCCGCAAGGTCAACGACGCAAAGCAAGATCATCTCGGAGCAACGAGGTCGCCTTGCCTCTACATTGTGAGCGCGCCTACTCGCAGGAAGGGCTCGGTTGCAGGTCAGCCCACGATCGTCTTTTGTACGCTGGGGTGCGTCACTACGGCATACGGCAACATTTGGTGATACCTCGCTACGTGACCAATTTTCGAAAGATCTCTCCACTCAGCGCGATATTTAATCACCTCCTCACAGGACATCTCCCTTCTTCAATATTTTCTGAACTCATAAGCGCTTAATTTTAGTTCTAAGCTCTGAACTTATTATCACTCGGTCTCATCCAAACGGAGAATTCATCAAATCGTGCCCATTACTGATCAAGAGCCGCACGAGAGGTCCCAAATCCAAAGTTGAGGTCTAGAAGTGCTGTATAAAATAGCACAACTATCCAAGAATGACACGAAACTCAGAACTATGTACCAATTCATCAGCTAGAGAACGTCAAAACTCTATTTTTGAACGATTTCTAAGTGGTAGCCCGTTTGCTTCTACTTCGGAACAAGTCATGAAGCGCAAAGGTGTGGAGGCGAAGGCTTCAAACATAAGCAGCCCTTTAGATGCACCTGAGCCGAAGGGAGTTTTGAGCAGATCCGTATCCGTATGCTCGGCAGGATCCCTTACATCTGGTCAACTGATCCCCTGCTATAACATCGAAGATTACATAGCACCCGTTTTGGACTCGTCCACGGAGATTCTAAACGACCCGAACACAGATTTTAGAGACGTGGTCGTGATCTACTGTGACTGTACAGACGACGAAACAAAGTGTGAAAACCAGGTTAAGCGAACACGGTCGCGGTCTTTTCTATGCAATAAATTGATGAGAGCTCTCGAAGAGAACCCAACTGAAACAAGCAGCGGCAAGGACCACACCATGAGTCAAGTTCCAGAGGAAGGTAAAACAATCAAATTCTACTCTTTTGCTGAGACTCTCGAGCGCAAAGATGAAGCGGATAATTTCAGGGCCCGCAAAATGAGCGAAATCATCTCGTGATACATGGCTTTTTGACGCGTTCTTGCGGAAGGTTGGCATAATGTGCGTTGAAGGCGAAACTATTCGCGCAAGATTTCACACAAAGACCCATGTCTCAATACTACCCTAATAATATCAGAGGTTGCCTAACATCCAATGAAACAAATATACAAGCATTTACACTACGTGATTGAGATTGAACATAAGCTGGTTCATGGACACAATATGACTCAATCAGGCAGTGAATAGTGATACACCTTGAGTGAAGTACTGGCCAGATTTCCGGCCACGTAACAAAATGGTAATAGCGCGCATCGACAAGACAGTTCGGTAGTGCGGTTTGCAATCGTGATCGAAAATATTGCGCGAAAATCAAATCGTTTATCAGCCTCGACACCTTCCCTGCGCAAAGAAACTAAAAGCACGTAGACGGCAATTTTAGACGGCAAAGAACTTTTCTAGTATACAGTATTTAAAAATGAGTGTGCACCCAAAAGTCTCCTTGCTTGTCATGACAACTCTATGCAGCATGCTAAGGATCCTTAAAAGTTTCCTTCTTATTTTCCCCAGTTACGATGACGTATTATTCTCGGCCCTGCACCTAAATGGCCTCGTTCTGTATCCAAATTCACTTCGGTTTCTCCCTTCTGTTCTTGGCAACGCCTGCTTCTTTCTTTCCATAATCGCTGCCGACTGTCTCAGCTCGTTGCCGTCGCGTGAGAAGCTCCTAAACGATCATAATTAGGACCAATTTACCGCTTCTCAAGTGCCTAAACCCCAACCTTCCTTATTCCTTTTGCCTTTTTTCCCAGCCCACAAGTTTTATTCAAGGAAGTGGAGTGATTGAACAGTTTACTGACGGGTAATTGTCTCGATTG